>OY728127.1:1696141612-1696549112 GCA_963277665.1 Viscum album | reverse complement strand
AAGAATGAGGTATTAGAAAGAATGAGAACGCATGAAAACTCGTGACAACTCTGGAAAACTCCTTAATAATTCAACATTATCATCATAATAACCCACAAAAAACCATTGATAAAGATAACAAGTCATGGAAACCCAAATAAAAAGTAATAAATGGAGCTACCGTTAAAACCCGTCAAAACGGTCATAAAGAGACAAAAACATTGGACTCACATTAACGGAGATAACTTAAGATCCGAGAGTCCGTTTTAGATCCGCGACCTGTCAAATCGAAGATCCTGAAACGATCTTCAACCTGAAAGGTGAAAGATTCTGAATGGACCGGCGGATCGGAAGTTACGACCATTTAAAAAAAAGCTGACGGGGAACGGGTGCTAGAAACGAGGCATTGAAAAACATAACAAACCCGATACCCACTAAAAAGGCCATAACATATGATCTAGGAGTGCATGTGGGCGCCGCGACCAATCAAACTGAAGCTCATAGAACGAGCTATGATCTGGCAGGTGTAGGAGGTTGAACTGACACGCGGATCGAATGTTAGGTCCGTTTGAAGACAAGTTCGACGGGACACCGGTGACAGAAACGGGGTTTTGGAGTCCTTCGGGGGGATTTTTGGGGTCTAAAAACTCGATAGAAGCTTTCTTTTGTCGAACTAGTGCGTAGCTCTCTTCGCTGGCTTCAATTTGATATGTGGTAGAGCCCAAACGGACATCAGGAGCGAAAGTTATGGCCGTTTGAAGTTGGAGAACTTTTTTAATATTTTTTATAATCTAATATCGTCCACACCTTAGAACATCTCACGGTTTTGATAATATGTGCCTCTATATCTCTTCATGAGATTCTATTTGACTGGTCGTGGCGCTTCAACGGACGCCCGGATCAAAATTTATGGTCGTTTTAGTGAGTTCGGGGTTTCTCGTGTTTTTTTTTTTATTTTTTTCATTTCATTTCACGGCGGTTTTACCGAAACCGCCGCTATTTCGCGGTGGTTTTTTCAAAAAACCGCCGCTAATCCTCGAATATAATTAAAAATAAATAAATAAATTTTTTAAAAAATAATTTTTTTTTGCTGTTTAGCGGCGGTTTTATAAACCGCTGCGAAATGCAGGCCCGAAACAAATTTCGCGGCGGTTTTTAAAACCGCCTTGAAAAAACCGCCGCTAAACGGCGGTTTTCTTGTAGTGTAGTATCAAAGCCATCAAATTTTAGGGGAAATCATGGAACCTAATTGATGAGTAGCACAAGATCCATCATGCAAATATGTAGTGATAGAGATAGTCTATTCTCCGTCAATTCAACTAATAAGGACCTAATAGAGGCCTAATTTTTAAAATAATTTTTTTTATGGTTAGTTCCATCATAGAGAACAAAGTTTGTTTATCATCTATATATTTCTTCACTTCCAACTCTATCATGTAGAAGCTATAATTTTTAATTCTATTCCACATTGGAGGCCATATATCCAGTAGTATGATCAAATTGTTTAGGTACGAGGCTAATCTAATCAATCACTTCTATGTTGGCCTAATGGAACAGTGATGCCATCTAGTGATGCATGATGTTTAAGACTACTTCGACCCGATCTGAATCATCAACAGACATGGCTATATTTTATAATGCATCTTGTTGCTCATTTTTGTGATCTAGGGACATTATTTAATTTCAGTTCCAAAGGGAATTCTTCCAGTAGTCCTCACACTTGGTGTATAAAAGGGATATGTTAATTTTTTTGATATAATAATCACCATTGACCTACATGATGAATAGTCCTATATTACATATAATTTTCAAGTGTCTTACACTTATTTGATCTTACTGCTCTATCCTCACATTGAGAGCATTGTATTCTAATACGTTATTTGTGCACCACTCTAAAAGTAGGGTGTAGTAAGCAAGGACATCCTTTTCTCAAAATACGAGTATGACTCCATGTGTAACTTTGTTGACCCTGGGGTCTTCCATCCATTTAATTGTTAGGATTTTAGATTTAATGTGAAAATTCATCTCTTAGATATGGTGGTCATATATAATAGTGAAAACTTCGTCATTACATAGTTCGACATCTGATAAACTCATTTCTACCTTGGGGTGCTCTGCCATAAATTCTGCTAATTCATTGAATTTGATGGAATTCTGAGGCCCAAACTCAATGTCAATCGACTATAGGATTACCTCATAACATGAAAAATATCCAAAAAAAATTGGATAGTTGATATTTTACTTGAGACGGTTTCTATGAGAGGCTAATTGGAAATCATGATGCTCCAAGTAGTATCTAAAATATTGGGCTACAATGATGAGTTCTATATAGCTCTTTTAAAAACATGGGTAATGAACCTCAACATCAATCGTGGTTTAGCTAAGATAATGAATTTTGTTTCCATTTACTGTGTCATTCTTTTGTTCCAGGAATATTCCAAATGATCATTATAGGAATGTCACAAACAAAATGAGTGGTCTTTCTTTGATGAGAAGCATTAACATGGGCTTAAATAAGAGTTATTTATTGATATTTTTTAATTATTCCTAAAAATCATTCATTTGATAACATTCAACACTTTTTTCATCAACCTAGTTAAGGGAAAACATTTTTCTAAAGGGTTGGAAATAAATAATCGATTTTAGGACAAGTGTCCGCTATTTCCTCTCAACATGGCAAGGTTTTGAGGAGGTGACATTCCAAAGATAGAATTTTTATTTCTTGTGATGGCTTCGTTGCAACAATGGAGTACGATTAATCCAAAGAATTTCCTTGCCCTATAGTATCTATTTGTACTTATAGGAAAATATAACTCAATTTTTCTTTAGTAAAGAGGTATATAACTCATTCTCTTCAGAAGACATGTCTACACAGATCAGGGAGCGTTGTAGATCTTCTTCTATTACATGTTTTATTTCATTGAGTTTTCCAATGGTTGTAGAGAAAATATACTCAAATGATTGAGGGGAATCCTTAAGGCCCCCACCTCCTCTTCGTCATGTTCATTATATTATTTCTCTTGCTCTGATAGATAAATGAATCTTGAGAGGACCTCTTCAGAACTAGGATATGAGTCATGTACTTTGTATTTGGAAGACGATGTAGCATCTTATGATGTGGATAAATGTGAGGAATTTTTTAGGGATGATGGAGTGGGGGATGGAGTAATGTATTCATGTTTAAATGAGAGAGAAGTGTGTTTCATGGAGCTCTGAGGATATATTGACGGAATTTCCATCATAGAATTTGCCATTATTTTAATGTAAATCATATTTTTCAACACTATTAGACTCAATATCATTAAAAAAATCATGCGAACTGTTGAATATACATTAGATAATGCACTCAAACACCCATCGTAGTTGATGGGAAGCAAGTATTATTTGCTGAGAAGATTGAAGGGGTCATCTAGGGCCATCTCCAAACCATTGGGGGGTAATTAACAAATCAGTATCATTGACTGAGGGTCTCTTTCATTATTTATCATAGAATATATTAGGGATATAATGATACTCACATGATTTTAACAAGGCCTTTTTGGTGTGAAACATCATATTTTGTTTATCAGTACAATTTTTGACACACTAGTGGTTTGATGAGAGAATCACTGCTTGCTTATGAAATATAGGCTTTACTAGTAGGATATTGAATGACATGTTTTTCTATACCACCATAAATTATGAATCAGCTATGAGGTCCCCAAAATTAGTTTTGATCTTGATTTGGCATAATAGTTTCTTCTCAATTTTTTCATATCACAATTGGGTAGTGGTATACGGTGTCATGTTATCCTTGTGGGAGTCGAGTCTATAAAGTTTTCTCAATTGGATGAGTTTAACACCAGATCAAATTTAAATGATGAGTTTTCCGATATAGATATCATTTATCCTTCTGAAAACATATAAATCCTAATTTTACTTCCATAATTATATCGTACTATTGATCCATGAATGAGATAACTATGTTGAATTATGTGTATTCCGTCTCTTTCTAGTAGTTCTTGATGACGACCACTCCGGTTTCAAACTCCACAGGTCTTAGCAAAGCTTCTATGATTATTTTCATGAGGTCTGTTGAGATTTAGGGCATCCAATATTGATAGCTTGTATGGGATCGAGGATAAATATTTTAGGATGTCATATTTTTTATATAAATTTTGGCACTTCACAATTTTGGGATACTATTTCATAGGTGCTTTAGGGGATTCAACATTGTATATGGAAGGAAAATCCCCCAATATTAGTGTTGTTGGTGCTTTCACTCTTTTTAGATTGGGAAAGGTAGGTCTAACTACACATCTAGGGAGGTTATTATACTACACCACTTCTGATGGATATTCGAGAATGATCCTGATAGAGTGGCCTATGGTAGGTAAATGGAGATTTTTCTTTTCTTGTTGGGTCCACTGGAGGGACATTCTATTAGTTTCAACAACATTGACAGTTTGAGAAGTTGTGTGGCCATATGCATTATTTCTATAATGGATGTATCTTTCCCGAAATCCATGGTTTATATGACCTATTTCTCCAGCTCCCTGATTTGGTATAGGGAACTCAGGTTCATACCCATATTTATAATCGTAGATGGGATATGTTAAGTGAATAGCATTAATGAACAAAAAATCATCTCTTCTTCTAATGATGACTCTACCAGAATATTTTTGGTGGTTTCATTTAGCAAGGCAGTTCCAATGCTTTTAGATTCGATGGAAGGGTTATAGGTTCAATGTTGTCTGATGTACATTAGATGGAGCTACAAGGGGCATAACTATTTTCTTCAAAAATACCTGGAGTATTCCATGATCTCGGTTTATTGTTTTCGATTTCATCCATCTATCGATGTTCTGATCCCTTTAGTTAACAACTTCTTCAACTTCTCTCTTTTATTAGGGTCGGTGGTGGAAACATATTCCACTTTTTCTAGTGGTGGAATAAGTTTGACTTCTATATAATCTATCATTATTTATAGGAGTTCTTTAAAGATGAAATATTCTGGAATGATGTGTCCGAGTATCCCGTGATAGGGAAAATAATTTATCTAGTCACCAAGACCAACTTTTTCGGCTCTTTTCAACTCTGGTATATAGGATAAATTATATTTTATAGAGGCTATAATATATCCAAAAACATGATCATCTTGGAACAATTATGTTTTATTCCACTGATCCTTGATCTAAAATCTAATGGGTTCTCTCCACTAATATTTTCGAGGAGGGGGATGATGTTGGGATCCAGGAGGCCCTATACGATTTAGTGAAGGCCTCAAAGGTGGGGAAGGTATAGGTGCTAGCTTAAGTGTGACAAAAGACAATTCCACTTCTCCAAAACTTTTTTCCTAGTCCCACGGGGCTACCTAAGAACTTATTTTAGTCCAGTGTAAAGAATCCACTATCCTTTGAGAAAAGGTAGGTAAATCCCAAAACCCACTCATATAATCTACATGAATATGTCGTGTTAAAAACTCATCATAGAGGATATTGATGCACATCGAATGCATCTCGTATTGGGGGAGTGGCTAGTTCAAAGAGTAGGTTGTCCATTTCCAATAAGAAATAATGTAAAAGAAACTCTCACTATCCCATTGTTTATAGTTTGGGAGATCACTACAATTTTCTTTTTCAATGTTGAGATGAATTGGAAGAGGATCTACCGATGGTGATATTCCCATCCTGATATTGACCAAGCGGAAAAACTATTGTACCTAATAAAGTTTGAACCTTGTAGTATTCACACAATGGATCTAATTTCACTTCTTCTTATTGCTATGGGGTTCCCATTATGTGATTAAAATAGGACACAAAGTGAATCATATGTTTCTAGGGGTCACCATAGCCATTGAATATCTACAAAACATGATGCCTGAAATTTTGTGAGGGTAAAATGTTTCCCACCCAATCAGGGAAAGGTTTTTGTTATGGTTGTACCAGTGCATGCCACTCCTCCATTTCATCCAACTATGATTCCAATGACACAATGGTGTTATCCACCCCTTAATTATTTTCTCTTTGAAACTGACCTTCTGTAAACACCCGGGATTTTCCATGTAATTTTTTTAAAATATATGGAGATATTATGTGTCCGCAAACATTGACATCACGTGATTCAAAGGCCTAGTGTGCCTATAATGAATTTCTGAACTTTTTATTTTTAGGTATGTTCAATAAGCGCATGAGCGGTGTTTTTTAACTTTTGAACTGGTTCTCAGAATTGAAATTTGAGGGATCTTTTGAACTCTTAGCATCGATATTCGCTTAAAGATACTTTCACCTTGACATTAGTAAGTTGAGGGTGGAAGTTAGTTTTTTGGATTTTCATGGGAGAGTTAAAAGAATAAAAATAAAATAAAATAAAAAAATTTATTTTATTTTGAATCCTCCCATTTGATTTTAGTGGTGGGGACCACTGGATCTTGAAGCCTCTTCTTTTAATGTTAGTAGACCATTGGAATTACCCTAGTTAATGAGCCAACATTAATATTAATAATGATCCATAATTAATTGAATTTATAATCCAAACACAACTAATGTTGTATCCTCACCCTCTTGGATGAGATCAATAGAAAAGTGGGGAGCTTTGGGAAACTTGGAAGGATATCCTCCTTCTAAGAACAGACCTCCGACGTGAATGATTCTCGACCTGGATCAAAAATGTATTGCTGGAGCGATGAACATTGATGTCACCATCATCATTTTCCTCCTCACGACACCAAAAAGGAACAATAGAGGTAGGTGAATTTATTTGAAGTATGATTAAATCTATTTGTCTATTCTTCATATTCTCACTTCACAATGATGATGGCTAAAAAACATGGCCATCGTTCCGCACTTATACCAGGATTACTTCCTTTCATTCTTCATGTGTTCATCATGAGTTCTTCCACTCCAAATATTTAATTGTGCTAAAAACATAATTTCTTTATTAGAATTACATATGGATTCGGATATCTCGACCCTAGGATCGTGAATATATGGATGTCATATTTTTTCGGGCTTAGAACAAAGACGCAATGATTAGTGGTAGAAGGGTGGCGCGCATCCGTTCCACTGGGAGAGGAATAGGTTGTGGTTATCGATCTGTGGTGGTGCACCAGAGGGTGGCCGGCACCTGGCCGGCCGCAGCTTTGGCAGGCGGCACACTGAAGGGTGGCTGACACCCGGCTGCCCGCGGCTTGTGCACGCGGTACACCAGATGGTGGCCATCACCCAGTCGGCTGTGACTTGAGCAGGCAGAGCACTTGGAGAGTGGACGACACCCTTCTGGTCGTAGAGGATTGCATCATTGTTGCACCGTTATGAGGAGGACTGGTCGGGGATCCAGTTGTCAGTGATGCACTGAGCATGACCTGCTTTGGTGGGTCCCACTATCCAAAACTGGACATTCTATTGGACCGTTCAAGTGACCTTGGGGAGAACATCCCCTCCCGGGTGGAAGCTAGGGTAGAACCCACCATAAGGGGGCCACCTTGGGCATAGGATGCACCGCAGGCCACCTAGCGGGTTACGCCCCGGGGGTCGGGTTGGGTCGTCCCCTTTGCGGGCTGGGCCGGACCATAACCGAGCAGTCCAGGCCCACCACGGCCCAAGATATCCTAGATAACCCAAACCAGGTCAAGGATACCCGAACTAGGTCGGGTCGGCCCAGGATGGGTCAGGTCGGGTTGGTCCAAATAGGTCGTATCGGACCCAGTCCCATCTGGACAAAGATACACCTTTTTGTCCATCACTTGAGATCCAAGCATCCATTTAACAAACCATCTATGGAGCCTGAATCCTTGGATCGGGATGGTACTTTTTGGTATACTCTCACTGAGTTTTAAATAATGTTGGAGTACGTATCGGTTGAATCAAACTCGAATTTAACTACACCCTCAGAATAGAAACACTAATATCTTACAGACCAGGCATCCGATTGAAGTGCAGACAATTGTGTTGGGTTCCTTTTAACAAGGCAGACCTTTGAGATACATCTTCATGGGACTCAGTGGAATTTGAAGTATTGAATGATGTCTTGAGGAGTGGAACCTCCTGGAATCAAGCATGTTTAATGAGGGAACCCTGTGGCTGGTTGTACTTGATGAGTCTTTAGATCCTGTGTGGGACATCTTGAGATCCTGTGTGGGTCATCTTTAGATCCTGTGTAGGTTTGCACTAATCTATCCTATGTGGTTCAGTTCATGCCAATCATGTGTGGGTCAGATCATGTGTGGGTCAGCGCTCAGTGATCCTGTTTGGGTCAGTGCAAACCGATCCTATGTGGCTCAGATCCTATGTTGGTCAGCGGTGGATAGTTACCTATCGATCATATGTGGGTCAGGGGGTTAGTTACCTATCGATCCTATGTGGGTTAGCGGTGGTTAGTTACCTATCGATCCTATGTGGGTTATCATGGGTTAGTTACCTATCGATCATGTGTGTGTCTAATATAGTGCTATCTAACATAATAAGATGTTATATCCTTACGACTAATAATCTGTACTTTTGTAGTTAAGTTATACCTGGTGTGGGATTATTATTATACCTTCTTGGTGTTATCTATGAGGTACTTCTACATTCATTGTGTTACCTGTATGGTACTTATACCTTCATGGTGCTACATGTGTGGTACATCTACCTTTGTGGTGATATAGGTGTTTTACTTCTACCTAGGTGGTGTTACCTTTCTGGTATAATTACCTCTTGTTTGAGATGTGTATATTATGACAATGTAGGTATATATATGGAAATATACCTAAGTAGAGTTGATTCATATTTCTTCATGCTTTGTGAATTTCATTTGTGTAACTCTATGGGACCTACGAGGGTATCAGTGTCCCTATTGAATATTGTTATACTCACCCCTTCATGAGCGATGCCTCCACCTTGGTGTGTCTTGTGCAGATGATATATTGTGTTGACTAAGGATGAGGGTACCTGGAAAGGAAGCAGAATAGAGTTGAACGTTAGATGAGGTGTAAGACAGAGACAACTGTTCGAGAGCTGCACCTACCCTTTAGGCATGATCCTTGGCAGGTGTACACTGCAGATGTTTTCAATCTTACTTTTACTTACCAGTTGGGCTTGTATTTCGGCCCCCCTTTTCTTACTATACAAACCCTGATTACTATATAGATTACTTTTTCATTGTATCTTGTTGTGTGCTAGATATGTGTGAGTTTATAGGTTTAAAGGAAATTCCCTCCAGGTTTTAGGGATATGCCTTTATGCTGATAGTCTACATCCCATGGCCTACGAAAGGCGTGCATGGGGTAGTCACGACATGGGCCCCAGGAGATGGGTTGTGAAAAACTGGTATTAGAGAGGTCAGTTCTACAGATGAACATAGACTATGATCTTTTCATTCGGCAGTGTTGTTGAGTGTGATGACTGTTAGTTTTAGTTTGGGGATTCCAGTGTTGGTGTGGCGGCCAACGTATCCATAAACGAGTTCCCTAACGTCTGATTCCTGAATCAGTACACGAAAACACTAATTCCATGTGAGTTTTTAGACATGTTTTCTTTCTTATATCTTGTGTGATATCACCAGGAATAACTTATTTACCCCGGCACACCAATTGCTTTCATGATGCCTCTGCATAGACATCCAACCAGCGTTCTAGGTAGAGTACATGATAACAGCCCACCAAAAAATGAGGTTTAGGTTAGGGCCCCCTTATGGCAGTTGTACCACCAGGTGGGGTACCAGCATCACCACTTCCTGTTTCACAGATGATTCCACAAGTCCTAGTATCAGAGGTTGCACGCCGATTGAGTCCATTGCATGAGTTCCAGTGCAAGTGGCACCAAGGTTATGGGGAAAGAAAGATCCACAGGTGGCTAAGGACTGTCTGGAGGCCATGGATAGAGTTTTTCTACAGGTAGGGACACCATCTGATCTCACGGTGATCCTTTTTTCCTAATTTTTTGAGACAGTAGTGGGAAAATGGTTGAGCTTGATGCTCCAGTTTCAAAGTGAGGTGACTCTCATCTTGGCAGAATTTGAGGGCATTTTCAGGGCAGAGTTTGTCCCTCCGACCATACGCTCAATGCATATATAAGAGATCCTGTATTTGCAGCATGGTAGCATGATCATGGATAAGTAAATAAAGGAAATAATAAACATAACAAGTACAAATGGGTATGGAATGTGAGAATATCATTTGAAGAACATACCCTATATATTAGATATCATTATTATTATAGACAGTTCATAAGTCACAAATCATAAGAAAATTAAGATCATATGTAATGAAATCATGATATAGGAATAAGAAATGGGAATTTTGGAATGCACATTGGTTTATAATGGTGTCAATATGTATAAGTAGAAAAAGGTTCACTCATTAAGTTATAGGTATTAAATTAGGCCCCTACATCAACTTATGGACATGAAACCAAGTCTATTCATTACATCATTAATCAGTAATCAGGTTCAAGTATTACCCTGTGGTCATGAAACTAGGTCCAAGTATAAAAGAATGAACATGTAATCAGATTCAAAACATTAAATTATGAACATGTAATTAGGTTCACACATAATCTTATGGTCATGAATCTTGGTCCATGTATAATATTTTGAATGTGTAATAAGGTTCACTCAAAATGTTGGGAACATGTAATTAGCTTCATGTATAAACATATGGACATGAAACTAGGTCCATGCATAACATTGTGAATGTTTAATCAGGCTCATGCATTACATTTATACTCATGAGTCATGCATAATTACCCAATGAATTAGAGGGGGATATAAGTTCCACCCATCTCATAAAAAATTCATTCATTCATTTACCATAAGATAATAAAACATTCATCATATCTTGAACCACAAAAAGAAAAACGTTTTATAAACATCAAATCATTAACCATGAGATGAAATGGGTGTCAATGAAATTTCATCACATCATAACCTATGAAAAAATTATAGGTTTTATAATCTTTCAATCATTGTGTTATTAATGAAAGGAAGTATGTTTCAAAATAATATAACAAATGGAAGAGAAATGTGTTTCATAAGAATAATTTCAACTAAAACACAAAATCATTCCATATAGAATAATAATGAGTCCTTTGGATCAATTATTATTAGGGCCTCAGTAACAACAATGAATGTCATTATATATGGAAGATAACATTGAAGAATATTTTGAAAACATTTCTTCAGGTAAATATTTTTACTTATTTTAAATGGATATTTAAAATATAAAACATTTTTAAAACTATTTTTTTCAAAATAAATAAGAAATATTATAGAAAAATATCTAAAAAAATTTAAAAAACCATTTTCTTTTAAAACATATAATGAGAGCATAAAAGCGTTTTTAGAAACCATGTTTTGTAAAAAACTTATAAAATGAGCATCAAAATGCATTTAAAATAATTTTATTGAAAATATCTTATAAATTTTTCTGTTAATATTTATCCGTTAAACCTAAGAAATATTTCTTCAAAGGATAAACTATGGATAAATCAATACAAGTCCAATGTGGTAATAATATCATTCCTCTTATATGTTAAAAATGTTAGAAAATTCCTCATTTAGAAAACATTATGATGAATTATTTGAAAAATTTGGCCTACTTAAAAAAGGGCTAAATGAAATTTAATGACCAATGAAATTATTAGACTACAATTGGAAACCTTTTTTTTCAAAACATGGTTTTCTGACTGAAGAGGGGGTGAAGTCCAGCTTTCATAAAAACACATTCTTAACCATATTATGTTCAAAAAGTAGAATTATGATAACAATACATTATTATCGAATGAAACCCCATATGGGATGAAAATTTAAGAATTTATTTAGATATGGGTTGTAATATTTCTTCAAAGGAAGACTAAGCATAAATAATCTTGAAAAGAGATAATATTGTTTCAATAAATTCTTTTCACATGTTAACATGGGATCATGCTAACCATGTAAAAAAAGGAAATTACATGAAGATTAAAATATCATTAAAATAATTTCATTCATGATATAACTGGTAAGATGGACGAATATACACCTCCTTATAATATTTAGGTTCATAAAAAATATGAGTCTCAAAGCAGGATAATTGTTGGAAAACTATTTCACTGATTTGTTAATTTTTTAAAATTATACCCCATGATATTAAGATAATAAAATGAATATTTTCATACCCATAAATTAAATTATTTAATATATAGATTACTTTCATGGGAATTACATGCACCACACAAAAGGAATGAGTGGTGAATATAACAAGTATCTCTAGGAGATAGAAAGTGAAATGAAATCCCAATACCCTATGTCTTGACTCTCGTTGTACTCATTCAAACTACATGTATAATAAATATAAATTTATTATACATATTTTACAGAACCATATTCTTAAATATAATACCATATGGATTCATTATGACCTTATATTACCTACTTGTTAACAATCCTATTTAATGGTTTCACTTTGGGTAATATTCGCTTTATTCCTCAAATGTGTTTTAATTTTTTATATTATCGGTCCTTATACATATATCATGATTGAAAAATATAAACAGTGATATAAATATCTTTTAATATGTGTATTATCATAATTTATATCATATATATTTATTAAACGGAATATATAGTTCACATATACAATAGGTCGTACGTGTGCATGAATACTATTTCTGTTTAATTGTCTTGTAGAAAGAAAGTAAAATACAAACATATATATATATGTATCATTATTATTGTATATTTATGATATAAATTAAATAAATACATACATATATATATATATATATATATATATATCTCTAAAACCATCTTTAGTATAATCCATTTAGTTTATGAATGCGTCATATGGCTTTGAGGGGCGGTATCCACACTTCCACAAACTAAATTATTGTTTTAATAGAAAATGGAATGTAAAAAATTTATGTGTTGTAAAAGGAATAAAAAATATTAATGATATATTAAATATAATGTAACACATATATAAATATATTTTCGATCCAAATTTTCACCATGATAGGTGTTATATAAAATTGATCAATAATCTTTTAACGAGGTGGTAGTTCACTGTACATTTAATCATTACGTGCATTGTCCATTAGATAGAGTTGTGTGTAAGTGTAGGCTGATACATTAACATATAAAATCCTATTATATTGAGGATACTGGTTTTTTTATTCATCAATGTAATAAATATAAGTTATGGGATGGATAAGTAAAATAATAGAATGATTTTAGAGAAGGTGTCACCTCTTAATTAGGTAACTCCTCTGGGTTTCTACCAAAAGGCTTCCTTATATTACTCGATTCCCAAGGGAAGGATTATAGGATGATGTGGTGATTTATGGGAATTATAATGGATAGATCATGGATGAACATAATAGTTTTTATAGGTGTGAGGAAGTGGGTGTGTTGGTGGCCTTTTAAAGGGAAGAAAAATTACTCACTTTGAATTTTTTTTAATACAAGATAGGTGTACACATGATATTATCTAAAAACATAAAACAAAACAATAATTAGTCCATAATTTAAGGTTTATCAATGAAATATTTCAATAAAATGGGTCTTGTGCATGTGTATAGGTCATTTGGGCCCTATGATTATGGATTAGTCCCGAATTGAGTTAAATTTGACAAAATCGTTGTGATTAATTTTAATCATTTTTTCTAATTTTTATGGTAAAAATAAACATGATATAATTATACTCTAAATATTATTCTGATTAAAATGGTCAATTTTAGTTTTTTATATTCAAATCATATAATCCAAAAAAATTAGATTAATGGTAATCGTGCATACGAGACTAAATTACAGTTATTTAATGTTGAAATAAGTCCAAAATATTATCAAGTTTTTTATTCAATTTCAATGTTATATTGATTCCTATAAACTAAATCAAATTTATAGTTTTATAATTGATCTAATTTTACATTAGAAAAAATTTAAAATATATGTTAACATTAATATCTATTTAGATTAAAATGCTGTTTATAACAAAAAAAGTTGTATTTTTCAATAATCATAAAAAAAAGAAGTTTCTCATAAAAATCACAGAAATCCACTCAATGATAATATATACATTATAAATTAAAAAATGAAGTTTTTTTTATCAAAATAAATTTATAAATTTTTCTAAAATTTAGTTTATTATTAAAATTGGTTCATTCCAGAAAACGATGTTTTAAAACATAAAAGGACTTTACAAATTATTATATCTTACATTAAAAATTTGGTTTATCCATATAAAGAAATTATAAATTATATATGAAAATTATATATTACTATTAATTTACCTACGTCTAACACCTAGGTTATAAAAATATCTTTTATATAATTATATCAATAAATTGTTGTTACATTGAAACATATATGTTGTGTGTAAGGTATGTCAGTTCAGTGTTGGGGCTAGTGAAATCCATATTGGTATTCCATGTATAATAATAAAAGTTGGTATTGTGTGTAGCACAATCCAATTTGTTGTCTTGTGAAATTAATGTTTGACATACTGTTTTAATATATATATATACACACACACACACACATAAAGAGCTACTTTCAGTGTCACGTGAAATGAAAAATAAAAAAAGATAGATTAATATGAAAAAAAATCAATAAATCTATGGGTCTTACTTTCTACCCCCATTAAAATTAATTTCACCCTCAAACATAATCTTGGTTACCAATGGTTTAATACATGATTACTTCTTCATAGAAACTGACATCATAAAAATGGATAGAAAAAAATCATTCCAAATAGAATGTTGGCAACAAAGCTGTTAGCTAAAGTTACATATAACTAGGTTTACACAAAGGAGAACATATATGGAAAGGGAAAACATAGACATGGAAGAAAAATATAACTATCAAGTTATAGTGGAGTGACATAGGGAAAAATTTCATGAGAAAGTTAACAATCTGAAATCAATAAATCTGTGATGAACTAAGTGACCATCTAATTCATGTGAAATGGAGTTAATAAGGTAATTTTTTTTTGTTTCAAGATCTTTTTTCATAAAGTTAATGAAATTTCATGAAAATATATACTTTCATGATTTCAATAAGCCTTCACCCTTTTTTGTTCCTTGATCCACTACACCTATTTATCCATAAATAAAGGTAAATTTTCCATTCTCGAAGCACTAATAGATCATGACACCTATGATATTACATCCAATATTTAATCAGTAACCATCAACACAAACAAGTTATGCAATATTCATTAGTCCTATTATGGTGAGATAACACATTAATATAAAAATATTATTTTATGATTAACATAAACATTCTATAAATGGTGGACCTTATAACCCTTACAAAATATAATTCACCCTTCTCCCTTAAATATACTCTTAACATATACCAAAAACATTTTTATTTAATACATGGCTTCTTCCATGCACTTATATAACATTAAATGAGATTTTATTTTCCCTAAATTCATGTAGAGGGATATAAACACATGAAATGTCCCTGGTGGATGAAAAAAATATTATCATAGGGATTATTCAAACAAAATGAAACATGAAATTCCCTATTAATGGGTGAAAGAATATGTTTTCCCTTAATTTTAACTATTTACTTAATCCTTTTTGATTTCATAAGATTTTAATTTATCCTTTTTCCTCAAATTTTGGTGTGCCTTATCATCAATATTAGCCATTGGATTGGGGAATTGATTTTCAATAATCCTATACTTCATGAACTTCATAATCTAATATATGGGTTTTTAGTTCTATTCACCATCTTCTCCACTCATTTCATTGAGTTTTCTTTTATCATCACTTCTACATTTTTTTGCTCAGTGGCCAATATTTCCACACATGGAACACCCTATTTTTCATTTTAGGCACTTTATTAAGTGCTATTTCCCACATTTTTGGTATATAAGAGTTTGAAAATTATTTTTCCATCCATTATATTTTTATTTCATATTTGAAATTAATCCCCATATTTTTGTTAAAAACATGAGATAGATATGTAACTCCAATATCCATTTCAAATTTGATTTCAAAATTCACAATCTCTTTATAGCTACTAATGTATTTTATGGCCAAAACCATTTTTAGAATTGGGTTTTAGACACTGACGTAACTATAAACTTTACATTTAGGTTGGATGATAATACCAGAAGTGTACCTAAAAAGTCTTGTGAAATTTTCATCATGGGTACTAGGATATTCATCTTCATTTTTAATTAAATCATTGAACTACATTTCAATATATGTACAAATAAGTTGATGAATGTTATTATTTAATAATTAGTTCTCTAACTCATCACAACCAATTGATTCAAATTAATATCACTTTCTAAAATTATTGATTAGATTCCACCACTGGTCTGCTACACCATATAACTGACTGATAGCCAAAATGACTTTTTCAATATCAAAATACTTCGGAATATATAATATCTCTCCAGTGGTCTGGTCATGTGTTCATTAAAAAGTTGATCAAATTTCCCACTAAATTAAGTGGGATGGTTCCTCATGAAGGACTCTATAGAACAAGGATCCCTCTATTTAATTTTTGGAAACTCCACATGATTCAAATCTTGATAAAGGTGAGAGATTATAACAATGAGGTTTTATATTCCATTCCCCTTTTTATTAAAATATTTAGGGTGAATTTATTTTTATTGTCTATCAAAATCACCAAAATAAGAGTTCCTTCAGCTTCCATCCATTGGATAAAACCAAAATCATAGGGTAAGAAACAGTTAATATAATTAGGAACCACATAATCATGAAAATTCAATTATATTTTTCTCTGAAGTATGAAACCTTCCTTATTCTGTTACACCTTCTGTTTAACCTAGGTTATTCATTGACAACTTATATTTAAATCCATCATGATGGTTTGTGATGATTTTGTGATTTCCCAAAGCACATCCCCCAGGATAGTCAAACAAGGTGGGAATCAAGGCACATTGTCATGTATATGATTACCTCGAGTTAGTCCTAGAACATCTTATCAGAGTTCATACCCCTAGGTACATCTATTCTAGAGCCACATCCACTTGTTGTTTCTTGATAGGTATTTATTCCTAGAAAACCAATCACTCAATCCTTTACCAATATTTAAGGATATCTTCCTATACATTATGTTTTCCTTATAATTATCATTAGATACGTCCCTAGACACATCCTTAGATATATACCTAGGGATCACTAAAATTTTTTCTCATACTAGTTTCCAAAGGATGATGAAATATTTCCTTTGATACCAACTATATAATCTTAGGATTAACATATATTTGTATGACATCATTTTAGAGGAATATTCATTACATTACAAAAATAAATGTCTAAGGACCATAATAGTTTAGTTTCATTAGAAACCTGGACACATAATCATGAATCATGGGGAAAAATATTAAACATCTCCCATTAAGATCTCCACCAATATTACATCGATCTAAAACTTTTTTTTCATAACCTATGGAAAAGAAACATTAGAAAGGAGTGAGATCAGATGCTAAGTATTGGTAAATAATGGAAAAGTGTAAGTAGAACATGAATAATGGGGTATGGAACTCGAGAATAATGTTTAAAGATCAAACCCTATATGTTAGAGATCATAATAAATATTTTCATCTCATAAATCATAGATCATATGGTAATTAAGAACATTATTCATTAAATCGTATCATTTAAAAAAGACATGGGGTTTTTGGAATGCACATTAGTTTATATCAGTGTAAAGATGTATAAGTAGAAACATGTTCACACATTACGTTATGGATGTCAAATAAGGCCACCACTTCATGTTATGGACATGAAACCATGTCCATTAATAACCTTTTGAATGTGTAATTAGGTTCACGCATGACCTTATAGACATAAAACCAGGTCCATGCATAACATTGTAACCATGTGATCAGGTTCAAGCATAATATTGTGAACATGTAATCAGATTCATGAATAATATCATGGATATGAAACCAGGTTCATGCATAATATCGTGAACTTGTAATAAGGATCACTAATAATATTGTTATCTTGTAACCAGGTTCATATATAAACTTATGGACATGCAACCAAGTCCATTTGTAGAATTATAAACCTGCAATTAGGGTCACACATAAAATTTATACTCATGAGTTACCTATCATTACGAAATTCATGGGTGGGAGATATATGTCCCACCAATCTCCTAATAAAATAATTCATACTTGTTCCATAAGATAATAAAACATTAATCATATCATGACCCAAAAAATCAATATGTTTTATAAACATCAAATAACATCACATGAAATGAAAAGGGTGCCATTAACATTTTATCACATCATTACCTATGGAAAAGAGATATGTTTCCTAATAATTTCATCAATGTTTATACCATGAAAAGAAGTAGGTTTCAATAAATTGTGACATATGGAAGCTATATTGGTTTCATAAGCATATTTCCATCAAAACAAAATAACATTCAAGATAGAATATAAATGGATCCTTTGGATAATTTCTTAAAATGGTGTGAATAATATCAAAGGATGTCATATTATATGGAAAATAACATGGAAGGATATTTTGAAAACCGTTATTGAGGTAAATATCCTATCTTATTTGAAAACTATATATAAAACACAAAAACTTTTGAAAACCCTTATCTTGAAAATAAACATAAAATCTTATAAATAAATCTTTGAAAACCACTAAGAAACATTTTTCATTTAGAAAATATATAGGGACCTTGATATTATTTTGAAAACATTTTCTTTTAAAATATATTTTAAAAATATTTTCTTATAAAATAACATTTATACCTGAAAATAAAGATTCAAGATATTTACGATGGATAAATACATACATGTCGTAGGAGGAAAAAATAACATTATTTCTTCACGGTAAAATTGTTAGAGAAATGCAACATTCAAAAAGTTAAAATAATATTCATTTGAAGAATTTGTGAATGAAAAAAGGGAAAAATGACATAAAATTATCCTAGTATATTAATATAATATACATATAAATGATTTTTATAAAATATGGGTTTCCAACCCAAGAAAGGGTAAAGTATGGCTTTATTAAAAAACACTTTATTAAACATATTATGTAAAATAATAATAAATATGTTAATAATACAAGAGTGTAGAATTAATAACCATATGGGATGAAATATTACGAATTTGTTGAGCTATGTTTTGTATGAATTCAACAATGTAATCACAAACATAAATAATCTTGAAATGTGATGATATTGTTTCTATAAACTCTTATCAATTTGTAATTTTGGATCATGCTCTCTATTTAAGAAAATGTAATTTAATGAATCATAAAATAACATTAAAACATGTTAATTCATTTTATTACATTTAATATGGAATTATAAACACCTTGAAATAGAATTTAGGTGCGTAGAAAAATATGAGTCCAAAATAATGAAAAATGAGACAAAAATATTTCACCATTTTGGTATTTTTTTGATACTTAACACCATGAGAAATAATGACAATAAAATGGATATTTTAACACCAAAAAAATCATTTATATGATATATATAATAAAATCCTGGGTAGTACATAGACCAAAAAAAATGAATGAGTGGAGATCATAGCATGTATTTCATGTAAATAAAAAGTGAGATTAAATCCCCTTACCATGTGTCCTAACACACATCTTACACATTCAAACCACCTATATAATAAAAATAAATTTATTATAAATCTAATAAAGCTCCATATTATTATATCTAATACCATATGGATCGAAATTTACTTTATATAACCCTATTGATTACAATCTTATGGTATGGTTTCACTTGAGGTAGTATTCTATTTATTCTTCGCATGTGTCTTAATTTGTAATATTTTCGATCCTTGGACTTATATCATGATTAAATAATTTAAACTATGATATAAATATTATTTATTTAAATTATATGTGAATTATAATAATATATATAATATATATGTATAAAATAGAATACACTGTTTACGTATATGGTAGGTCATACGTAGCATGAACGCTATTTTTGTTTAATTATTGTGTTGGAAGAGAGAATATAAAAGACATATATGTATATATATTTATCAATTAAACAAGATTTTTGATATCTTATTTGTCTTATTTATTTCCATAATATTTTTTTAATACAATCCATGTAGTTTATAAATGAATTGCATCGCTTTAAGGGGGTCGTTCTCCACATATCCACAAAATAAATTATCATATTAACCCCAAACGAAAAGTAAAAAGATAATTATTATAAAATAAATACATAAGATTAATTAAATAATAAATATAATATATTAAAAATATTAACATATTGTCCTTCATAATTTCCACCATGATTGGTGGTAACTAAAATTGAAATATCATTGTTTAGTGAGGAGGTAGTTCACTTCACACATAAACAATATGATCGCTATCATTTAGATAATTGTGTGTTTATGTGTTGGTTAAAATCATATGATAACATCATACTATTTAATTTAAGATTAATTTTTTATTCGTGAATGTAATAAATACAGTAGAAGTGGTGGAGAAGGAAAACAAAATAAAGGATCTTGAGAGAATCTGTTACCTCTTATTCGGGTAACTCCTTTTGGTTTGTTCCAAAAGGCTTCATTGGATAGAGTTCTTCCCAAGAGAAGGATTATAAGGGGATGGTGGAATTTATGAAATTTTTATTTAGAATATCATTGAATAAATTATGATGTCTGAAAGGTGTGAGGAAGTGGGAGGGGTGGTGGATTTTTGTAGAGAAGGAAAATTACTCGCTTGGAATTTTTTTAAACCAGTTAGCTGTACACATGATCTTTACAAAATAAATCCATAAAACGCATCATAATTAAACAATTTATGGTTTATGAACGAAATATTGCCATAAAATGGTTTTTGTTCAAGTTTATTAGTTATTTTTCCCCCTAAGAATATGATTTTGTCCCAAATTTAGCTTAATTTTACCATAATTGTTGTGATTAATTTTAATCACTTTTACTAATGATTTTTGTAAAAAAGAAACATGATATAATTAGACTCTAACTATTATAATTATTAAAATATTTTATCTTAGGTTTTATAAATTCATTTCATAGAAGTGGAAAAATTTATATTAATGTTAATCTCACAGACCGGACGAAATTATAGGTCTTTAAAGTAAAAAAAGAAGATCAAAAGTTTGTTAAGTTTTTATATTAAATTTGAAATATAATTTGATTTTAATGACATAATTGTTTTAATATATTTAAAATTGACATAATTTTTCCTTTAAAAAAATTGAAATATAATTTATCATCAATAATTTTTTAAATGAAATGGATGTTTTTAACCTAAAAGAAGTATTTTTTACTATTAATTAAAAAATGATGTTTCTTAGAAAAATAAGAAAAATTTTCTCTAATATTATTAATACAATTTATAATAAAATCTAATTTTTTATCCAATTAAATTTATAAGAGTGTATAGAATTATTTTTATTATTAAATAAGTCTATTTGTGAAAAAAGTCATTTAAAACACAAAAATAATTTACCAAAAATCATATCTTTCAGTATCAATATGTTTTATCTATATAAAAAATTATAAATAATATTTTATAATTATTTATTAATAGTAATATTAATATGTTTAATGTATTGGTTATATTTATATCATCTAAATAATTATAACAATAAAATGGTGTTCCGTAGAAACATCTTTATTTCGTGTAACGTACGCTAAATCAGTGTTGTGGGTAATGCAATCCATGTCGGCATTGCTTGTTCCACATTCCAAGTCGGTATTACATTTAGAACAAGCAAAGTTAGTTCCATGTGAAAGGAATGTTTGATTTAGTGTTTTAATATATATATATTTACATATATAATGAGTTATTTCCAGAGTCATTCGAAGTTGAAAATATCAAATTGATAGATTAATTTGAATAAAAATAATTCACAAAATCTCGGGTGTTACAATTAGAGATCGAGAGTTGAACAACCTAGGATACTCCACTTCATGTTTCATTTTCTTATGTTTGATGTTCTTATATTCATGTAGCATGGTTCTTTTTGGATGAGGGGGCCATCTGCATACCATTGTGTTCTGTGGACCTAATTTTGTCCGCGTAGTTATTTTCTACATGGAGATAGGTCCCATATACATTTCATAGTGCCATGTGGGATTGAGTAATTATTATATATTTATTTTCTATATGAGTCAGGGTTCTATCCATGCATCATGGTGCTTCGCAGGATCGAGTTCCTCCCACATAGTGACTTTCTACGCGAGGAAGGGTTCCACCTACATCTCTTCCTACTAAGAAAACTGTCTAGTTTCATAGGGGCCATTAGTTATGTTCCTTTGTTTAATAATTCCTGTAAAGGATGTTGATTTCATGGAATTCCAATTGATTATAATTTTAACCTCATTTATTCTATGCAGTGATTTTTAACTGAGGGAAATTGTTGAAGGAATCCTTCTTTGGTGGGGCTATGGATATCTCCTTCTGTTGATCCATCGATTCATTGATCCCATCTTTGGTTCCCCTCAGGTTCAATTTATAGAGTAATAGAGGAAATAGATACTAGTATGGATGATCATCTACAATGAGGCGGTAAGACCTATTTTTTAAAATCTTGTGGGGGATACCCAACCCATTTATGACTTAGTCAATGTAGCAGGAGGTCATCTTTTTGGGATAGAAAATCACTACAGCCATCCCACGAAGTAATTAAATTAATTATGATGAAGATGATAGTACCACAATTATTTAGAAACAATTTGTTTCATTGGAGAGATTTTTTTATGGGTAAGAAGTATTTTACCTCATCTCATAGATGATTTTAGTTTCGTTTTTAGAATATGACATTATCATATACATCATACAAACTATTTTGGTGATGGGTTCCTCAAAAAGTGGATCACCGTGTTGAGAGTTGATTTGTAGTTTTTTTACACTTAACTACATCCTTTTCCCCTTCACCATTTTTTAAAATATATTCTTTCAATCTTTCATCAATTTTTTCAATACTTTTCTAATACTTAAAGGATTATTTTGATTTCCTTTAAAATGTTTTTCTATACCAACAAAGTTATTAAAAAATATTATTTTTATATAACTGGTGAAAATATTATTTGATGTTATAATTTATGAAATTTTATATCTTTTTATAGTGTAAAAATGGTGTCAATACAATATTCATATTCGAAACATATGGGTTTTGATGCCATCACCATGCTTGTTTTTATCTTTTTCCTTGGATTACTTTGTTATGACCACAGAACTTTATTTAAAAGGTAAATATTAAGATAAAAATTATTTCCTATAATTTCTAATGGTGGGACTCTATATTCAAAATATTTATATTACATATTAATTAATATTTAAACATTGAACTTTGAATCAAAATTTTTATTTGTTAAATGGGGTGTCATTCACAACCTAAATAGTGTTTTACTATATAAAATTTAATTGAATATTTTTATAACTAACTCATGGTAATGGAATAATTGGAAAATGTTTAATGAATGAATTATTATGAGATATGAAATCTTGAGTAATTTAAATTTTTTTTTGTTAAATAAAATTCTAATAAGAAACATACATAGTATCCATTATAAATTCTGAATGGTATCTCACCGAATTATTCCTGGGGAAGTATTACTAAATTGATAAATTAACAACATGTTAAATTCAAGATTCATTTTGTGTATGACGTGGCCCTTGATTGGGATGATTTACTTATTGAGGGAACCCAATTTTAGAGTATACGTGCATATGTTTTTTACACTTTTCCTGAAACATTGATACCATGAATTCTGTTGGTTATGTTTTATGAGATTTTCTTTTGGAATTATAATTAAAATTATAATATTTGACTATAAAATAATCCTTAATAGGTCACCAACAAGAATTACCATGAGGTTAAGAGGATCACACCACATATTGCATAGGTTCAGAGTAAGGATGCTCAGATTGTGGAGATTTCAATTCATGTGTTACTTTCTATATAGAGAGATGCTCCTCAAGTTTCATAGATGATGCATGAATTGAATAAAAAGATGTTATTATATCATCAAAATAATTTATCTAGGGAGGTTATCCAAAATAATTAATGATATGGTTTCATTCTATAAACAATATATCCAAGAATCGAAAGACAACCATTGAGAAGTGGCTGAGTCTATTCACCTAGATGGTGCGAGGCTAGACTGGGTGATGGTGGGATGTTATGATTTGGGATGATCTGCATGTGAGAATGTTCTGGATGGATTTCAATAATTGTTTCTTAAACCAACTTTTCACTAAGACTCTATGGTGTAATAGTTCTAGGGAGATCAATAATTTTTATAAGAAAAGTTTATCTTTTATGAATTATTCCACTCACTTCATCGATTTACAACAGTTTTTCATGTGTGTGGAATGTGATGAGTAGGTTTCGGAAAGAAAAATTGAGGGTAACATCATGTTAGAGATAAAGTCATATATTAATGTCATCCTCCTTATCATATTCTCAACGATGGTGAACTATGATTTTATTTATAATAATATTTAATATTTACCATTGGTCTAGGGTGGGAAACACTAGTTACTAATGGATCATCGAGTTATAGGTAGAACTTATTTGATTGGTCCTAACAGATCTGTGGGGGACAGAGAAGCAATGGAGTGTGTGTGGTGGTATTTCATCATTATAGAAGGAAAATGAACTACAATTATCATATATTTTTCGACCATCCACGTTCTTATCTTGTGGGATGACAGGAAATATCTATTTGTTTTGTTGGAATACCTCACTAGAAGCTAATGGTTGACATTTTAGGATTGTTTATTGTCTTAGAGCATGGTAAAATACACTACATAAGATGGGTAGTTAGATATTGATTATTCACATTAGTTGAGGATGTTACTGGGGTTCTAAGAGTTAATGTTAGTCACTGATGTATGATATTACAATGGTTGGGAGTTAGGGTGGGATGAGGGGTCAAGGTTCATGGAAGATTCATATAGTATAGAGTTCTCCAAGAGAGTAGGATTTTGGGCCTTATACCATGATAAGTATAATCTTGGTGGATTAAACCATATCTTATTATTTATTTCAAAAATATTATTAAAACTATTTCATATCTATTCAGTCTGTGGATGTTCTAGGATTTTTCTATTGAGTATATGTATTGGGTGATTTCTATAAATAGCTTATTGGGAGTCTGATCTTATGGATTATATCACTATAGGGGGTGTGATCTCATGATCATAGTTTATTAGTTATAATGGGACATTTTCATGCTATATATGACTAGTTGTTTCCTAACACAATTAATTAATTGGGTTCCCCCCTTTAGAGATCATAAATTTTCATATCTAAGAAGGGTGGCCATCATGTCACTTCAAAGTGGAAGTTATGTTCACATGGTAGATTTGTACATGAAAATAGGTAGAAGAAGTCCTTATCAGATGAACATGGGACAAGATTTATCCTAGTTTATTATATGCAGGCTGGGTAATGGAGTGGATTAGATGATAGTATATTATCCTATAGTGGACCATTTATGGAGTTTTTTCTACATGTCTTCTTATAATTACTACCCAAGAGGAAATTTTATTTAAATATTGATCTGATGATGGGTATTGAGCATATTTCTATACCACCATACTAGATGGTTTAATAAGATCATTGTAATTTGAATAACCAGCCACAGTACTTAGATGGAATGGTATTTATCCAACATAATACCTCTCATTAGGTTTCTCTATTCAACATTAATAATAATGATGAGGTTATTTATGGATATGGGTTATTATAAGTGGATGAATCAGGTGAAAATTAAGAACTGATATACAGTAGAATATATGGATGATATCTATGATCATATCAGCGGTTTTAAAATTGTTTAAAAGATTGAATTGAGGTCATGTTATCAACAGGTTATGATGAGATCCACAAATATTCCATGTTCAACATTCTACATTTGGTATAAATTATATATATATATATGGTGATTCCATATATGCTAAAAGACAATCAGTGTTTATCAATATGATGAATTCATTTTTCTATCCACACATTAATGAATATGTTGTAGTTTTTGTGTATGACATCCTTATGAATTTCTTGATAAATGAGGAGAAAGCACAACATAAGGACATTATTTTTTGAAAACAATGGGAGAATCAGATGTTTTCCAAAATACTAAATTTTTATTTATAGATTGAATAGGTAAAATTATTGAGTAATATCATATATTATGGTTCTATTTCATTAAATAATGATAAATAGAGAGATGTGGTATCTTGGGGTATCCTAATAATGTTTTTGATGTTCTATTCTTTATTGTCTTGGAGGACTATTACTGATGTTCTATACATGGAATTCTTTTTTGTTCATTTTGGGGATACAAATGAATATAGGTATTGTTCATTTGGTATGAAGCCTATGAGTATGAGTTTCTATATTTAATGTGAAGACTTTCCTCATCACCGATCAAGATGCTGTATATTCATAGTTTGGGTTATGATGAATATTTTGATGGTTTAAGTATCAGGATGGGTACATTTCTAATATACAGGGTTTGGGTTGAATTGAATGGGTATGAGAGGTTATAGCTTCATAAATATAATTACCATGTACAAGTTCTTGGTTTAGTAGTGGTCTTTCACACATTGATGTTATAGAAAAATTTACCAAATGATAGTGGTTTTAGGTCAACATGGACCATATACATTTGGGGTATGTCTTCGCTCAGTGGTACATAAATCCTCAATAATTTATGTTTGGTTGATTACCTCTAGTAATTATATATAAGTCTATCATGTACACTAGGGAAAGTTAATATATTTCTTAATGTTTTGATCTCGAAAATGTAGCATTAGGTTGTTTAGGATTTTAAAGGTGAGTGGGAATACATGGATCTTTTTTAATAAATTTATCTGGATGTTTTTGAAAATTAGTGTCATGTAGTTCTTGCATATTTATCATTGGTTACTTCACTTCAGTATTGAATTATTTTTAGGAGGCTTTCATGTGTCAACAATGAATTTTATGAATGGAATTAAACCTCTGATTGCATAACTGGGATCTATTTAGTGATGGGTATTTTATAAATAGAATGCACTACATTATAATGAAAGAAAAAATTTATTTTAATAAATTCAGAATTACATATATAGAATAAAAATGTCATTAATAATTAAAAATATTAAAATGGGATTAAAAATATAAAATAACATATCCAAAATTTGAAATTTTGGATAGTATTGATCCATAAAAATATTCAAACTCATAAAAGAAAAAATATAAATGAAACAAAATATTAATAATACAATCATAATCGTGGAAGTAAAAATATATATAAACATGTGAGAAAGTTTAAGTGAAGGAATAATGAATAGAATATAATGTATTTATATGATGTAGTTAACACCTATGACTACTAAAAATATGAACATTAGAATCCAACCATTGGAATATTAATATTATTTCTATAATAGTTTCATCACAAATGAAAGTGTAAAATAAAAATTACAAATCTTATAAAATGATAATATGGTGTATTTATACCACGATACAAGTAAATAAATTTATTAAAAAATATAATAAAAGTGTTCATATTTTTGTAAAACAAAAATGTTTTATTTTTATCTTATAAAAAATATAATTATTTAGAAGAAAATTTATCTTTAAAAAATGAAATATAAATTAATTTTAAGACTTTTTATTAATATAATATAATTTTATGAAACCAAAAGTAAATTTAAAAAGGGTCTAAAAATTGAGCATTATATCAAAATTGGACTTTTCAAAATAAATTATTTTAATTAAAAAAAATCAATTTGTTATATATATAATTATTTTTAATAAATTTTATTTGATTTCTAAAATATAAATATTTAAAAATGGTTAGTGTGAGTTTTTAATATTGTTCTACATTAGTTATATTTTTTGGTGAATATTAAAATTCTATATTATACTATATTTTACAATTTAAGTCAAATACACGATTAATTGAATAACAGATGATTTTGGATCATATTATTTTAAACTCAAATGCACAATTTACAATATATATTAATATTAATAAACAATATTGACTTTCTTGGACACAAATAATATATTAATGAATATTATTTTCAAAAAAGACTTCATTCCACCTTTATAAACACCTCCCCTCATATATTCAACTCTTTACATCTTATTGGCCTTTGAGATTCCAAAGATTATACAATATTGACTTAAAAACCCTTTTCCATATTTGCTAGGAAGTTTATTAGAACCAAATGTCCAATTTTGAATCCTATAGAGTATTTCTTGGATATGACATTCAAGTGGCACAATTATCAATATAAATCTTTTAAATTATTTTTTTCATCTGCCTTCTTATAACCCCTTCGACAGACATGGAATATTAACTCTATTGTCACATATGTTCTATAATTTTATTATTATAATTTAATATCAACCATCCATCTTTTTTATTTTGTCTTATTATTCTAAAAATATAAACTGTACATATTATGTTAGTCTACCACCATCGTGGATGATGTGTTTTCATTTTCTATTACCTCATTTTTAGAAGGATTAAATTCAAATAGAATGGTTCATAATGATCTTAATATGTATACTAGATATATTTTTTCACATTATGGAATGATTATATATCCATTGTAGTAAATAAAATAAAACTAGTTCCTGATGGTGGGTAAAATAAAAATAACTAACCATATAACATTAAATTTTATTTTAAATGAATCAAACATATATCAGAGAAAATATAGTTCTTTGGGAAAATTTAATTTTTTTTTAGTTTATTAATATTATTTCAATTTAATACAGTATTTTTACTCTAATTTTACATGAATCCCCATTATTATCATTAATTGTATAATGGCCCGGACCTCTTCAGCCATTCCTTTGTCAAAAGGAAGGTCAAGAAGTGTTCTAGAGGGTAAGATGGACCTTTCCCACACAATCCAGAATTTTGAAACTACACGCCATGTAGTTTTTGTACACGTCATGTATCCCCTTTCTAGGTACACCCCGTGTTGAAGTTCGTGTCCTTGATATGTGGAATAATGGGTGCACGCCGTGTGACCAATACTACATGTCGTGTAGTCCGTCCCCGCATACGTGTTACCAGTCAACGGCCATGTGTCATGTTGGAGTCGTGTCCCTACCGTGTGCAATAAATGGGTACACGCCTTGTGTCTAAACTACACACTGTGTAGACCCTCCCCGCGTATGCGTCACCCTAAAACCGTGTGTTGACCAGTCAATGGCCGCAGGGCCGTGTTGGAAGCTGCATGCAGACCGTGTGAAATAACTAAGTACACTCCGTGTACAACAAATTACACACCGTGTACTTTTTCTTTTCTCGGCTATAAAAGGAGGGGTCCCCTCTTCTGTTCAACTCACCCCTCTCCTCCCCTCTCCTCTGAGTATAGCTCTCCCAAGAGACATGAAGGCTCTTTCTTCCATAACTTCTTCGTCTGAGCTCCGATTTACGATCTGTCAGCGGCCACGGGATCGTAACGACGAGGAGGAACTTCCGAGATTGGATCTATTGTATTTCCTTCGGCCTTTACTTTTCGACTTAAACCCGAGGAGGTTTTTTCAGGACTTGACGGAAGTGACAGACGCCGATGGACATCTTCTAAAGTTGATCCGGGGGCACATTGCGATCAGAACCTATTGAGGTAGGGATTTTACCTTTGTCTCTCTAATTTGTGCATCATGCAGGGTGGGTGTTCTCTTGTTTACGTGAAACACTTTTGAACGGGTTTAATGAAGATTATAACTGGCTTATATAACGCAGATGGGAAGTTGTGATTGTTGTTACTTTATATCATGTGATATTATGTAATGAATTTAATGAGCTTATACCTACTAAAAATCACGGTTGTTGGGGGCCTTTGCTTATGCAATTAAATGTTGACCTCTCCTTCTGTATTTTCTTATCGATGGAAACCTTGTGGAATGTGGAATTTGGTTAATCACGTCAAGTTGGATGTTTTAAAATCTTGAACCCTTGTATGATCACCCCGGTTGAACAAAATGGAATAATGAACATGTGGTTGTTGGCCTAGATACGTGGCATGTGATGAGGGTGTTTTGTTGGTTGTTGTGTATCGGGTGAGCATCAGGGCTGCAGTTGACTTGGTTGTGGGTTGGTGTAAACGTAATGTTGGTGATGGGCAGTAGGGCTGCAGGGCTGGGTTTGAATGTGAATGGGCTATGGGTTGGGATTAATAAATAAAAGTGGAAGAGTTAATGAATGGTGGTTCATGGTAATGGAATGGGAATAATAATCAATGGGGTTGGTTGGTTGATAAGAAGGACTTGTTGTGCTGCTTCTATTTTCCTAAATTTATTTTGTGGATGGCAGGGATATGTTTTACAAACGATCGATGTTGATGGTTGTGGATAGTTTCCCAGTAGTTAAGGAACTAAATAAACTATTTCTGCTGAAACATGAAATCCTAAATGGGGTTGGGATTGTTTGTTGTATCCATACCTCGTGGTAGCAGTTCCGAGGCACGTGCTCAGTTTCTCTGTTTAGAAGCCATAGGTTGGGTTGTGTGTTTGGTATACATATATATATCTGTATCTTTTGTGTTTTATCGCACCCCTCCCATGTTTAGAACTTAGTGTCGAACACTCCCATTTCACGGGAGAGGGTGTTTTTTCCTTAGTTACTAGCTCTTTCCTGCTCCCTCTCCCCTAGGATGTGATGGCTTGAGGCGACCATACATCTAAGACTCTTCGGGTAGGTTTCGATTGGGGTGGTTTTAGCCCAAGACTCTTCTGAAAGGTTCTACTGTTCCCCAAGAATCTTCGAGATGAGGCCCAAGTGTGAGTGGTCGGGATACGTGGTTGTGAGGCCCAGGTGTGTGCTGGTGGGATACATGGTTGTGAGGCCCAGGTGTGTGCGGGTGGGATATGTGGTTGTGAGGCCCAGGTGTGTGCTGGCGGGATACGTGGTTGTGGGTCCAATGTGTGTGCGGGTGGGGAGAGTGTGGCATCATCAGTATGTTCGTCGTTAAGAAGAGCAGCTAACTAAATGTAAATGGTGTGGTGTACCCAATACTCTAGTTCTTATATACTACTACTACCAGTTGTGATTGTGTTTTTGGTGAGTGTGGCTGGTGAGGTTGGGTGGATATAATTCCTTTCTAGGATTATTCTATTGTTCTCAAGGGACATTAGGATGTCTCCCCACTTGTGCATGAGAGATTTAGGTTTCCCTACTGTGTATACTTGTATTCTCACCCTACGTTTACTTTCAGGTTTCCAGGAGGACGACCAGGGTCGTGCAGGACCCTACTAGTCAGACAGTTGGAGTTGTTACAGTTGATGTACTCTTATTTTATTTTGTTATTGTACTTTGAGCATTCTTGTACTTGTACCTTGTTATAAAATTGATTAAACGTGCATGTGGGATTGGTTTGGGTTTATTTCTACACACTTTCTCTTTTACTTTTTGGTGGTTGACTTCTCCTATTTCCCAATCTTTAAAAATAAAAAGGGTAATGCCTCCCATATTTGTAAAAAACTCATACCCTTGGTGCTAGTCGCCACCTCTGGGCCTACTGGAGGTGGGAATCGGGGGGTCATTATCTCCATTTCACCATTGCCAGCTCAGGAGGGGAATCTTTAGTGGGAGGGGGTTGTGACAGAATGGTATCAGAGGTGATGGTTGAGAGATAGGATGGAATCTAGAGTTTGGAACAGAGAGGATTGCATTGGGATGGTGGGGAGAAAATGTTAGTTAATCTTGGTGCGTGACATAGGCCAGGGAAGACCGGTTAGGACACAGGATTTTAGGCCCCCCCGTGATCCGATGCATGGACTCTGAGCCTACCGAATGACCAAGTGAGACTACATTGATTGCAGGGTAGAGACCCTAGGGAAGGTACATGCATCATCATGATTGTTTTTTACTTGATTTGGGTGTTCTGGGAATGAAATTGAAATAAAATAATAAAACCTTGAGTTTTTCCTTACTAATTGGGCTTAGGTGATCATTGTTTACTATACAACTATGGAACGTGGACATCGTCCCCAGGTGGCTCAGACGGCCGAGGCCCAGCAGATTCAGGTGGTCGATCAGTTGAGGATTGGCCGAGAGGAGGAAGATAGCCAGTGGAAGAAGAATCTTCATTCTTTCCAGCGGCAGACCCTCAAGAAGTACGAGGGTAGTACTTCAGATACGGAGACGGAGGGGTGGCTTGAGGAGCTAGGGATCACTTTTACCATGATCCGTGCTCCGAGGGATTACTGGGTTCCCCTAGCAGTCAGTCAGCTGAGAGGAGCGGCGCAACAGTGGTGGATGCTATACTTCGGAGAGAGGATATAGGAAGAGGTTCCATGGGCTGACTTTGAGAAGGAATTCTGAGAGGAATTCCTTTCTTCCATGATCAAAGTGGAGAGGCAGCTGGAGTTACTCTCCCATCAGTAGGGGAGTATGTCAGTATGAGAGCTGGGGATCAAGTTCAAGGGTCTCCTGGGCTTTTCTCTGGATCTCTTTCCAGATGAGGAGTCTCGGGTGAGACGTTTAGAGGAGGTGATTCGTCCTTCACTCCAGTATGTTGTCACCCCCTTCACCCTTCTACGTACATGGTAGTACAGAAGAAGGAAGAGGTTGTAGAGAGGATGTACTTGCTGGGAGGTGCACCACATGAGGGGTTTTAGCCAGGTTCGTCGAAGGGGAAGGCAGTCAGCAGCAGGTCTCCTGTGATGGGACCTTCCAGGTTCAGGCCAGTGGGGAGCAGGCCCTTGCTGTTCCAGTTCAGATCTTCAGGTCCTTGTCCCTTTTCCACGAGCCCAGGACAGAGTTGTTTTTCTTGTGGGGGTTTTGGTCATGATCAGTGTCGGTGCCTGACCCGAGATCAGTACGGTGGATGTGGGCATGTTCAGCACCCACCTCAGCAGCAGCAGTTGCCAGCGAGGCCCTTCCAGCAGCAGCATGACCAATCCTCTCTAAGGGAAGACTTTGCAAGAGGAGGGTGACCTCAGGGTGCTCCTCAAGGACCTCGACCAGGGCGTGGTCGGGGATGTGGACAACATTAGAGAGGCAGAGGAGCTCGGTGTGGACAGTTTCATGCAGCAGAGTTGACAGCTCCGGCAGGACCAGAGGTGGTACGAGGTACGATTTTTTTTTCATCGCCCTTTTTTCTACTTTGTTCTATTCGGGAGCTTCACACTCCTTTGTTGCACCTACTCTAGCCCATTCTTGGGGACTAGACGTAGAGAGAATTTTCTTACCACTGGTACTTAGTACACCTGTTGGTGGGCAGACCAGCGTATCATGTGTTTCACAGGGATGTGCGTTGAGGTTGGGACCACATCGATCTAGTGGGGACCTTCTTCTGTTACAGATGCATCTATACGATGTCATCTTAGGCATCGACTGGTTGTTTTATTTTAGTTCCACTATCGACTGCTTCTAGAGAAGAGTCATGTTCTCCGACGTGGATGGGTAGCGAGTAGCTTTTGTTGGTGAGAGGATCTATCAGGTGGGAAGCCGGCGTGTGGAGCCTCTCCTTTCTTTTTTAGGTGTGTTATTAGTGGTTCTAGCTGATACAGAGATGATGGATGTCCCAGAAGTTGTTAGGGATTCCTCGATGTTTTTCCTAAGGAGTTTGTGACTCTACCCCCCCCCCCCCCTGATGTGACGTTGAGTTCGAGATAGACTTACAGCCTGGTGACCGTCCAATTTCGATGCCCCCTTATCAGATAGAACCTTCGGAGTTGCGGGAGTTGCAGATTCAGATTGACGATCTGATGGAAAAGGGTTATGTTCAACCCAGCGTGTCGCCATGGGTTGCTCCAGTTTTTTTTCGTGAAGAAGGCAGATGGTGGTCTCAGGCTATGCATAGACTACCGAAGGTTGAACCAGGTAATGGTCAAAAACCATTACCCCCTCCCAAGGATAGATGATCTTTTCGACCAGATGAGGGGATCAGGTTGATTTTCCAAGATTGATCTACGATCTGGATATCATCAGCTGAGGGTGAAGGATAATGACATCTCGAAGGTGGCATTCAGGTGCAGGTATTGGCACTAGAGTTTGTAGTGATGCCGTTCGGAGTTACAAATGCACCGGCTATGTTCATGGGACTTATGAACTTTGTCTTCCGATAGTTTCTGGACCGGTTCGTCGTCCTGCTTATTGATGACATCGTGATCTACTCAAGATCAGAGGAGGAGCATGTTGAGCATCTCAGGGCAGTCTTGGATGTCCTTTGACACCACCAGCATTACGGGAAATTGTCAAAGTGTATGTTCTTGACGCAAGAAGTACACATCAATCGGCACATGGTGTCTCAGCATGGAGTGTCGGTGGACCCGTCAAAGGTGGAGGCAGTTGTTTCTTGGGCGGCACCCAATAGCGTGGTAGATGTTCGTAGTTTCCTAGGGTTGACAGGATACTATCAGAGGATCATGGGTACGACACTTGCCTTTAGTAGAGTTTGCCTACAACAACAACTTCCACTCTTCTATTGGCATGGCACCATTTGAGGCTTTGTATGGAAGGCCATGTCCTTCACCCATTTGCTGGGCAGAGGTTGGTGAGATAGGTGCTCTTGTGCCAGAGGTAGTGTAGAGCACCACATAGAAATTCCAGCTTGTATGTGAGAGGATGAAAGCGGCTCAGGACCGATATAATTCTTATGTTGATCGTCGGAGGAGGACCTTGGAGTTCTAGGTGGGGGATCATGTGTTCTTGATGGCTTCCCCTCGATGGGGGAAGCGGAGGTTTGGGAAAGGGAGAAAGCTCTCACCTAGGTTCATCAGACCTTTTGAGGTGTTGAGGTTAGTTGTTGAGGTGGCATATCAGCTGGCCTTGCCACCTCAGTTGGAGATGGTTCATGATGTCTTCCACATCTCCCAACATCATCGGTACTTACAGGATGACTCCCACGTTATCAACTAGGGAGAGTTAGACATTGGAGACGATGCGACCTTCGAGGAATGACCAGTCATAATCAAACATCGTAAAGAGAAGGTGATCTATGGATGAACCATTCCCTTGGTTCGTGTGTTGTGGAGGCATGGTGGCCTCAAGGAGAGAACATGGGAGCAGGAGACCCAGATGCACGCTCAGTACCCGGAGTTGTTTTGAATTGTGTTTTTCCTTGTTCTTTTGAGCTTTGTTTTTGTACTCTGTACTTTTGATTTATGGAATGCGTGGATTTTTGGTTGTGAGAACTTTTATTTCCCTGTTCTTTGAGAGTTTGTAACATTTCCGAGCGTGTGGAGAAGGGAAAAACCTGATCCTTAATCAAGACGCATTAGTGCGGATGCGATTGAACCCGTGCAGATGAGTCAGTGCCGCCTAAAGTGGATAATATCTTGACATAGGACAAGGAATTTCCCAAAAACCATGTGTTCGGGCAGTGAGTTGGTTGTGTGGTGTTGCGGGTAGTACGAGTTGGAAAACAAATCCTAATGTTTGAAAGTGGGAAGACCCAATTCTTAATCGAGACACATTAATGAGGATGCAATTGAACTCGTGCAGGAAAGTCAGTGCCACCTAAAGCGGATAATATCTCGAAATATGAGAAAGAATTCCTAACACATATGATTAGGGTTTTTGGTTGGGTTCCTCTTATAATGAGAACCCTAAGAGGTATCTTGTTGGGTTTCCTTTGGGTTGGTTTTTGAATTCTTAGGGACGAGAATGTTTTAAGATGTATCTGATATAATGGCCCGGACCTCTCCGTCCATTCCTTTGTCAAAAGGATGGTCAAGAAGTGTTATGGAGGGTAAGATGGTCTTTTCCCACACATTCCATAATTTTGAAGGTGTGTAGTTTGAGTACACTCTATGTAGCCCCTTTCTGGGTATACCCAGTGTTGAAGGTCGTGTCCTTGCTGTGTGGAATAATGGGTGCACGCGGTGTGTCCAATACTACACGCCGTGTAGTCCTTCCCCACATACGCGTTACTAGTCAACGACCATGTGCCATGTTGGAGTTGTGTCCCTGTCGTGTGAAATAAATGGGTATATGCCGTGTATCCAAACTACACGCAATGTAGTCCCTCCCCGCGTATGTGTTACCCTCAAACCTTGTGTTGACCAGTCAACGGGTGCGGGGTCGTGTTGGAAGCCGCGTGGAGGCCGTGTGAAATAACCGAGTACACGCCATGTATAATAAGGTACATTCCGTGTACTTTTTCTTTTCTCACCTATAAAAGGAGGGGTCACCTCTTCCTTTCAACTCACCCCTCTTCTCCCCTCTCCTCTGAGCAGAGCTCTCCCAGGAGACTCGAAGGCTCTTTCTTCCATAACTTCTTCGTCCGACATCTGATTTACGATCTGTTAGAGGCCACAGGATCGTAACGTCGAGGCAGAACTTATGAGCTTGAATCCATTGTCTTTCCTTCGGCCTTTCCTTTCCGACTTACACCCGAGGATGTTTTATCGGGACTTGACGGAAGTGACGGACGCCGACGGATGTCTTCTAAAGTTGATAAGGGGGAGCATTGCGGTCAGAACCTGTTGAGGTAGGAATTTTACCTTCTTCTCTATAATTTGTGTATCATGCGGGGTGGGAGTTTTCTTGTTTACGTGAAACACTTTTGAACTGGTTTAATGAAGATAATAACTAGCTTATATAACGGGGATGGGATGTTGTGATTGTTGTTACTTTATATCCTGTGATATTATGTTGTGAATTGAATGAGCTTCTACCTACTGAAAATCACAGTCGTTGGGGGCCTTTTCTTACGCAATTAAATGTTTCCCTCTCCTTCTAGATTTTCTTCTCGATGGAAACCTTGTGGAATTTGGAATTTTGTTAATCATGTAATGTTGGATTTTTTAAAATATGGAACCCTTGTGTGATCACCCCGGTTGAACAAAATGGAATAATGAACATGTGGGTGTTGGATTGGATACGTGGAATGTGATGGGGGTGTTCTGTGGGTTGTTGTGGATCGGGTGAGAAGCGTGGCTGCAGTTGACTTGGTTGTGGGTTGGTGTTAATGCTATGTTGGTGATGGGAAGCGGGGCTGCGATAAATGGAATTAAAGGGGTGATGATGTATGGTGCGGTTGTGGTTATGGTGGTTGGCAACGGGGCTGCAGGGCTGGGTTTGAATGTGAACGGGCTATGGGTTGTGATTAATAAATAAAAGTTGAAGAGTTAATGAATGGTGGGTCATGGTAATGGAACGAGAATAATAATCAATGGGGTTGGTTGGTTGATAAGAAGGACTTACTGTGCTGTTTGTGTTTTCCTAACTTGATTTTGGGGATGGAAGGGATATGCATTACGAATGATCAATGTGGTTGGTTGTGGATAGTTTCCTAGTAGTTAAGGAACTAAATAAACTATTTCTGCTAAAACGTGAAAACCAAAATGGGGTTGGGATTGTTTGTTGTATGCATACTTCATGGTAGTAGTGCCGAGGCACATGCTTAGTTTCACTGTTTAGAAGCCATAGGTTGGGCTGTGTGTCTGGTATACATATATATATCTGTATATTTTGTGTTTTATCGCACCCCTCCCATGTTGAGCACTTAGTGCCGAACACTCACATTTCATGGGAGAGGGTGTTTTTCCCTTAGTTACTAGCTCCTTCCTGCTCCTTCACCTCTAGGTTGTGATGGATTGAGGCGACTGTAACAGCCCAAGATTTTATAAAGAAATATTCTTTTTAATTTTATTAATGTCTTGTGTTGTACGCTACACCAAAAGGAGCTTGCACAACACGCATCCTTGTCTTGCCTTGCATTACACGCAATCGCGACCTTCCTCGATAGCGTGTGTAATACGCAATACCGAGTTTCACTAAACAACGATGTGCTATTAAAATATTATTAAAACTAGCCGTTATGAATAGTAATAACCACTTTTTAAAATTCTGTAAATCTTATTTTTCAAAATGAACTTCATTCCTGGATTCGGAGTATCGAATTTAGCCTAAGGTGAAATTTTGGTACTTTTCGGATAACTTTCATATTCTGATGAATAGTGAAAAATTACTAAATTATAATTAAAAACAACTTTTTTAATCGAAATAATTAATAGTGATAAATTATTAATTTGAGTGGTTTTAAAGTATATTTAGAATATATTTTTACAATTTAATACAATGTTGGTCATTGGTTGTAATTTCACATTTAAACCAGACATAATCAAGTGTCAATCTTTTGATATATATTGTTTCCTAAAAACACGCTATTTATTTTAACAGCGGGATTTAATTATAAAATTAATTAATGCAACTTCTATGTTATGAATTTGGTAAAATAGATTTCATTTTTGAATTCAGAATATGAAATATAGCTTAGGATGAAATTTTGGCATTGTTCTGAAAAACATCAATTTTTGATGAATAGTGAAACTACTAAGTGGTAGTTAAAAAAACTGAATTTTTCATAAAACTTAATTTTGCCTCTTCTGTGAATGGAATTTCGAAAATCCGAGAGACACAGTTAATATCAAGGACTAAAATGTGGTTCAATGAGATGAAAATAATTTTTTGGTGAATAGTAACTTTTTACTTTTTTTACCGCGGTTAATAGTAAATAGGGTAACTAATGGTAAATATGATATTACTATTACCCTAACACATGTCCTAATTCTATTGGACAAGTGTAATTCGACCAAAAACAAAATTAGGAATAAAATATGACCATTTAGGCCCACTTGGATTAGATTAGGACATTTATTATTAATTTATTTAAAGAAAGGTTAAAATAGTTAAAATCAAAGTTTAATACGTAAATCACTTTTAATATGGGGTTATACATAAGATAAATTCGATTGTAAATATTCATTAGAAATCCAAAAAGATTTCCTACATGATGGTATTTTATTTGTAATTTTTAGACATAAAAGAATTTAATTTATTTATGACACAACGATGATGCAGTAATTATCTTATTAATGAAATATTGACATAATTGATGTTATAAACACCAAAATAAATGTAATTTGAGATTTTTTATGAATTACACTAATTTTCTAGGTTACTATGATATATTAATGTTGATTTAATCAACTTGGTTAGAACATTTAATTCTGTTATGACTTTCACAAAAATCATATCTCAAATAGTGTCAAAATTGACACAAAATAGTTTTTAAATCAAATATTATATTATTAATTGTTATTGTATTCCTAAAAATCTAAGGTTCGGCCAAATGACTTAGATAAGGATATATATATTAATTATAAACAATTTGGGGTTCGTTTGGCATGTTATAGTAAGTTTATTAACCATATAGTGAAAGAAAACAAAAAGACATGGTAAAAGTTAAATTATTTAACTTAGAGTTAAATTTAATTGATAAGGTTAAAATAATATCCTAAACTATTATAAATTCTATTGGTTGATAGGATTTCGACCCCTCCCCACCTTATCTTCGAAATAAGACCCTTTGGAACCATTATAAACCGATTTTGACTTTAATATAAAATAATATTTTGAGATATTCCTAAGGTGCCCCTCTCCTCCCTTATAAAAGGACCCCTCCTCCCCCTCCTCCTCACACCAATTTGAGCACTCAAGCTCGTCCAACCCCTGCCAAAATCCCTTCTCCACTTCCCTAGAAACATCCTAGAGTTTCTGGTCTTCCTCAAAGACCAATTCTAGTGCCCTAAGAGGAGGTCTCAAAGAGGCACTTCAAAGAAGAGGTAATTACCGTTACCAATTCATTCATCTTTATTTCTTCTTCCACTTCTTCTTCTTAGGTTGTTTCATTATGAAGTAATAACATCAGTATCACTCATATACTGATATGTTATTATAAGTATGAAACAACCCTATTTCACCATCTATCCATCCTACGGAAAAAGAAATCACCGCGCGTGCGTACGTACGGAATACCGTCTCCACGCCGTGGTGTAATCTATTTTCCACCACCACCTTACATGGATGGGTATAATGGTGTAAATAATAACTATACATAGTTATTACAACATCATATTGATTCTGATATATTGTATAATCCACTCCAATTCAATTCAATATTTATAGAAATGATATCATCGCTCGTGCGTACGTACGGACTACCGTCTCCACGACGCGATGAGATTCATTCTCCATGTTAACCATTCAAAAATGATTATAATGTATATATAAGAAATAATAATGAAATATATGACATTATAAAGCTACTGGATTTATGTATATATATACATATGTATGTCATCTACTTACTTCCATTTCAAGACAATAAGGAAAGAAAAACAGCGTTCATGCGTACGTACGGACTACCGTCTCCATGAACGGTGTTTTTCATTTTATTTATCTATCTATTATATATATATATATATAATGAATATATATGATATATAAATCATATTTTATATTCTGGAAGTAAGTAAATCATGATATAAGTAATAATTATGTCAAGAACAACAAGTCAAAACACCTACGATAAATGAAACGATTTTACCCAAAACGCTTCTTTAACATGGAATTTACAAAAGAACGGGTAATATAATGTCATAAGTGAACCATATATGATATCATAACAATGGATATGATTCTGTAATAAGTCAATGACATTATTTAAATCATTATACAGGAGGTTCGGACACATACGAAGCAAATTGGACCTAAGGTAAGGTAAATATCACAATCTCATTTTTATCCGAGATTGTTTATTCGTAAGTATTTACTGGGGTGTATTTTATCATCCACATCCATGTTTACTCAATATGTAATATTATTTCCATCCACCTAAAATTTTTTTAAATCCATTTTTACCCTTCGGTGAGTTTTTAGTAATACGTATGAAAGGAATCTTTTGTCGTTTTTCGTACGAGGTACTATTTGACTTTTCCGACAAGAGTACGAAGAATGTTTTTTTTTAACTTATACGGCACGAACGGATTTCTACTGTTTTATAAAGCCTTATTTTCATGAAGCTTCCTCTAAAAGATTTCATGATTATTTTCGACAAAACCCTTATCTTTTAAAATTGCATGGAATTTTGTGAAAAGAAAATGATTTTAAAGAAGAAAGGATATTTTCCTCAAGAATTCATTTCGAGTGTTTTTATCAAAACTATTTTCCATATAAGATGACATTATTTTATATGTATGTTTCAAGTAAAATGTCTCTATGATTTAAATGGTTTCAATATTCTTATGATTGAATGATATCAATTGTTTATGGATTATGATGGCATGATGTTTAAGATTCCCATTTTTATTACATGGGTTATGCAATGATGTATGATTTATGATTTTGTGGCACACATAAGAATGGTATCATTATGAGATGGTTGGGACCTATATCTCCCTCCAATGCATTGGGTAAAGATTTTATATCTCATGAGATAGACATGGCTGAAATGGTAGGTTATACTGGTTCAGTGAAACAGGACTGAAACGAGGGTTACTCGATTCAGAAAGGGACTTTGTCCACTAAGATAGTCTTGGCAATGAGTCTTGACTAACAAGAAATGATTTTCTATGATTATGTGTGTATGCCACAAAGTTTCATGTTTTATGTTATGATTATTGGGATTACATTTCACTTCTATGATATATCCCATGTTATGATATTATGAGCTCTTTTGCAGGTTAAGATTTCCAAAAGCTATGTATATGATGTGATTGATTTTTCTTTTGTTTACCCTTACTGAGAATTTGAGCTCACCCTTTTATGTTTTCTTTTCCCCAAGATATAAAGAAAGGTTTTAGGTAGAAAAAAGGGATGACCTTTATGGGAGATATTGAAGAACTTTCACCACGATTAGAAGATTACGTTCCGAGTTTCCAAAGACACTAAACTATTACGATCCTTTAGTGTGTGTTTTTGTTATGTACTAAGTATTCCGCAAATGTAATGTAATGTCCATGTACGTCAAGCTTCGGGTCTATACAGTCGGTATCAGAGGAAAGGTTTAGTCAACCTTTGGAAACTAGGATGCGAAAACGTTAGTGAGATCCCTAGAGATATTTCTAAGGTATGTCTAGGGACTCCCCTAGGGATAAGTATACGTATAGGATATAGTCCTAGAACTATGGTTACGATATTAGATTAAACCAAAGATGTTAGATATTTAAGTTACTTCCCCCTTTATTATGATTTTTGCCTCTCACACTATTCTTTTTGAGTTTTAGAAAATGGCTGGAAAAAAGGTGATTCACGATAATGGAGGATATGATGGACAATGGAATGATATTCTTCATGAGCAACCAAATGAAATGGGATTTGGAAGTCCAAACATCATTATTATGCCGAATCAGCAATCTCATAATATGATCAATAAAGTAAAATTTGGTAAGTTTCCTGACTCGGCTAATAAGAGAAAGATGGAGTTTCATGATGATCATAGAGGAAAGAAAGTTCAATTTCCCCTATGTAAATCATGTGGGAAGAGACATCAAGGAGAATGTTTCAAAGGAACTGGAAGATGCTTTGGGTGTGGAAAAGAAGGACACAAAGCAAGTAAGTGCAAAGGAAAAGGTTCAGTTAACACCATGGATGAGGATAATGGTATTGCTACGACATCAACAAAGGATAAATGCTTTAAATTTGGAATGTACGGGCATTATGCAAACCAATGCCCTAAGGGAAAGTCTCATGAAGAGAATAAGTATGGTCGTATGGGAAGTATTTATGTTGATGATGATGAAGAAACTACAAATGATATTTGAGATGAAAGAAATGTTGAAGCTTGGTCAATGGTCTAAGAATGTAGTGGAATGATTACATGTTTATCATGTGTAATGTTGTATAAGTAATGTCATGGAATAATGAGACATCTATGTATTGTTACACTGTTGTCTTTCCTTATGCTTTGAAAGTGTATGATGAATGGTACCAGTAACCATAAAAGGTTATTCAAATATTTTTTTTAAAAGTAGATGATATGCACAAAATGAAAGGATAAGAAGATAATGAGATGTTTGATTGTATTCATGAGCTCATGATTGATATAAGGACTAAGTGATATCATGGTTTGAGTATATAGAATTTTGAGGATTTTGGTATGTGGAAAGTGTTAACTTTTAACTGCATTCATGTTTTCACTAAGGTTTGATGGGTATTCAAGAGAATACATGACTACGTCCTTTGAATGTTTGGAATGTGACCAACAAAACATATCTTATGATATATGGGGATCAACGATGGTATTAAATCTCTGGTAATCATTTTCACTTTGTTATGAGAGTGGACTGCAATATTATGGATAAGCCTAAAGATTGGAATGAATTATGTTGGACATAAGTGAGTATTGTTTAAGGATAAATGTTTTTTTTTTCGATATTATTGATGGGATGTTATAGTAATGTAGTTTTGGAAAAAGGACAACCTGCAGGACGGGCGACAGCCCATCGCTTCGGACAAGGCTGTGGGAATCGAACCCAAAACCGAAGTGCGACTGTCCTTTATCGCCTACCACTGACCTACAGGAAGTCCCTGTTTAGTAGAAACTAGTTTTATTATATTAAGAAGTATGATATATGAAGTATAAGTCCATTTTAGGAACCATATATGATTAATCTCACTATAGATCGACTTATGTATATAAGTTTTGCTAACCTTTTGTTTGAGACAGATGGAATGTCCTGTCATTCTATCACATGATCTGCTAACACTTCACGAATAACAAATTCAACTTCATTTAATTAAGAGATGAAGTGGAAATTGTTCAAAGCATGAACAACAGTGAGATTGTACCAAAATAAAGTAAGTATTTATTCTAATTCAAATTTTCAACTTTAGGGGAAATGATCTTGAAAACCAAAAATGTTGTCCTAGTGATCTTATACCTGATGAATCAGATGGTACCTTATATCATCACAAATCTATGGATTTGTGATTACTGGCTTTTCCACAGCCATGTTCTCTACCACTCTCCATCAGAACATGATGGTTAGATTTCTCTTCCATATCCATATTTTCACCTATGTGGAAACCCAATGATTAGTTTATTTGGGTAACCGTTACGTTTCATACATTTGTTTTTAATGATTGGTTTTGATATTCCTTTTTACGATGTGGGTTTCTATTAAACTTTCGAATAGTAAACCATTTATAACCCCGACGAATTTCGAGGGCAAAATTCATTTTAAGGGGGGTAGAATGTAACAGCCCAAGATTTTATAAAGAAATATTCTTTTTAATTTTATTAATGTCTTGTGTTGTACGCTACACCAAAAGGAGCTTGCACAACACGCATCCTTGTCTAGCCTTGCATTACACGCAATCGCGACCTTCCTTGATAGCGTGTGTAATACGCAATACCGAGTTTCACTAAACAACGATGTGCTATTAAAATATTATTAAAACTAGCCGTTATGAATAGTAATAACCACTTTTTAAAATTCTGTAAATCTTATTTTTCAAAATGAACTTCATTCCTGGATTCGGAGTATCGAATTTAGCCTAAGGTGAAATTTTGGTACTTTTCGGATAACTTTCATATTCTGATGAATAGTGAAAAATTACTAAATTATAATTAAAAACAACTTTTTTAATCGAAATAATTAATAGTGATAAATTATTAATTTGAGTTGTTTTAAAGTATATTTAGAATATATTTTTACAATTTAATACAATGTTGGTCATTGGTTGTAATTTCACATTTAAACCAGACATAATCAAATGTCAATCTTTTGATATATATTGTTTCCTAAAAACATGTTATTTATTTTAACAGCGGGATTTAATTATAAAATTAATTAATTCAACTTCTATGTTATGAATTTGGTAAAATAGATTTCATTTTTGAATTCGGAATATGAAATATAGCTTAGGATGAAAGTTTGGCATTGTTCTGAAAAACATCAATTTTTGATGAATAGTGAAACTACTAAGTGGTAGTTAAAAAAACTGAATTTTTCATAAAACTTAATTTTGCCGCTTCTGTGAATGGAATTTCGAAAATCCGAGAGCCACGGTTAATATCAAGGACTAAAATGTGGTTCAATGAGATGAAAATAATTTTTTGGTGAATAGTAACTTTTTACTTTTTTTACCGCGGTTAATAGTAAATAGGGTAACTAATGGTAAATATGATATTACTATTACCCTAACACATGTCCTAATTCTATTGGACAAGTGTAATTCGACCAAAAACAAACTTAGGAATAAAATATGACCATTTAGGCCCACTTGGATTAGATTAGGACATTTATTATTAATTTATTTAAAGAAAGGTTAAAATAGTTAAAATCAAAGTTTAATAAGTAAATCATTTTTAATATGGGGTTATACATAAGATAAATTCTATTTTAAATATTCATTAGAAAGATAAAAAGATTTCCTACATGATGGTATTTTATTTGTAATTTTTAGACATAAAAGAATTTAATTTATTTATGACACAACGATGATGCAGTAATTATCTTATTAATGAAATATTGACATAATTGATGTTATAAACACCAAAATAAATGTAATATGAGATTTTTTATGAATTCCACTAATTTTCTAGGTTACTATGATATATCAATGTTGATTTAATCAACTTGGTTTGAACATTTAATTCTGTTATGACTTTCACAAAAATCATATCTCAAATAGTGTCAAAATTGACACAAAATAGTTTTTAAATCAAATATTATATTATTAATTGTTATTGTGTTCATAAAAATCTAAGGTTCGGCCAAATGACTTATATAAGGATATATATATTAATTATAAACAATTTGGGGTTCTTTTGGCATGTTATAGTAAGTTTATTAACCATATAGTGAAAGAAAAAAAAAGACATGGTAAAAGTTAAATTATTTAACTTAGAGTTAAATTTAATTGATAAGGTCAAAATAATATCCTAAACTTGTCTAAATTCTATTGGTTGATAGGAGTTCGACCCCTCCCCACCTTATCTTCGAAATAAGACCCTTTGGAACCATTATAAACCGATTTTGACTTTAATATAAAATAATATTTTGAGATATTCCTAAGGTGCCCCTCTCCTCCCTTATAAAAGGACACCTCCTCCCCCTCCTCCTCACACCAATTTGAGCACTGAAGCTCGTCCAACCCCTGCCAAAATCCCTTCTCCACTTCCCTAGAAACATCCTAGAGGTTCTGGTCTTCCTCAAAGACCAATTCTAGTGCCCTAAGAGGAGGTCTCAAAGAGGCACTTCAAAGAAGAGGTAATTACCGTTACCAATTCATTCATCTTTATTTCTTCTTCCACTTCTTCTTCTTAGGTTGTTTCATTATGAAGTAATAACATCAGTATCACTCATATACTGATATGTTATTATAAGTATGAAACAACCCTATTTCACCATCTATCCATCCTACGGAAAAAGAAATCACCGCGCGTGCGTACGTACGGAATACCGTCTCCACGCCGTGGTGTAATCTATTTTCCACCACCACCTTACATGGATGGGTATAATGGTGTAAATAATAACTATACATAGTTATTACAACATCATATTGATTCTGATATATTGTATAATCCACTCCAATTCAATTCAATATTTATAGAAATGATATCATCGCTCGTGCGTACGTACGGACTACCGTCTCCACGACGCGATGAGATTCATTCTCCATGTTAACCATTTAAGAATGATTATAATGTATATATAAGAAATAATAATGAAATATATGACATTATAAAGCTACTGGATTTATTTATATATATACATATGTATGTCATCTACTTACTTCCATTTCAAGACAATAAGGAAAGAAAAACAGCGTTCATGCGTACGTACGGACTACCGTCTCCATGAACGGTGTTTTTCATTTTATTTATCTATCTATTATATATATATATACTGAATATATATGATATATAAATCATATTTTATATTCTGGAAGTAAGTAAATCATGATATAAGTAATAATTATGTCAAGAACAACAAGTCAAAACACCTACGATAAATGAAACGATTTTACCCAAAACGCTTCTTTAACATGGAATTTACAAAAGAACGGGTAATATAATGTCATAAGTGAACCATATATGATATCATAACAATGGATATGATTCTGTAATAAGTCAATGACATTATTTAAATCATTATACAGGAGGTTCGGACACATACGAAGCAAATTGGACCTAAGGTAAGGGAAATATCACAATCTCATTTTTATCCGAGATTGTTTATTCGTAAGTATTTACTGGGGTGTATTTTATCATCCACATCCATGTTTACTCAATATGTAATATTATTTCCATCCACCTAAAATTTTTTTAAATCCATTTTTACCCTTCGGTGAGTTTTTAGTAATACGTATGAAAGGAATCTTTTGTCGTTTTTCGTACGAGGTACTTTTTGACTTTTCCGACAAGAGTACGAAGAATGTTTTTTTAACTTATACGGCACGAAAAGATTTCTACTGTTTTATAAAGCCTTATTTTCATGAAGCTTCCTCTAAAAGATTTCATGATTATTTTCAACAAAACCCTTATCTTTTAAAATTGCATGGAATTTTGTGAAAAGAAAATGATTTTAAAGAAGAAAGGATATTTTCCTCAAGAATTCATTTCGAGTGTTTTTATCAAAACTATTTTCCATCTAAGATGACATTATTTGATATGTATGTTTCAAGTAAAATGTCTCTATGATTTAAATGGTTTCAATATTCTTATGATTGAATGATATCAATTGTTTATGGATTATGATGGCATGATGTTTAAGATTCCCATTTTTATTACATGGGTTATGCAATGATGTATGATTTATGATTTTGTGGCACACATAAGAATGGTATCATTATGAGATGGTTGGGACCTATATCTCCCTCCAATGCATTGGGTAAAGATTTTATATCTCATGAGATAGACATGGCTGAAATGGTAGGTTATACTGGTTCAGTGAAACAGGACTGAAACGAGGGTTACTCGATTCAGAAAGGGACTTTGTCCACTAAGATAGTCTTGGCAATGAGTCTTGACTAACAAGAAATGATTTTCTATGATTATGTGTGTATGCCACAAAGTTTCATGTTTTATGTTATGATTATTGGGATTACATTTCACTTCTATGATATATCCCATGTTATGATATTATGAGCTCTTTTGCAGGTTAAGATTTCCAAAAGCTATGTATATGATGTGATTGATTTTTCTTTTGTTTACCCTTACTGAGCATTTGAGCTCACCCTTTTATGTTTTCTTTTCCCCCGGATATAAAGAATGGTTTTAGGTAGAAAAAAGGGATGACCTTTATGGGATATATTGAAGAACTTTCACCACGATTAGAAGATTACGTTCCGAGTTTCCAAAGACACTAAACTATTACGATCCTTTAGTGTGTGTTTTTGTTATGTACTAAGTATTCCGCAAATGTAATGTAATGTCCATGTACGTCAAGCTTCGGGTCTCTACAGCGACCTTACACCTAAGACTCTTCGGGTAGGTTTCGATTGGGGTGGTTTTATCCCAAGACTCTTCGGGCATGTTCTACTGTTTCCCAGGAATCTTCGGGATGAGGCCCAGGTGTGTGCGGGAGGGATACGTGGTCGTGAGGCCCAAGTGAGTGCGGGTGAGATACGTGGTTGTGAGGCCCAGGTGTGTCCGGGCGGGGAGAGTGTGGCAGCGTCAGGATGTTCATCGTTAGGAAGAGAATCTCACTAAAGGGAAATGGTTCGGGGTACCCAATACTCTTGTTCTTATATACTACTACTACCTGTTGTGATTGTGTTTTTGGTGAGTGTGGCTGGTGAGGTTGGGTGGATAGAATTCCTTTCTAGGTTTCTTCTGTTGTTATCACAGGACATTAGGATGTCTCCCCACTTGTGCACAAGAGCTTTAGGTTTCCCTAATGAGTATACTTGTATGCTCACCCTACGTTTACTTTCAGGTTTCCTGGAGGACTACCAGGGTCCTGCGGCACCCTACTAGTTGGACAGCTGGAGTTGTTGCAGTTGATGTACTCCAATTTTCATTTTGTATTGTACATTGAGCTTTCTTGTACTTTTACCTTGTTATAAAATTGTTTAAACATTCATGTGGGATTGGTTTGGGTTTATTTCTATACACTTTCTCTTTTCCTTTTTGGTGGTTGACTTGTCCTATTTCCTGATATTTAAAAATAAAAAGTTTAATGCCTCCTATATTTGTGAAAAACTCATACCCTTGGTACTAGTCGCCACCCCGAGGCCTAATAGAGGTGTGACTTGGGGGGTCATTATCTACCTTTCGCCATTTCCAGCTCAGGAGGGGTATATTTGGTGGGAGGGGGTCGCGAAAAATTGATCCGAATCAAAAACCATGAAATAAATGAACTCAAAAAAATTAAATTAAACATTAAATCACACTGAAATGTTTGTAAATGAAAAAAACAAAAATGTGTTAAATAAAATACATAATGGAAGGGTTGTAGATTTTATATCAATGATTTGAATTTTAATTTCAAGGATTTTATGTGCATGTGCATAATGATTCAAGATCAAAAGATAATGGATCTCATTGAATGGTACTATTTTCATTAGGATGCACTTTTTCTCCCATTACCACACTTTATCCATATATATATATATATATATATATATATATATTAATTTTCATATTTTATATTCATAATATAATTCCACTGCATATATACTTATTTTAATTCTTTTTTATTTTATTGATACATGCTTCTTTAAAAGGATCCCTTCTCAATTTTATTGACATAGAAAACACGATGAAAGGAAACATCATTGTCTCTTTCCCAGTTTCATGTACCACTTTATAAATTGTTTTTAAACATACATTGTTCTTAAAATTTCCTATTTTAATATTCAATACATGTTTATTTCATTTATGATATTATAGATGTTAATTTACTCTCTACCATTTTAATGACTCTTAAACATTTAATTTAAACCCCCCCTATAAGGTATATTTCCATAGTTACCTAAACATGAATTTTCACATATTCATCTAAAATGAACAAAAATTTTCATAAAACAATATAATTTTTAATCTTTGTAAATAAAATAATATTTTAATCCATAATTTCGTAGAATTCATTAGGATATTCCATGTGGTTATGTATTAAGAAATTATTATACAACCCATTTTTTCCTTGGGTAGTCATTATGTTTTTCCCTTTTTGTATTCTATATGTTTTTTCATTTTATGGAATAAATATTCATGTAAATGTTATGATGGGTGATACTATATATTACTCCAATGCACTGGTTAACTGTTATGTCTCTTGAGATGATATTAATGGGATTAGGGTGTAAATCAATCCATGATAGGGATTTCCCCACAATATGTTGTTGTGTTGACATTTAATTTTGATGAATACGTATATCATGTTTTTTTTTGTTTCAGGATTTCAATGTTTTCATGATCATATGATTCCATTTTCCATATTTTATTGAATAATATTATTATTTAAAATACTTGTTCGTCATGATATCATGTTATTCCATTTGAATCATATGATATGATTCATTGTCATGCTTATTAGTTTATATGGATTTGTTGCTCACCAATTTTTTTATCTATTCCCTAAGATAGTCTTATTATGTTTTCATAAAATAAATCTATAGTTATTTTTCAGAAATATTACTATAAATTTTTAGTGATAATCCTAGGGATATGTATATATTTATAGAGTATGATGAAATTTTGGGGATGTATAGAGATATTGGATTTCAAGAAATTACATCCTTATATGGATAATACATGTGGATGTGTCTTTGGAACAACCAAAACATGTGGACACAAAAACAAAAATGGATTATTTGGGATTAAAACGATCATAACCTGGTGCATGAAAAGTAAGCCTTTCTACAAACCATGTTTGACACTCCTGGGGGATATTCATCAGAAAACTCAAAAAATATTTATGAAATATTATGAAGGAATTGAATAGATTCATAGTTTATTCAACCTATGATTAACATAACCGTAGATAACATAGATTTAAGCCTAGTTAAAAACATGTTGTAATTTACTTTTCATTATCATGTTATTCCTTCAAATTCATTGCTATCTTTTTAAATGATATTTATTTTAGGTATTCTAATTCAAATGTTTACTTTGGACATAGAAAATGACTCTAATTAGAATAAAATAGAATAAAGAACACACTTTATACATGTATAAACATCAAATTTCCTATATTATTATAGTTCTACACATTCATTCATATCAATCATGTTTAGTAATACTATTTTAAAACAGTCAAAAACATGGTGGTAGGGCTATCTTTGATAAAAAAAATGGAAGAATTATTTCATATTTTAACGTCCCAAACATTATATGGTATTATCTTCTAAAATACCTTAAATTCATTAGATAACATATATTTCATTACAAAATATGTCTCTATGAAAGAAACAATTATAGGATAAAGTTATAACCTAGCCAATAATCATAAATTTTCAACTTCTCAGTTTTGAGTTTCAAAAAAGTTTCATCTACGGTTGTGACCAGTAAGTTATTTTGAGTCTGATAGAAAAAACTTATTTTTTTAGGAATAGTAAAATACCCTTATAAAAAGTAATACGACCCTTATAAATATTAAACAATATTATTATTTTATTTCCATAAGGTTTTAATGTAATGAGATGAGGATTAATTTTTCGTGGTGTTAAAATAAAAATTTATACATTTAAAATTGTTATTTTTAAATATATTATGTTTTTTTTGAAAATAAAATTAAAAATACATAGAAAATTATTTTCAAAAAATGAAGTTCATATTTGAATTCTACACATTATAAAATTGTTTGGTTGAATTTTTTGGATTTTTAAAAAATGCTTGAATTTTTTGTGAATAGTAAAAATACACTTTTGAGTTTTCAGTAGTTTAATGACATCATAATGATGTAATAATTAATAAAAATTTCTTAGTTGACTTTTGTATAGTAAGAAATGAAATTATTTGTACTAGGTGTCTAAAACCATTGGAAAACACATGGTTTTTCAAAAACCACTAATGAGGTGTCCTTTTTAATTATTAAAAAAACTCCCTCTCATTTTCTATAAATACCCACTCACCCCTTCATTTTATTTCATTCCAAACTCATTATATGCAAAGATTTGGTATATTTACCTCCTTATGAGTCCCCCAATGGTATCCTAAAACCCCCAAGGTCCCAACCATCATGTTTTGGGAGGTACTCAACAAGGTAATAGAACTTACCACCCTTCTTTTTTCTTAAAGCAATAATTTATTGTTCTCTCTTTCATTTTCAATTGTATTATGTTGGGATATGTCATTACATATTCCCCTTTATTTCTATATTATTTAATTTTTATGAGATACCTCATTTCTATCATCAAACTATTTTATGATTTTTTAAGGGACACTGTTAAGATGCTGAATTTTCATGAGGGATTTCACAATTTTTAATTTATTTTTTGTTCCTTTAATTTATTTATTTCCTCATATCCCCTCATCCAAATGATATAATAATTTAATTACCATAAATTTACTATAATTTTATCATTTTAATTTAATATTTCTACATCAACTCTATTTCCCCCTCCTCTTATAATAAAAATGAAAACATCATCTGAGATATGTAAATTTATCACATTCAAGGATGACGAGTTCTCAATTTCTTTTAATATATTCATGACTGGTCATAAAACATTTTTAATGGTTGAAAAATATCATAATATATGTATTTTATCTTATTCAATGTTTTTTAATCCTTGAACAATCACAATATAAAATAATAATACAAAACATGTTCATTATGAACAAAACCACCAAGTAAATCTGAACATTTGTAATTAACTTTTAACTTATGAATCATCATCATGGTATATAACCCAAAATCATTATAAGATCATTTATATATCTTTAATGTCATTAATATGATATATTTACAATTATGTATGTTTAACCACACATCAAAGAGACATCCATTCAGGAATACAAGTAACCTGATCGAGAAAACCAAGGAAGACAATGCTTCAAAAACAATAAAATTTAACCTATTAAACCCATAAAAAGGGCCATTAATGAACCTAATAATGTTATAATAAATAAATTAAATGTATTGGAGGTTATGGAATTATTAATTTATGAAGATAAATTTTATTATTAAGTGATTAAAACTATCGATGAACACACTCGAGCATAAGGTAAGGGGTTTTTATGTCACTTTTAATTCCGTGAGATTTCCATTATTCACCAATTATTTCATTATCCTATGATTCATTTTGTGGTTCTTAATTTTTGGTCCTCGGACTCAATTTATTACAATGTGGTAAGGTACATTGTCTTAATTACCATTTCATTGAAACTTATGTGGTATTTTGAATATAATATTTATAAAGCAGTTTTCCAATTCCCATTTTAGATAATTTTTCATTTCAAATTTTAATTAGATTATATATCCATATTCTAGTTTCATGGAAAAGATTATTGACTTATGGTGTATAACCTTTTAAATATAGTTTTTATCTGGATTGTTGTTTTAACTATGGAAATATTGATGAATTTGTATCATCTAATCTATACAAATTTTGAAAAGGAATATTGTACATGTATTTGATCTTGGAATAATTAATGTTTTAGAATTTTAGTGATGGTCGGGGCCACTATTTCCCCTCGATGCATCGACAGGTCTCAGGAGACAAATTAGTTGGTGACAAACCCTTCAAGTTTGTTTCCAAAAAATAGATGGGATTCTACCCAAAAAAGTGAACTATTTTAACGGTATTATGTTATCATGTTTCAGACACATGATTTCCAATTAATAAAAATTATAAATATTAATTTTTAGTTATTACAATCCATGTTGTAACAGTCGAGGTTTTGTGAGAAATATTTTTTTTATGTATTATTTTATATGCAACACCAAAGGAATCTTTCACTATACACAACATTGTCTTATCTTGCATTTCACGCAAGATCAACCTTCCTCGATAGCTTGCGTTTTACGCAATACCAAGTTTCACTAAATAATGAAATGTCATTAAAATATTATTTAAACTAACATTTATTAATAGTAATAGCCACTTTTTGAAATTTTATGAATTTTATCTTTTAAAATGGACTTCATTTTTGGATTCAGAATATAAAAATTAGCCTAGGGTGAATTTTTGGTATTTTTCTGAAAACTTTCAATTTTGGATGAATAGTGAAAACCCTGGGTTACTATTTAAAAACAGACTTTTTATTTAAATAATTATATATTTTATTTAAATTTATTTTAGGTCAAAATAGATACATAATATCTATTTACGTTCAATTTAATTCATTGGAGTCATTTTAGAATAATATAGATATATAAAAATTTTGTTGAACTTTTTGACTGTCTTTTACCCACCTCCTAGGAGCATTTGTAATTGTACATAAAACTTAATTTTACCACTTATGTGAGTTGAATTTATAAAATACGAGAGACACGGTTAATATTAAGGAGTAAAATTTGGTTCAATAATATAAAAATAATTCTTGGTGAATAGTAAATTATTTCTTTTTTTACCAGGTTTAAAAGTAAATAGGGTAATTAAGGGTAAAAATGATATTATTATTACCCTAAAACATGTCTTAATTCTATATGTGTAATTCGACCAAAAACAACCATAGAAATAAAATATTACCGTTTAGGTCCACTTGGATTTGATTAGGACATTTATTATTATTTTATTTAAAGAAGAGTTAAAAGAGTTAAAATCAAAGTTTAATAACTAAAAAATTTTAATATAGGGTTATACATAAGCTAAATTCGACTATAAATATTAATTGAAAAGATAAAAATATTTTCAACATAATGGTATTTTATTTATATTTTTTATACATTAAATAAACTAATTTATTTATGACACAATGATGATGCAGTAATTACCTTATTAATGAAATATTTACATAATTGATGTTATAAATACCCAAATAAATGTAATTTGAGACTTTTATGAATTAAACTAATTTTATAGGTTAACATGACATGCTTTAATTGATTTAATAAACATTTTTCAAACTAATAATGATGTTCTATTTTTAGAAATCCAAGTTTCGAAAAAATGACTTAGAAAAGGTTATATATATTAATAATGAACCTCTTGGGGTTCGTTCGGCTTGTTATAGTAAGTTTATTAACCATATAGTGTCAAGAAACTAGAAGACACGGTAAAAGTTAAATTATTTAACTTATAGTAAAATCTAAATGATAAGGTTAAAATAGTATACTAAACTTGTATAAAACCTATTGGTTGAGAATATTTCGACTCATCCCCACCTTAGAATCGAAATAAATCAATTTGGAGCTATTAAAAACTGAATATGACTTTGTTATAAATTAATATTTTATGTTTTTTCTAAGGTGCCCCTCTCCTCCCATATAAAAGGGATCCTCCTCCCTCTCCACTATACACAACTTTGAGCCTTCATGATCGGACAAACCCTGGAAATTCCCCTTCTACACTTCCCTAGAAACATACTATAGGTTCTGGTATTCTTCAAAGACCAATTGTTGTGCGCTAAGAAGAGTTTTCAAATAGGCGTGTCGAAGAAGAGGTAATATCTGTTACCGATTCATTCAAATTTATTTCTTCTTCTACTTACTCTTCATTAGTTTTTTCATTATGAATTAATAACATCAGTATCAATCATATACTGATATGTTATTATACATATGAAACAACCCTATTTCACCTTCTATCCATACTACTGAAAACAAAATCATCGCGTGTGCATACGTACGGAATACTATCTCCACACTGTGGCGTAATCTGTATTCCACCACCACCTTACTTGTATGAGTATAATGGTGTATGGAACAACTATATTTGATTATTGTAAAGTGATATTGATTCTTAAATAGTATACATAAACTTAAATATAATTCCACGATCATGGGAACGATATAATCGCTCGTGCGTACGTACGGTCAACCATCTCCACGATGTGATGCGACTCATTCTATATGATATTAATTGAATAACGATAATATAAATGAATTGAGTGAATAAATATGATATATATTACAGTAATAAAAATAGTTTAATGAGGTATCTATAGCCTAAAAAGAGGAATTATAATTTATTCGACAAAATATGCATAAGAACATAAAGTAATGAATACCTGAATAACAAGTAGCAATGAAATATAACCAATAATAAGATAAGAATATGACCATATATGATATCATAACAATAAATATGATTCTTTAACAAGTCAATGACATTATTTAAATCATTATACAGGAGGTTCAGATACGTACGAAGCAAATCGAACTAAGGTAAGGGAAAATCTCACAATCTCATTTTTATCCGAGATTGCTTATACTTCCGAATTTACTGGGTAATATATATCATCAAAATCCATGCTTCCCCAATATGTAATATTATTTCTATCCTCCTATAATTGTTTAAATCTACTTTTACCTATTGGTGCGTTTTTAGTAAAATATATGAAAGAAATATTTTTTTTTGTTTTCAGTACGAGATACTTTTTGACTTTTTTAGCCAAAGTATGGGAAGAATGCTTTAATAAATTATACGGCATGAATGTATTTTTAGAACATTATTTCCATGAATCTTCAATTACAAGTTTTCAAGTTTTTTTTAATCAACTTCTTTTAGTTTAAAATTAGATGACATGTTATGAAAGGAAAAAAGTTTTTGAAGTCGAAATGATATTTTCCTCAAGAATGAAGATCAAGTGCTTTATCAAAATTATTTTCCATCTAAGATAATATATGGTTCTATTTCTATCCCTATTTTTACATTGATTTGATTATGTTATGATGGAATTATTTTTATGAATTCCTTTTATCTTATATGGATTTTGTTATGATGGCATGATGTTCAAGAATCCCATTTTTAATACATGGGTAATGCTATGATGTATGATTTATGATTTTGTGGCACACATAAGAATGGTTTCATTATGAGATTGGTGGGACCTATATCTCCATCCAATTCATTCGGTAAAGATTTATATCTCATGAGATAGACATTGCTGGAATGGAAAGTTAATACGATTCAGTGATACAAGACTGGAATGAGGAGTGAACACGGTTTAGTAATGGAATTTGTCCGCTATGATGGTCTTGGAAATGAGCCTTGACTAACATGAAATGATTTTCTATGATTATGTGTGTATCCCACAAAGTATCATGTTTTATGTTATGATTATTGGGATTACATTTCACTACCACAATATATCCCATGTTATGATACAATGATCTGTTTTGCAGGTTAATACTTTCATAATGATATGTTCTTATGAATATGATATGATTGATATTTCCTTTGTTTACCCTTACTGATCATTTGATATCACAGTTTTGTATTTTTTTTCCCAGTCCAAGAAGAAGGGTATTAAGTAGGATATTCCAAAAGGGACTCCAAATATAAGGAAATAAACGAGAGATAATGTAGATGCTTTATGAACTAGCTGTTTATGATTCCCAGTTTCTAAAGACAATATACCTATATGGTTCATTCAGGTTTTGTTATATGTTGTAATAAGTGTTATTCAATTCTGAATTAATAACAATGTTTGTTAAGTATGGGTCGTTGTAGTTGGTTTCAGAGGAAAGGTATAGTAAACCTTTGGATACTAGGATGTCAAATCCTTAGTAAGAACTCTAAGGATATGTCTAAACATAGAACACAATATTAATGTTTTAGAAATGGCCATGAAAAACTTATTATAAGAACTAATGTGTGAAATTTTATTCTGGAATATGTGGTTTAACTGTTATGATTAGTTTTCTCACACTATGCTTCTTGGTTTTAGTCAATCCCTAGAACCTAAAGGAATCGTGTTAATGATGAATGTGACGAGAAATGAAATGATTGTCCCCCTGATCAACCAAAAGTTATGGGAGCTGGAGTGAAAAGTCTTGTAGCCATGCTCACACAACATTCTCAAACTATGAATCATGAAGTACTTCCAAACAAGAAAAGGATGAAGCAATATTCTGTTGAATCCTTCATGAGGCAGTAAGCACCATTATTCAGCCGGTCTTCTAATCCATTAGTTGCTGAACAATGGATCAGTACCACTGAAAAGATATTTTTAGTTCTACAATGTTCTGATCATGATAATGTCATCTTAGTAGTTTATCATTTGGAAGGTGACGCTGATAAATGGTGGAATCTTATCAAGAATACAAGGAAAAGAGACGAAATTGAGTTCATGGAATGAGATGAGTTCAAGATATTATTTTTCAATATGTACTTCTCTCGTATACTTTGAACAAAGATGGAGAAATAGTTTTTTGAACAAAAGAAAAATGATGATGAATCTATTGGTACCTACGAAGAAAATTTTACAAGACATGCAAGGTATGCTTCTGGGATTGTTATCCAACCTTAGAGTAAGATCGATCAATTCCTTAGTTTCTTAAAACCATGTTTTCGAAGGGTGTTAGCCATAAGGGACTTCAATAGCTAGGAGGAAATTGTTCGATGTGCTCTCAAGGTGGAGATGGATATTAGAGTAACCCAACAATCATAAGGGTTTGATAAGAAGAGGAAAATAGAATTTAAAGGAAAATATAAAGACCACATGGAAAATAATATGAGTTTTCCCTTATTCTCAAAGTGTGGAATGAAATATAGAGGGAATTGTCTTTAAGGAATAATTAAATGTTTTATGTGTGGAAAAGAAGGCCATCGGGTAGTTTAATGTCGAAATAATGGGAATAAGATGTCTAATGATGCGAACAAAGAAATGGATACATAGAATGGAACTCCTACACTTCAATGTTTCATGTGCAAGGTAATGGGGAATTATGATAATCAATGCCCTAATCCAAGGGTTGTTGATGATGATCGACACCAAAAAAATGGTTAAGAACAAAGAAAAAGTAAAGTCACATGCAATTTTTATCGGCGATGTGGAGTACAATAACGAAGTGGTTAAAGGTACACTCACCATCCACACTAAAGTAGAAAATGTTTTATTTGATTCTGGAACCACCCACTCTATTATATCTGAATAATTTTCTAAGGGTACCTCTATATTACCTCAACAATTAGATGTTGAGTTAACTGTGACAACTCATAATAGCACAACAATTGCATCAAATGTTTACAATTCTTCTCTGATTTAAGTTTGTGGGAAAGTGCTTCGTGCAAATCTTGTGATCCTTCCTATATTATAATTTTATGTGATTATTTTCATGGATTGGCTTTATTTATATGGATCTCATATCAATTTCCAATGAAGGGAAGTCAGATTTCATATTCCAGATCAATCTATAATAATTTATCGATGCAAGGATGAACATAACCTTTCGGTGGAAATTTCTTCCAACTTATGGGTCTTGATTCACCTAAATTAAGGTTATTTATCTAAAATGGTTGGAGAGAAACTCACGATTAAGAATATGCCCATTGTATGGGAGTTTGATGATGTCTTTCCAAAGGAATTTTTAGGTCTTCCCCAAAATTGTGATGTTCAGTTTTCAATAGAACTCGTATCGGGTGCTTTACCTATTTCAAGGACACCTTATAGAATGGCCCGAGTTGAGTGGCAGGAATTTAAGAAGAAACTCCAAGAGAATCATGATAAGGGATTCATATTCCCTAGTGCATCACCATGGGGATCACCTGTTCTGTTTGTTAAGAAAAAAGATGGATCAATGAGACACTACATTGATTATTGAGAACTTTACAAGATCACTATCAAGAAAAAATATCCTCCCCCACGCATTTATGAATCATTTGACCAACTACGCGGAGCACAATACTTTTCCAAGATTGATCTCCATTCAGGGTATCATCAATTAAGGGTCAAAAGGGAGGATATATCAAATACAGCATTCCGTAAAAGGTATAGACACTATGAATTTATAGTGATTCCATTTGTTCTTACTAATGCCCCCGCTATCTTCATAGATCTAATGAATATAGTCTTTAGTGAATATCTAGATCAGTCTGTGGTAGTCTTTATAGACAATATTATTTTCTATTCAATGAGTATGGAAGAACATGAATATCACTTCAGAATTGTATTAATGACCCTAAGAAAGGAGAATCTTTATGCCAAATTTACCAAGTGTGTAATTTGGCTTCAAAAAGTATCATTTTTGGGTCACATAATCTCAAAAGAGGGGATATCTGTGGATCCAGCAAAAACAGAGGTTATTGAAATATGGTTGACACTAATAACAGTAATTGTGATCTAAAGATTTCTTGGTTTAGTTGGGTACTATCGACGTTTTTTGAAAGATTTTTCATGATTATCTAACCCAATCACCAAATTGACTCAGAAAGGAGTTATGTTTGTTTGGAATGAGGAATGTGAAAAGAATTTCAAGGAGGAAAAAAGAAGATTATCCAGTGCACTTATGCTCACATTTCCTTGTAGGGGAGAAAGGTTTGTGAGCTATAGTGATGCATCCAAGAAGGGGGCTGGGGGGTGTTCTCATGCAAAATGATATGGTGATAGCATATGCCACACGACAGTTTAAAATCCTTGATCAGAATTACCCAACTCATCATTTGGAGTTATCTACTATAATCTTTGCATTAAATATTTGGAGGCATTATCTTTATGGTGAATAGTGTGATATTTATACTAATTATAAAAATTTAAAATATATTTTCACAAAAAATGAACTGAATATGCGCTAAAAAAGATGGTTGGAGTTGATTAAAGACTAAGACTTCCCAATTCATTATCACCTTAGGAAAGAAAAAATGGTGGTAGATGAATTATGTCAACAAGACCATGCTAGATTATCCATGATGAGGATCACAAAAGATCCAATATTTATGGTTTTATAATGGATGGATCTTGGAATTATAATGAAAGGGAAAAAATATTATCTTTCTCAAATGAATGTACAACCATCTATATAGGTGAAGATTAAAGAGGCACTGAAAGAAGATGTAGAGTTACAAAATATGGTGAGAATTGTTCCTGAATTCAACCTTGATTGTGATGGGATAATAAGGTTCGGGAATAGGGTTTGTGTTCCTCCCATCCGAGAATTAAAGAAGGATTTACTGAATGAGGCTCATAGTTATTCATTCTCTATTCATCCTGGATGGACGGAGATGTATAGCGACCTGAAAGAGTACTTTTGGTGGGGTGGCATGAAAATAGATGTTGTTGAATATGTCTCTTGAAGCATGGATTTTCAGCAAGTTAAAGTTGAGAGACAGAAGTCTAAGGGGTTGTTATAACCATTACCCATACCCAAATGGAAATGTGAAATCATCACTATGGACTTTGTCACCTAACTTCTTAAAATATCCAAAGGCAATAATGCTATCTGGGTCATAGTTAAACATCTTACGAAGTTAGAACACTTCATTGCTTTTAGAGAGGATTTCTCTCCTGATCAGATTGCCATGATATATTTAAAAGAATTGGTAAGATTCCTTGGAGTACCACTTTCCATTATATCTGATCGGGCTCCAAGGTTTACCTCGACATTCTGGATATGACTTCATCATACATTAGATACAGATATGAGTTTTCTCACTGCTTATCATCCTCAGACAGACGATCAGTCTGAGTGAACAATTCAAACTCTAAAAGATATGTTTAGAGCTTGCTCTATGGATTTAAAAGGTGGTTGGGATCAACACCTACCTTTTGTGGAATTTTCATATAATAATAGCTTTCACTTCAGTATTCATATGGCTTCTTATGAAGCTCTCTATGGAATGAAATTCCAAACTCCATCTTGGTAGGATGAAGTTGGGGACAGAAAGCTATTAGGTCCTGATCTAGTTGATGAGATGGCAGAAAAGGTCCAGTCTATTCAAAAAAACATAATAGCAGCTGAAAGTAAACAAAAAAGTTATGCCGACAAGTAAAGAAAAGACATAGAGATTGAAGTGGGTGATAAAGTGTTCTTACGAATATCTTCTTGGAAGAGAGTAAAGAGATTTGGAAAGAAGGGAAAGCTAAGCCCTAGGTATATTGGTCCTTTTGAAATAATAGATCATGTTGGGTAGGTATCATATCGATTGGTGCTTCCACAAAATCTCTCTCAACTTCATGAAGTGTTCCATGTATCTCTCATGAGAAAGTACATACCAGATCCATCACATGTACTAAGATCAGAAGTTGTACCGCTGAGCAATATCTTTCTTATGAAGAACAGCTGATAGAGATTCTGGATCATAGAAAAAAAGTCTTATGAAACAAGACCACTTTCTTGGTGAATGTTTTATCGAGGAACCACCATTTAGAAGGGGCAACATGGGAACTTGAGGATATGATAAGGGAGAGGTATCCTCATCTGTTTGTTACAAAGTGACGAATTTAGAGGGTGAAATTCATTTTAAGGGGGGTAGAATGTAACACACGAGATTTTATGAGAAATATTTTGTTTTTATGTATTATGTTATAAGAAACACCAAAGGAATCATTCACTACACATAACACTTTCTTGGCTTTCATTGCATGTTAGAGAATCCTTCCTCGATAGCTTGCGTTGTACGCAATACCGAGTTTCACTAAATAATGACATGTTATTAAAATATTATTAAAACTAGCCGTTATGAATATTAACACCCAATTTTTGAAATTTGTTAAATTTTATCATTCAAAATAGACTTCATTTTTGGATTCGGAATATTGAAATTAGCCTAGGATGAATTTTTGGTATTTTTCTGAAAACATTCAATTTTTGATGAATAGTGAAAACACTGAGTTACTATTTAAAAACCAACTTTTTATTTAAATAATTATTTATTTTAAATAAATTTTTTTTCGGTCAAAATAGATACATAATACCTATATATTTTCAATGTAATTCATTGGAGTCATTTTATAATAATATAGATATATAAAAATTTTATTGAACTTTTTGACCTTCTTTTACCCACCTCCTAGGAGCATTTGTAATTGTACATAAAACATAATTTTACCGCTTCTGTGAGTTGAATTTAAAAAATACTAGATACACGGTTAATATTAAGAAGTAAAATGTGGTTCAATAAGATAAAAATAATTTTTTTTGAAAAGTAACTTTTAACTTTTTTTACGACCGTTAAAAGTAAATAAGCTAATTAAGGGAAAAATGATGTTATTATTACCCAAAAACATGTCTTAATTCTATTGGATAAGTGTAATTCGACAAAAACCAAACATAGAAATTAAATATTACCCTTTAGGTCCACTTGGATTAGATTAGGACATTTATTATTATTTTATTTAAAGAAGAGTTAAAAGAGTTAAAATCAAAGTTTAATAACTAAAACATTTTTAATATTGGGATATACATAAGATAAATTCAACTGTAAATATTAAATAGAAATATAAAACGATTTCCTACATAATGGTATTTTATTTAAAAATTTTAAACATTTAATATGTTAATTTATTTATGACACAATGATGATACAGTAATTAACTTATTAATGAAATATTAACATAACTGATATTATTAATACCCAAATAAATATAATTTGAGACTTTTTATGAATTAAACTAATTTTATAGGTTAATATGACATGTTAGTATTGATTTAATTAACTTTATTCGAACTAATAATTCTGTTATGATTTTCACAAAAAGTCAATTACCAAATAGTGTCAAAATTGACATAAAATAGTTTTTAAAACAAATATTATATTATTAATTGTTATTGAATTCTTAAAAATAAATGGTTCGGAAAAATGACATAGATAAGGTTATATATATTAATAATTACCCACTTGGGGTTCGTTTGTCTTGTTATAGTCTGTTTATTAACTATATATTGTGAGGAAACAAGAAGACCCGGTAAAAGTTAAATTATTTAACATAGATTTAAATCTAAATGATAAGGTTAAAATAGGAACATAAACGTGTCTAAAACCAATTTTTTGAGATTATTTAGACCCATACCCACATTACCTTTGAAATAAATCAATTTTGAGCTATTAAAAACCGAATATGACATTATTATAAAATAATATTTTATGTTTTTCCTATGGTGCCCCTCTCCTCCCTTATAAAAGGGCACCTCCTACCTCTCCTCTTTACACAACATTGTGCCTTAATTCTCGGCCAAACCCTGCCCATTTCCCTTCTACACTTCCCTAGAAAAATACTAGAGGTCCTGGTCTTCTTCAAATACCAATTTTAGTTCCCTAAAAGGTGTTTTCAAGAAGGCGTGTTGAAGAAGAGGTAATATCCATTATCGATTCTTTCATATTCATTTCTTCTTCTACTTATTCTGACTTTGTTTTTTTATTATGAAGTAATAACATAATTATCACTCATATAATGATATTTTATTATAAATATGAAACAACCCTATTTCACTTTCTATCCATCCTACGGAAAAGGAAATCACTGTGTGTGCGTACGTACGGAATACCGTCTCCACGCTGTGGTGTTATCTTTTTTCCACCACCACCTTACATGGATGAGTATAATGGTGTATGTAAAAACTATATATGATTATTGTAAAATGATATTGATTCTAAAATAGTATACATACACTTAAATACAATTTCACAATCATCGGAATGATATCATCGCTCGTGCATACGTACGGCCAACCGTCTCAACGATGTGATACCACTCATTCTACATGATCTTCATTGAATAATAATTATATAAATGAATTGAATGAAAAAATATGATATATATTACACTCATAAAATTCTATAAATGAGTTATCTATAACCAAAAAATAGGAATAAGCATTTATTCGACAAAACATGCATAAGAACATAAAGCAATAAACACCAGAATAACATGTAGCAATGAAATATTAATAATTAGAAGATAAGAATATGACCATATATGATATCATAACAATGAATATGATTCTTTAATAAGTCAATGGCATTATTTAAATCATTATATAGGAGGTTCAGATACGTATGAAGCAAATTGGACCTAGGGTAATGTAAAATCTCACAATGTCATTTTTATCCAAGATTATTGATACTTCAGAATTTACTGGGGAATATTTATCATCCACATCCATGATTCCAAAATATGTAATATTATTTCAATCCTCCTATAATTTTTTAAATACAAAATTACCGGTTGGTGAATTTTTAGTAAAAGATATGAAATTAATATTTTTTCGTTTTCAGTACGAGATACATTTTGTCTTTTTCAGCCAAAGTATGAGAAGAATGTTTTTTATAACTTATACGGCATGAATGGATTATTAGAACAATATTTCCAAGAATCTTAATTTACAAGTTATCATGTTTATTTTTAGTCAACTTCTTTTACTTTAAAATTGTATGACATGTTAAGAATGGAAAAAAAAATTTGAAGTAGAAAGGATATTTTCATCAATAATAAAGTTCAAGTGTTTTATCAAAACTATTTTCCATATAAGATAATATAGGATTCAGTTTCTATCCCTATATTTAAATTTATTTGATTATGTTATGATGGAATTATTTTTATGAAGTTCTTTTATCTTATATGGATTAAGCTATGATGGAATGATGTTTAAGAATCCCATTTTTTTACATGGGTTATTCTATAATGTGTGATTTATGATTTTGTGGCACACATAATAATGGTTTCATTATTAGATGTGTGGGACCTATATCTCCCTCCAATGCATTGGGTAATGATTTATATCTCATGAGATAGACATGGCTGGAACGAAATGTTAATCCAGTTCAGTGATACAGGACTGGAACGAGAAGTGAACTCAGTTCAGTAATGGACTTTGTCTGCTATTATGGTCTAGGCAATGAGACTTGACTAATATGAAATGATTTTATATGATTATGTGTGTATGCCACAAAGTTTCAGGTTTTATGTTATTATTATTGGGACTACATTTCACTACCATGATTTATCGCATGTTCTGATATTATGATCTCTTATGCAGGTTATGATTTCCAAAATGTTATGTTCTTATGAATATGATATGATTTATATTTCATTTGTTTACACTTACTGATCATTTGAGCTCACCCTTTTGTATTTTTTCTTTTCCCCATGTCAGGAAGAAGTGTATTAAGTTGGTCATGCTAAAAGTGACTCAAAATATGATGAAATAAATGGTAGATAATGTAGATAATTTATGAACCAGTGTTTATGTTTCCCAGTTTCTAAAGACACTATACCAATATGGTCCTTTCATGGTTTTTTATATGTTGTAATAATTATGCATCAATTCTGATTTAATAACAATTTATGTAATTTATGGGTTGTTATACATGTGGTTTTCACAATGAACAAATCAATGGATGTAGTTTCATTCTCATTTTATTAATGGAGTGTGTTTTTCCTTTATTCACCATGAAATACTAACAATACTAGTTTTCTTATGATTAAATTATTACTTATTCGTGATTTCTCTATTTTTAACCCTTACTGATCATTTTAGATCACCCCTTTCATTTGTTTACCTTCAACTGGTTGTGAATAGGAGACAATTTATTGATTTATCATGGTTACAGTTTGTTAGTCTTTGTTTTGTATTATATTTTGTTAACTTTTCCAATGTAATTTGAGTTACTTATATGTATATAGTATTTTATAGACTAATATACTTATTGTTCCATCAATTATTTCTCTCCTTTTAACCACGACAACATAACAAGTAATTCACCAGCTCCGGTCTAGAGGGGCCATGGTGTTACAGTTGGTATCAGAGGATGTTTAGTACCAAAACTGAATGCTAGATTTATAAAATTTAGATTAGGTAAAAAAATCCCCAATTTAATATTTATGAAATAACATAAAATAATGTTTCTTAATTTTGGTAAGGGGTAGATTATGTGAAGAATTCAAGAAAATAAATCTCTATCTAGATACAAATAAGTAGAGGTGGATTTGGCACAGATGTACCTAGGAGTCAAAACACTAACAAGGAGTTTCAAGCATGAACTAGGATATCATGGTACATGAAAATAGGCCTTTCTAAACTGTTGGTATTGAAACTCCCATGGGATATGCTTTGGATAATTCTAATTTTCTTTACAATCCATTATGATATATTTTAATGTAAATTTTTCACAAAGAAACCATGTTTTTGAGATTAGATCTGTTTAAAATTTTAATTTATACTAATTAATTTTATAGTTGAGATTATAAATTATGATTCATAACCTAATCTAGTGTATTCCATAATTTAGATATGCCTCTAAATGGGAAACTAGAATCAATACTCATGGGAAATGCTGGGACTTCCCCACTGAGGAAGTCAACACAGTCAATGTTGGAGCAGATCAGATCATGTCCATATTTGGACAATTTATTCAGGTTGTGATGAATAACTTATCTACACCAATGTTGGATAGTTTCATGTGGCCAAAGCCCCCATATTTTAGGTGGACAACTAATCCAGTTATAGGTGAGCAGTGGATCAATTCCCTTGAAATGATATTCACGGCATTAAGATGCAATGAGAATGAAAAACTCATACAGGTTGTATATTGTCTCTAGGGTCACACTGATCAATGGTGGTCCTTGATCCACATTACCACTGAGAAAGAAGAAATAGAAGATATATAATGGCGGAATTTTAAGGAAATATTATGTGAAAATTATTTCCCGCATGAGCAATGAACCAAAGTTAATAGGAAATTCTTTAGAATAAACCAAAGTGAAGAAGATGTAGTTGTATATTATGATGATACCTTCACAAGACTATCCAAGTATGCCATAGATTATATATGAGTCATGAAATAGAATATTGATCATTTATTTGATTGTCTTATTCCAATTCTTCTAATGGCACTAGCATTTCAAACATTTTCATCAAATGATGAAATTGTATCAAGTGGTGTTAAAAAAATAGAAGGAATTTTCTAGATCAAATTTGTTCAGGGTAAACAATGATAAGAACCGGTACTATGATAACCAAGGAAAAGGTGATGTGCCTAATTAGAACAAGGTAATGTTAAAATTCCCATTATACTAGAACTATGGAAAGAATCATTATAGGAAATTATTTAAATGAATGAAAGTTTTCTATGAGTGTGTAGAAAAGGATCATGGATCTAATGAATTCATGGTTAAGAAACATGTCGATAATGTCCAATTCTGTAATTTTAGAGATATGGGACACTATAAAAATGAGTTTCCCAAGTTCCAGATAAAAATTATTTGGAAAAATCCACAAAAAATAGGAAAATATTATGAAATTACATCCACAAAGGTTGGAGTTCTTAATTATAAGGTGGAAGGTACTATAATTTTTTCCCCAAACATATCCAATGAATTATTTGATTATGTATTATCACATTAATTTATATCTTCCCAGTATTCAAATAAAATTAGACCTGTCCAATTTTATTTAATAGAGTTAGCACTCAAAACTCCTAGTGGATGTGTCATTGCAACAAAGGTGTGTAGATCAGTCCCCTTCAAGGCACATAAGTTCATAACCATATCATCATACCAATGATTTAATTTGATATAATTATTGGTATGAATTAGATAAAACATTATTATGTGAAGATCTATTGAAAGAAGAAGGAAGTTACAATTTTTTAAAATGGTGGTGAATCCCTTATATTTAGAGAAGAAACCTTGCCATCTGATTCTTGCCTAGATCCACCACTTATAGCTCTACTGAATGCAATTAATGGAGAGTATGAGAACACAATATCTATGTGAGAGGAATGAAATATTCAAATTGATGATGTGCATATTGTGAAAGAATACTTTGATGTTTTTCTAGATGATTTTCTTGGACATCCTCCAGAGTGGGATTTTGAGTTCTATATTGATTTAATTTATGGTGTAAGACCAATATCTAAGACTCCTTAATGAATTTCCTCTATAAACGTATTGGATCTAAAGAAACAACAAGATAAATTGAGTTAAAAATGATTTATTAAGCCATGTGTTTCTTCATAGGGATCCCTTTTCCTCATTGTCATGAAAAAATATGGATCCATGAGGCTTTTCATTGAATACCGGGAAATAAATTCTATTTCAATAAAGAATAAATATACTCTCTCATGAATTTATGATTTATTTGTTCAAATTCATGGAGCACAATATTGTTTGAATATTGAACTTTGTTATGGATATCATTAGCTATTTAAGGAAGGATGATATTCCAAAGAAAACATTTCAAACCAGGTATGGGTATTATGAGTATATAGTGATGCCTTTTGGACTGACTAATTCACCATCTTTTTTCATGGATCTTGTAAATATGGATATGGGAATTATCATGGAAGTTAAAAAATAACTAATTTTTAAATGTTTTGCCAAACCATATTTACTAGTATGGAAAAAAAGATCTCAGACAGATGATGAGTTGATTCAAAAGATAATTAAAGATTTATATGATGGGAAGTTGATTGACTTTGTATATGAAGGTGGAATTTTGAAATTTATAATGCTTTGGCTTCCCTCTATTCCTGATCTAAAGAGGGATATATTGGATGATACTAATACATCTAATTTTTCTATACACTATAGTAGCACAATGATTTATAGAGATCTATATGAACAATTTTTGTGGGATAACATGAAGAGGGAGATTGTTGATATGTGTTGAAATGGTTGGTTTGGAAATAGGTGAAGACTGGATGAAAATATCCTAGAGGATTCATGCCACCCCTTATTATACATTTGTGGAAATGGGATGATATTACGATGGACATTATAATGAGGCTACCAAAAACTCCAAGAATGAATGATGTGATATGGGTCATTATTGACCTTCTTACAAAATCAACAAATTTTCTTTCTATAAGAGTATAATTACCACTTGGACATTTAGAAAGACTATATATTAATGAAGTTGTAAGATATTATGGTGTGGCCATATCAATTTTTTATGATCATGATCCTCATTTTACATCACATTTCTAGAAGTCCTCAAAAGGCCCTACATACTAATCTTCATTTGAGCACTCCCTTCCACCCTCAAACTGATGGACAACCAGAACAGACTATTTAAGCATTACATGGAAGGTGGATGTCTTGTTCACATGAATTTAAAGGTATGTGGGATCAGTATTTAAATCTTGTATAGTTTTCATATAAAAATATCTCTCATTCAAGTATTCAAATGGAACCATACGAAGCATTATATGGAAATAGATTTAATACCCCAAATTGTTGGGATGATGTTGGTGAATGAATACTCCTGGGCCGAGAACTTGTTGAGGAAAGAATGGAAAAGGTGAATATTATCCAAACCAAAATCAAAATAGTTCAATGTATGGAAATTTTATATGATGATAACCAAATGAAGGATTTTTAATTTCGAGAATGAGATCATGTTTTCTTAATTGTATCTCCAAGTAAGGTTTATATACGATTCAATATTAATGGTAAATTTAGTCCTAGGTATATCAAAACTATAGAAATTATAGATCAAATTGTAGCCATATCTTTACATTTAGAAATTCCTCCAAGCCTCCCCAAAGTTCAACATCTGGTCCACGTACCAATGTTATGGAAATACATATGGGACCCCACACATGTACTCACCTATGATGAAATAGAACATGAGCATGGTCTGTTATATTATGAAGAGTCTATCAAGATTCTTGATACTAGAGGACAAGAATTGAGAAATCGGTTGAATCAACTGGTAAAGGTTCTTTGAAGGAACCATATGATGGAGGAAGTAATGTGAGAACCTGAGGATGTTATGAAGAATAACCACCAACATATTTTTAGTAGGGTTTTTACATAAAATTTCATGGATGAAATTTCTGAAGGAGGAAATAATGTAACGCCCCCAAAAAATTTATTGTATGATCTTAAAAAATTCTATATATTGACTAGATATCCTATATTACGTGTGGCACTATGTATTTTTAAATCAATAATTTATAGGATAATTTTATAACCTATCAACTAAACTAAAAATTTTTACTTTTTTGTTTTGAGTTTCAAAAAATGGTCATCTGTGGTTATGACCAATAAGTTATTTGAAGTCTAATAGAACCAATTTATTTTTATGAATAGAAACAAAAAAATATGAATAGTAATATGAATAGTAATATGACCCTTATAAATATTTAAAAATATTATTATTTTATTTTCTTAAGTTTATAAGGTAATAAGATGTTGATTAATTTTTCAGGGGGTTAAAAGAATATGATATAGATTTAAAATTATTATTTTCAATAAATTATTATTTTACTTAAAAATTAAATTAAAATTACAGAGAATATTATTTTCAAAAATGGATTTAATTTTTGAATTATACACATTTAAAAATGGTTAGTTTGAATTTTTTAGATTTAACTAAAATACTTGATTTTGTCATGAATTTTAAAAATACAGTTTTGAGTTTTCGGTAGTTTAATGACAACATAAGGATGTAATAATTAATATAAAAGTATAGTCTAATTTTGAACAGTAAGATATGACATGAGGTGTCCCAATTATTTAAAAAAATGGGAAAATACTCTGGTAAAGCCCATGGTTTTGAAAAACCAATTAATGAGGTATCCCATTTAATTAATAAAATAACTCCCTCTCAATTTCTATAAATACCCACTCACCCCATCGTTTCCATTCATTAAAAACTCATTATTGTATATTATCTGAATGTTTTACCTTCATTGGAGTCCTCCCAAGGTTTCTTAAAAACCCCCAATGTCCCAAACATCTTGTTTTTGGAGTTACTCTACAAGGTAAGAGAATCAACCACCCTTCTCATTTCTCAAAGCTTTCATTTTTTGTATCCTCTTTTATTTTCAATTGGGTTATGTTGTGATATGTAATTACATATTCCCAATTCATTCCATATTATTTAAGGGTGACGAGATACCCTACATTCCCTCATAAAACTCTTTTATGAAATTTTAAGTGATGTTGTTAAGCTGTCGATATTTCATGAGGGATTTCTCAAATTTTCTTTTATTTTGAGTACCTTTCTATTACTTTTATTGCTTAATATCCAATCCTCAAAATACAATGATTACTCTAGTACCTTAAATGAACTGGAATTTTATAATTCATATGTAATATTTCCTCATCTTCTTTCATTCCCCCTCCTATTATACTAAAAATGTAAACACCATCTAATATGTGTTAATTTATCAAATTCAAGGAAGACGTGTTCTCAATTTCTATTAATAACTTCAAGACAGGTTAGAAAACCAATTTTATGTTTGAAACATATCATCATATTTTTATTTTACCTTATTCAATGTTCTGGAATCCTTACACACTCATAATATAAAATAATAATACAAAACAAGTTCATTATGAACAAAACCTCCAAGTCTATCCTAACATTTGTAATTAACTTTTAACTAATGAATCACCATCATGGTATATAACACAAACTCTTTATAAGATCATTTATATATATTTAATTTCATTAATAAGATATATTAACAATTCTGGATCTTTATCCACACATAAAAACGGACTTCCATTCATGAATACAAGTAAACCGATCATGAAAACCAAGGACAAAATGCTTCCAAAGAAATAAAATTGAACCTCTTAAACTGATAAAAGGGCCAGGAATGAACCCAATAAGGCTATAATAAATCAATTATAGGTATATTAGGTTATGTCATAATTAATTAATGAATCTAAATATAATTATTCATGTCATTAAAACTATCTATGAACACAGTCGAGCCTAAGGTAATGGGTTTTCTATCTCACTTTTAATTCCATAAGATTTCCATTGTTCGCCATTTCTTTCTAGCATGTGTAGTTTTTTTACTACCATTTGATATATATCATCATTTTTATATTTTTATTAATAGTATCTTGTGATTAATTTGGTGGTTCTTAATTTTTGTTCATGCTACTCAATTGATTACAATGTGGTTAGATACTTTATCTCAATTACCATTTCATTGAGACTTATTTGGTATTGTGCACCTAATCATTATAATGTGGTGTATCCACTACCCATATGAGATAAGTTTTCATTTGAAATTTTAATTATATTATATATCCATTTTTTTCATGTATATGATTATTTACTTTAGTAGTATAGACTTGTATATATGGTGTTTATCAGGATTGTTATTTTAACTATGGAAATATTGATGATTATGTATACTCGAATCTATGTGAATATTGAGATAGAATATTTTACATGTATTAAATATATATATATATAATGAATTGGACTTGAAACGATGGGACGGTCCCGCTATAGCCCCTCGAGGAATCGACATGTGTCATGAGACAAATCAGTTGGTGACAAAATGTTTGAGTTTGTTTCAAAAAATCAAACAGGTTTCTACACACAGAACTAAACAGTTTAAATGTTATTATGGTCTCATGTTCTAGATACATGATTTCCAATTAATAATAATTATCTTTATTCATTTTTAGTAATTACTATCCTTGATGTATTCACAATAACATAATCTATGTATAATATTTCATTCTTAGTTTATTAATGGTGTGTGTTTTTAATTTATTCACCATACCATATTGATTATGCCAATTATTTTCTGATTTACTTTTTTTTATTCATTATTACACTATTTATATCCCTTACTATGCATTTTAGCTCACCCCTTTAATTTTTTACCTTCAATAGGTTATGTAGAGGAGACTATTTATAGAGTTATCATAGTTTTAGTTTATTAGTTTTTGTTACACATTGTATTTTTTACATTTTCCAATGTATTTTTAGTTACATATATGTATCTAGTTTCTTCAGGGAAACTAAAATGATCATTCCTTCGAGACATTCTCTCTTTTTAACCATGCCAATGTAACATGTAATACATTGGCTCAGGTCTAGAGGGGTTGGGGGTGTTACACATATAATGTAATTAAATCCACAAGAACCAATTATATAGAAGAATCCTCAAAGAAATCATTTTAAAAATTCCTTTAGTGGGTTTTGATTCTATATTAGGAAATGATTTGTTGGCCTTATATTAACAAAATTTGAACTATTAGAAGATGGAGGTCACTCTTCACATCCCTAGTTATCCTTTTATTTTCTACAATAGTATAGAGGAGGGTGAATCTGTAATTCCCGAAGCTTGATGTACATGGGCAATAAATTTATTTTACAGGATACTTAATACATCACAAAAAACATAATACTAAATTCCTTATTAGTTTAGTGTCTTTAGAAACATGGAATGTAATCTTCTAACATGTTGGAATATCTTCAACATCATCAATAAAGATATTCCCCTTAAGTTTTCCTACCTGAATCCTATCATTATATCCTAGGGAAAATAAAACATAAAAAGGGTTATATCAAATTCTCATTAAGGGTAAAATGGAGAACAAAAATCAAAAAATAAACATAAGAATGTAAAAATGTGAAAACAATGTTTAAATATCAAAAAACTTAATCATAAAATATATCTTGGCAGTACATAAGGCATAGATTGTAAATGAACATTAACCATTAGAAAATATAATTTGAATAAAAATGGAATTCTGGAAACAAATAAGCACATAATAGGATTTCCATAGTAGCCAAGGTATTGCTTCCAAGACCATCATTGTGGTCAAAGTATTTTATTGAACCGGGGTTACTTTCCATTCCATCCATGTACTACTGAATAAGATTTACATGTTGTTCCTACCATATATTTCTGAAGTAGAATTAATTTCCATTCCAATAATTTTTATCTCATGAGATATAAATCTTTACCAAATTCATTGGAGGGAGATATAGGTCCCACCCATTTCATATTGAAATCATTCTTAAATGTGAAACAAAAACATAAATATTTCATTATAGCATAACCCATGAGATAAATTGAGTTTCTTAAGCATCATTCCATCATAACATAATCCATATAAAAGAACATTCCAAAAAATACACAATAAATTCATATTAAAAAATGGATATAAACAGAACCATATTTAATGTTGTCATTATAGATAGAAAATAATTTTGTTAAAACACATGAACGTAATCCTTGAGGAAGATATCCTTTCATCTTCATAAGTGTTTTCATTTTTTAAAAATCCATGATATTTTAATAGAAAATAATTTATTTGAATGTAAAAAAAATAGTTTAGAGGAAAATTCATGAAAATAAGGCATCTTGAGACTATAAATATCCATTCATGTCGTATAAGATTAAAAAATATTCTGCTCGTACATTTGTCAAAAAAGTCAAAAAGTACCTCATGTGGTAAATAAAAGAAGGATGCCTTACATAACATATAGTTAATGTCAAAAATGGTTAAAAATAAATTCAAACATACGTTTAAGAATATAAAGCATTTTAGGAAAACCATTTTAGAAAACTTAAACATGGATGATAAATATTTCCCCAGTAAATACTTAATTATAAACAATCTTGGATAAAAATGAGATATGAAAAATTATCCCTTAACATGGGTCTGATATGATTTATATGTATATAAAACTCTTGTATAGAGGGATCAAACATATTATTATCTTGTAATAGATCCATAATAATATTTATAATATCATATCTGATTCACTGATTACTTTATATGAGCCGTTAATTTATCAATTAAATGTTAATGTAATGTTTTGGGAAATAATAATTTTATTTATCGTATATGTTTTGACTTTTATTCTTGATATTATTACATATATCATGATTTACTTAATTATATAATGTAAATAATGATTAATATATCATAAATATTTGTTATAGAAATATATATAATAGATAGATAAAAAAAATTGGATACACCTTTCATAGAGATAATAGGTTGTATGTACGCATGAACGTTGTTTCCATTTCATTATTGAATTAAATGGAAGAAATTAAATGGAATATATATATACATAGAACATTTATCATTTTTATGTCATATTTTTCATGCTTATTTATTATATATTATTTATAATCATTATTGAATTGTTAGCGTGGAAAATATATCTCATCGCATCGTGGAGAGGGTATGCCATATGTACACACGAGGTACAATATCATTCACTTAAAGGTTAAATGGTTTGGAATTGGGTGGTATAATAAGTATAAAATAAAATTAATAGGTTATATTCATTATTTAAATCCATTATAATCATCATTATACAGATCCAAATTATGTATTTTTGAATAATAAATTTCACCGTGGTGTGGAGACGGTAAGTTGTACGTATGCACGCCTGGTGATATTGTCATTCATAGGATTGATAAAAGGGGCTATATGTTTTCCCCATATTTATAATAACATCTCAAAATGTGTAATATAATGGATTTATTACTTTAGTAGTGAGAACAACATAATAAGTTGAAGTAGAAGAAGAAAATAATTTTGGAAGATGTGACAAAACAATTTCCTCATTTCCAGGTATCTCATTTTGGTATGAACAAAAGGACTCATTAAGATGGATTTATACCCAAATCGTGTCCTCTAAGATTAATTAAGGGAATTTTGAGGACATTTCAAATGGTTTTGGTTGATCCAAATGTATTCGGTGTTGTGATTAAAAGAGAAGGAGTGGATCCCTTTTATAAGAGAGGGGAGGGGCACCTTTGGAATTTCTTGAAATATTAATTTATTATAAATTGATTTTTAGTTTATAATTTCCGAAAACTGATTTATTTAGAATATAAGATGATTATGTGTATAAAAACACTTAAAAAATTTAATTTAGATACTTTTTGTATTATATTTTAAATCTTATCATTTTGATTTATAATTATTTTATCTATTTATTTTTATTTGTGGTAAAAAATTCTAAATATTAAATGGTTAGAAATAATTAATTATGTGTTATCAATGGTATATAATGGGTTAATTTATGAAATTTTATACCATACAATTTTCACATAGTAATTTTTAAATGTTTTTTTGATTTTGAATTAATTTAAAAAAATGTTATTTTTATAAAATATAAATAGTTTAGATTTTATTATAGTATTCATTTATTTGAAAATAAATAAATTCCTGATAGAATATAAATTCAAAAAAAAATATTTAATACACTCTTAAGAATTAATAGTCACTTATAAAATTTGAGGATCAAATTAATTAGTTCATATGTTATTAATTTTAATATTTATAAAATTATATATTTGGTATTTCTATCAAAAAAATCATTTTCAACATAACTATTTTGTCATCAATAATGGTAATTTTTTAGTCTCTAAAAATTATAAATAAACTCTCATGATTCTGATAATTTCATTAGATTTATGGAGAATATTTATGTTCAATGTTTTTTGAATTCAGTCACTATATTAAAATTATTATACTTATAAGATATAAGAGAGTGAAAATCTGTCACATTCATTCATTTTAATTATAATCACATCACTTTCATGGAAAAAGTCCATTAATGGAATCAATTCAGACCTTTAGGTGATATTGGTTGACTTTTATTAATTAAATAGGATATTTACAAGTGTTTTTGTAATTTTATTATCTTTATCATAATGTTTTTACCCTAAATTAAGTGATTTACCTTTTAACTGTGCTAAATAGAAATTACATTAGATTCTATTCATAATATCACAAAAATAAAAGGTATGAATTTACAGAATTTGGAAATAATGATTTACGACATGGAATAAATTTTTCTAAATTCAAAACACAAAATTTGCAGAAATTAATTTCAAATTAATTCTCTTTTGCAAAACTAGATAGAAGTTTTTTAAAATGTAAATTCAATCAAAATATATACATGTGTTTATATCTAATTTAAATATGAAATTTATTTCAATGACAAAAATGGATTAAATTATAAAAATAATATTCAGATACACTATAAAATAAATTAAAAACATAATCTAACTATATTAATAAATTGTACCAAAAGGATGTTTTGGATTAAAATTCAATGTTTTTCACTATTCATTCAAATAAGAATTTTATCAAAAAAATACCAAAAGTTAATCCAATGTAAATTGTGATGTCCATGTTCCAAAAAAATAATTTTATTTTGACAAATATAACATATAATAGAATTAAAAACTAGATTTAAAATGGTTGTTCCATCGAAAGATGGAAAACAGCTTTTTTGGAAAAATACTTCTTTTATCCAAAGAAATTAAATTTGTTCATTTATCATATTCTAGAAAATACATAAGATGAATGTGAATGTTATATAAAATTCAAAATGTGGTTAATAATATTCATAATTACTAGTTTATATCCCATGAAATAATAATATTTTAATAATATTTCATTGTTCAGTGAAACATTGTGTGACATACAAAGAAATTTATCAAGGAAGGTTTATATTGCATGTAACACATGCCAAGTTAGTGTTACATTTAATGCATACTTCCTTTGGTTTTTCATATAACATAATCTAAATATAGGTCACGTATACATTTTAAAAAAATCTATACTCAGTGTTTCATATAATGAATTATATCAAAAGAACATAGAATTTTTTGTAACACAAACCAAGTATAGTATTGTGTATATGACAATCTAATATGGTGTTGCATATAGTGAATGATAATATTGTTGTATCTTACAACACAAGACATCAAATAAATTAAAAAATCTATCTCATTAAATCTCGGGGTGTTACATTAAACCCCCCCCCCCCCTTAAAATGAATTTCTCCCTCAAAATTCATCAGGGTTATAAAATTTTTACTACATGAAAGTTTTTTTTTCAAAGAAACCCTCATTGTAAAAAGGAATATTAAGGGATCATTTAAAAAAAATTATAAATTTAGTGGTTACCCAAACATACTCATCATTGGGTTTCCACATAGGAGAACATAAGAGGGAAGTGAAAACATGGATATGGAAGAATGAAAACCTAACCATCCTGTTCTTATGGATAGTGATTGAGTACAAGGTTTGGAGAATTTTAACAACTAGAAAGCCATAAATAAATGATTATTTACAAAACCATATGATTCATAGGATAAGAAGGTTCTAAGATAACCATTATTGTTTTCATTATCCATTCCCTAAAGATGAATAATTTTCGTGAGAATAAATACTTAGTTGATTTTGGTATAATCTCACCATTGTTCATGCCTTGAACAATTTCCACTTCATATCTTCTTCAATGAAATGAAGTTGAATTTTTCATTCTTGATGTGTTAGCAGATCATGTAATAGAATGACAGGTCATGCAATTTGTCTCAACAAAAAATTTAGCATAGGTTATAAAATATACCTAAGTCCACCTATATTGAGTTAAATGATTAATATTACAAACATCAAACAGAATACAACTTATACTATCCATAAATGGATAACATTACATTCCTTCCAAAAAACTAAAAATAGAAATCATTAGAAAGAGGTGAATTAAATCTATATAATATTTACAGCCAATATCTCATATGTAAGTTCTTGGTTATCACATTAACAACATGTTCCGCAGAATTGGTGTCAAAGGTAATTTCCCAAAACCTCGATACACTATCGAAGTTTTCTGGAAGGCTCCTTCTCCTGGATGGATTAAAGTAAATGTGGACGGAGCTTCAAAGGGTAATCCTGGTCTTGCCAGATGCGGGGGAATTTTTAGAGATCATCAAGACCGGATCCTCGGATGTTTCTATGGAAGTTGCGGAATTGATTCTGCATTGGAGGCGGAGATGCTTGCCACTATTCATGTTGTCTCCTATGCAAAGCGTTTCAACTGGAAGAATATTTGGATCGAGAGTGATTCCACTACCATTGTGCAAGCCATCTGGAAGGGTGATATTCATCTGGCATGGCCTCTCACCCCCAGATGGATGGATTGCCTCGCTATGCTCAGTGACCTCAACTTTATTTCCACACACACCTTTTGGGAGGCTAATATGCTCGCAGATGGGCTTGCCAACATGGGTGTCTCTTAGGAGATCACTTGGATGAATGATCTCCCGCCAGAGTTTTTTCCTGCTTTTTTTAAGAATTCTAGAAAATTGCCCTCTTTTCGTCTGCTGTAATTCGCTAGTGACGTTCTATTTTGAATAAATTTCTTGGTTCTGGTCTTTTGACCAGAACCCACCCTATAAAAAAAACATTAACAACATGTTAGTACCTTAATCATCTATTCTCATGAAACATGGTAATAATATGAATTACTGTAGAACCTTAGTAAAAACAAGCATTTCATGAAAATTAACTTTTTCCACACACCAAAAATACCAAAAATTCTAAATACTCAATCCATGATATCACTTTGTCCTTATAGAATAAATGAGATCATTAATACTAACAAACATCACATTATCTCCTTATCCCTTAATTATGAACATTTCATGTGCTTTCCAAAAATATTTTTATAAATTTCCATATATACTGATACCATATACTTATAGAAAACCATAGGGGACCAATACATAGATAATCCAATATTCTATAATACATTTAAAGTTATTCAAGAACACTAATTTAGAATCCCATTCAATAAAAACCTAATAATTCCACCACTTCATTAACATACTCAACATCACCAACAGTGATCGCATGTGATTTTCATTTTTCATTCTCCTTAAGTTGTTTCTAACAAAGATCCTCATCATTAACCCCTGTATTTGGGCGTTTGTTATCATAATTCCCCATTTCCTTTCACTTGTAGCATATATGTGTGGGTGGTTCATTCTCTGCAGTCCTCTCTCTATTCACATAATTAGAAACCTTTTTCCCATTAATTCAGAACTCAACTGCTCGATGGACTTATTTTCCACATTTTAAACACTTTCTATTCACTTTAATACAATCTCTACGATGCTTCTTTCCACACAATGAAGAAAAGGACACATTCATCTTCTTTTCTCCATTGTTTTGAAATCTTACCTTAAACTTCATCATTCATTTAAAATAAAAACCATGAAATTTATATGTAACACCAACATCCATTTCTACCTTGATAGCATAATGCACAATAACATCATATCTACTAAATACTCTCACATCTCTAATTCTTATTGAATACTTGGTTTTATGCCATAGAAAAATCGATCAACATTACATTCAGGTTGGATTATAAAACCAGAAGAATACCATTCATGTCTTTTAAAATTTGCCTTTTATATACCAAAAAATTCATCATCATTTTTCACAATCTCAAGGAACCCCTTTTCCATAATTTTCTGAAATTAGTAGGGAATTAATTACGGAGAAATATGTTCTTGAACTCATCCCATCCCATGGATTAAATTTCACCTTACTTAATTGTATTCTTGATTAGAGTCCACCACCGGTCTGCTTCACCTTTTAAATGGTAAACATCCAAAATGAATTTTTCTTGTTCAAAACTGAAAAGATTGGAAAATATCATTTCAATGGTATTGATCCATTGTTCTGCATCATGTGGATCTGCTTATCTACAGAAAGAATGTGGACGTTGCCTACTGAAGGACTCAGCAGAATGGGGTTCCGTTCTATATTCATTTAGAAGTCTATAATGATTCATATATTGTGTAAGTATACAAATAAAAGTTTTCATTCCATCTCCCCTAACATATTGTTTTTCAATAGTAAATTCATTGCATTTCCTAGTGCATTGATCATTAACATGGTTTTTTGGGTTCTAGACTTTATCAAAAACCCTAAAAGAATAGCATGAGAATCAAAAATCATACAAGTAAAACAACATAATAATGTGGGAGTATATTCAATATATAATATATTAGGTCAAATCCTAGGATATTCATGATAATTACCATAATTCTAGGACTGTAACCTATAGTTATACTTACCCATAGGTACATCCCTATATCCAACTTAGAAATATATCTAGATATCTCACTAATGTTTTTACACCATATTATTCAAAGATTGACTAAAAAGTTTCTCTAATACAAACTATAATGACCCATTCTTGACGTACATGGACATTAAATTTATTTTGTGGTATAAATAATACATTATAAAAATGTCATCCCAAATATAGTATTAGTTTAATGTCTTTGAAAACATGAAACATAATACTCTACCTTGGTGAATGATCTTTAACATTTCCCAAAAAGATATTCCCCTTTTGTTTTCCAACCTAAAACCTTTCTTTATATCCTTGGGAAAAGAAAACATAAAAAGGGTGGGTTCAAATTCTTAGGAATGGTAAACATGGAGAACATAAAACAAACCAACAACATATGAATGTAAAAACATGAACTAAATTTATGAATATAAAAAAAATGGGTCATGAAATAAATCTTTGGCAGTACATAAGGCATAGATTAAAAAGAAATATTAACCCTGATAAAATATCATTAAAATAAAACATGGAATTTTTCAAGACAAATAAGAACATTATATTATTTCTATATTAACTAAGTCATTTCTGCAAATACCTTCGTAGTGGAAAAAGGTCATTAGTAAATTGGGTTTACATTTTGTTCTAGCCATGTATTACTAAACTAGATATACTTGTCTTCCCAACCCTTTATTACTGAACCATATTGAATTTCCATTATAGTCGTTTATATCTTATAAGATATAAATATTTATCCAATGTATTTGAGGGAGATATAGGTCCCATCCAACTCATAATAAAACCATTCTTACATGTGACACAAAAACATAAATCATTTATCATAGAAAAACCCATGAAATAATTTTTTTCCTTCAACGTCCTTCCATCATAATATAATCCATATAAGAGATAATTCAATCATTAACACAATCAAATAATATTTATAATACGGTTTCAAATATAAACCTATTTAAGAGAGTCATCAGGGAATAAAATAATTTTGATAAAACACTTGATCATAATTCCGGAAGAAAATATCCTTTCTTCTTCAAAAACGTTTTCTTTTCTTAAAATGACACTCAATTTTCAAAGAAAAAATTTACTTTAAAATAAACAAGAAATAGTTTATAAGAGGATTAATGGAAATATGGAATCATGAGACCATAAAAATAAATTCATGTTGTATAAGTTAAAAACATTTTTCTTTTACTTTTTCCAGAAAATTCAAAAAGTTCCTCGTATGGTAAATAAAAGAACAATTTTTTACATACCATATAGTAAAATTCCCAAATGGTTAAAAATTAGTTTCAAAATAAATATAAGAATATTAAAAAATTTATTAAAATATTTTTAGAGAATATGGACATGGATGGTAACTATATCCCCATTAAATAGTTATATTTAATCAATCTTAGATAAAAAAGCGATTTTCACAATTATCCCTTACTTTAGGTCTGATATTATTCATATGTATTTGAAACTCCATTATAGTGGGTTTAAAAATTTAATTAACTTTTAATAGATCCATAATAATATTTATGATAATATATATGATTTACTTAGTACTTTATATTACCCATTTATTTTTCAATTCCTTGTTAAATCAATGTTTTAGGTAATAATCATTTTATTTATCATATACATTTTGAATTTTTATTCTTGATATTATTAATAGTATCATGACTTAATTAATTCTAGAATTAAAATCATGATTTATATATCACAAATATTCAGTATAGAAATATATATTTAATATATAGATAAATCAAATGGAATACAATGGTCATGGGGACTGTAGGTCGTATGTACGCATGAACGATGATTACATTTCATTATTGAACTGAATGGAAGAAATTAAATGACACATATATTTATATATAAATCATGAAGGATTATTATTTAATATATTTCATGATTTTTTAATATATAATATTTATAATTAGTCTAGAATGGTTGTCATGTATAATAAAACTAATCGGGTCATGGAGATGGTAAGTCCTATGTACACACGATCGATTATATCATTAAATTAATGATTAAATGGTATGTTATAGGATGGTATATTGAGTACACAAAATAATTATCAGGGTATATTAATTATGTTATCCATTATACTCCTTATTATACCCATACAATTTAATTATTGTAGAATAACAAATTACACCAGGTCATGGAGACGGTAAGTCATACGTAAGCCCACATGGTGATATTGATATACGTAGGATGGATAAAATGAGGTATAATATCTTCCCATAATTATAAAAAAATATCATCATGTATAAGATGGTGGATATATTATTTTAGTATGTGAACAATATAAGAATAGGAAGTATAATAATTTTTTTTTGGATGAGGTGATAAAACAATTACCTCTTTTTTAGGTATCTCAATTTCATATGAACAAAAACACACCTTAAGATGGATTTATTCCCAAAGGGTGGACTCTCAGATTATGTGACGGAAGTTAAGAAGAGTATTGGCTAGTTTTTTTCCATGACAAATGGCTTCGTATGTGTGATTAAAAGATAAGGAGGGGTGCCCTTTTATAAGAGAGGGGAATGGAACCTTTGGAATATCTTGAAATACTAATTTATTAAAAATTTATTTTTAGTATATAATTATAAATAACTCTTTTTTTATAAGACTAGATGATTATGGTATAAATTATCTCTACCAATAAAATTTAGACATGTTTTTCTTATATTTTAAACCATATCATTTGGATGTATCCTTATTTAATCTATTTAATTTTATTTACGGTTATAAAATTCTAAATATTAATTGGTTATAAATATTTACATATGTATTTTCAACTGTACATAATTGGATTATTTATAATATTTTAGAACATATAATTTTCACTTTGTCATTTTTAAATATTTTTTTGCTTTTTAAATAATTTAATAATATGTTGTTTTTTTTAAATATTAAAAGTGTTAATTTTAACACTATACAATTATTTGACTCTAAATAAAATCCAAACCAAAGTTAAATTATATCCAAAGTATTTAATATACTCCTAACATGTCATAGTCACCTATAAAATTTTTGGATCAAATTAATTAGTTCATATGATATTTATTTAGTATTTTTAAAATTTTTTTTGTTATTTCCATCAATAAAAGAATTTTTACATCAGTATTGTTTCATAATTAATGGTAATTATTTTGTCCCTAAAAATTATAAATAAAACAAAAATTTTTATATAATTTCACTAACATTCTGGATAGTATTTATTTTAGAAGTTTAATGTATTTTTCCACTATATTAAAACTATTATACTTATTAGATATAAGAGAGTGACATTTTTTCACTGTCTTTAGTTTTAATTATAATTACATAAAATTAATGTAAAAAGGTCTATTAAAGGAATATATGTTTACCATTAAGAGACAATGGTCGTCTTTAATTAATCAAATTTTATTTCGGAAGGTGTTTGGATAATTTTACTATCTTTATCATATTTTTTGTTACCCTAATTTACCTGATATACATTTAACTGTGGAAAATAAAAATTATTGTAGTTACTATTAATAATATCCCAAAATAAAATATACCTATTTTAAAAAATTGGACATTATATATTCAAATATGGAATCCATATTTCTAAATTAAAATCACAGAATTGGAAGTAATTAATTTCAAATTAATTCTCGTTGTCAAATCATGAAAGCATGTTTTCAAAATGTAAAAACTATCAAAAGATTGACATGTGTTTATATCGATTATAAATAGGACATTAGACCCAATAAAAAAATAGATTAAATGATAAAAATAAAATACAATTACAGTTTAAAAAAATAAAAAGGTAATCTAACTTTATAAATAAATTATGCAAAAGGATGCTTTTTATTATAATGTAGTATTATTCTCTATTCAATAAAATATACATTTTTTTCAAAAAAAACAAAAAGTAATTCAAAGTAAATTTTGATGTCCCACACACAATTAAGAAGTTTATTTTTTAAAATATTATGTATAAAAATGTTAAAAACTAGATTTAAAATAGGCGTACCATCAAAAGGTGTAAAAACTACATTTTTTTTAAATACATCTTTAATTTGAAAAATTGAATTTGTTCTTGTATCATGTTCTAGAAAATAAATAAGATTAATTTTAATATAATATAAAATTAAAAATGAGGTTAATAATATTCATAATTATTAGTTTATATACCATTAGGTAGTAATATTTTAATAATATATCATTGTTTGGTGAAACTCGGTATTACGTACAACGCAAGATACCAAGGAAGTTATCTCTTGCATGAAATACAAGCCAATTCAGTGTTTTGTTTAGTGAAATCTTCCTTCGGGGTTGAGTATAACATAATCCCAACATATTTATTTTATACATTGAAAAAATATATACTCAGGGTTGTGTCAAATGAATCCTATCACAAAAATAGTGAATCATATGTAACACAAGTGATGTATAGTGTTGTGTATACGGAAAGCTAATATAGTGTTGCATATTGAGAAAGATAATATTAGTGTATTATACAACACAAGAAATCAAATAAATTAAAAATATTTTGTATTATAAAATCTCAGGGTGTTACATAATAATTTTTTTAATCATAATCTCAATTAATGAGATTATTTCATTATGATATGGAATATCATGATAAAATGTTTGGGAAAATGGTGAGAATCATGCTTGAAGACATGCACACTATGAGGTAATAAACTAATGGATTCCGTGACGAGTTTCCTTATATTCCTCATGGCTATGAATTTGAGTTCAAAATTTAGCATATATATGGATATCAATTCATATTCAATACTCTTTATTAAATATACACCATTTAGTTGGATGAATTGAACAATTGGTAAAGTAGTAATATAGAAAGGGGTTTCATATTCACCAATACATCACCACAGGGTTCATTGGTCCAATTAGTAAAAATTTATTATGAGTCTATACAACTCTTCATTGATTATCATAGACTCAAAAAATCATGATAATGGTCTAGTATTCCCTTCCATAAATGGATGATTTATTCAATGACTACATGGTCCCATAACATTTCTCATGGTGGACCGACTGTCTAGATATCACTAATTAATGGTGTTGAATAATGATGTTCCCATTACATGCTTTTGAATGATGTATATAATAAATATGTTCATACTGATTCCCTACAAGATCCCAAAATTTATAGAGATATTCATGGACATAATGAAAATAGTGTATAGTGATTATATCAACTAGTTTATCATTGAATTTATAGATGATATTCTATTATATTAAAAAACCAATAATTGTAGTGAAGATCATTTGAATCATATTCTAAAGACAATATAAAATTTATATCTGTATTCAATTTATAATAAATAACAGATATGGTTTAATGAAGTATTATTCTTTGGGTAGGTAATCAATAGAAAGGGAATATATGTTGACCATTTTCAGAAAAAGGAAATTACAGAATGGACCAAGTGAGTAATTATAATATTGATCCATTGTTTCCTTAGACTATATTGGTATTACTGATATGTTGTGTGAAACATCTCATGATTAAAAAATCCATTAACTAAGATGATTTAGTAGTGGTTATAATTTTTCTGGATCAATGACAATGAAGATAAATCCATTGAATTTAAGAAGAGGAATATCCCTAAACCAATACATGAACTACTCAAAAGTGGGGAACAATATGTGGTATTCAACAATATATTATAGAGGGGGACGTTTTATGTTCTGATACTTAATGTTGAAGTGATATTTTATGGATCATGGTATTTGAATGTTAATAAGAAGTACTACACAACACGTGATCTGGAGTGGGAAATAGTGATCTTTGAATTAAATATCTTTTGTCAATTTTATAAAAGGAGGATTGTGATATATATATATATATGTATTGTAAGAGTATCAAATATATATTCACACATAAGGATCATAATATCTGAGAGTGAAGATGGATATATATTGTCAAGTATTATTACTACTCAATAAACTAACATTATGGGAATGAACATAGAAAAGAAAATTCTATAAGTAGGAAGGATCATGTGAGATTGACAATGATGGGAATTGATAGACATATAATAAAAACAGTTAGGAAATCGATAGGCACATGAATCGTAATTGAAGTATAATAATCATTATCTTCTTAAATGATTCGTCCACCATCCCTACTAGAGAGCATAATGGCTGTTGAAATAGAAGATTTTTATATTTTGAGAAAGGTGGTTGCAATGTGAAAATAGAAATCCTTATAGTTTAAAATTGATGTATAAGGATTTATAAAATCTATATTATTAAAATATTTTCCATCAAATACTGAGATAGAACAAGACTTTCTAACTATTTACATTGCTTAACTTTATTCACTCACCTAGGGGGCTGAAATACGTATTGAGATCTCTGATAGTACAATTGATGTTACAGTTTTAATAAAGGGATAAAAAAGATACATCAATATGTTTATAGAATGTTATTATGTGATGTATAGATGGAAAAATTCCAAGGGAATGATGCAACCATTTCCCATACCCACATGGAAATTGGAGAACATTATTATGGATTTAGTCCTGGGTCCCATAAAAAATCAAAAGAAAATAATTATATAAGGTTTGTGGTGTATATTATTACAAATACATATCACTGAATTAGAATTGCACTTGAATTTTCACTTTATAAACAATAATGAGTACACATAAGAGAAGTGGTAAAGGTAAATGGTACACCACAATCGATTATATTCAATCGAGATGTGAAATTTTCCTTGAAATTAAAGAATAGTTCCAAGAATTTATAAGAACTATATTGATCATAAATGTTAATTATCAACCCCAAAATGATTCGCAATAAGATTTAAATATATATATAATGAAATACATGTTTATGGTATTCTTTATAGTCCTCAAAAGAGGACATGATAAGTATCTTTCTCAACTCGGTTTATCTTAAAATAATTTCTCTAATCAAGTAACCAAATTTGCCTATATGAATCCCTTTATGGGAAGGTATGTAGAAAACATACATTTTTGGATGTCGTTAGAGAAAACAAGTAGGTGGGACAAGAAATGGTCAAAGAAATGGTAGAAAATGTCGGGCATTTTCAATATTATGTTACAGATTTTCATAGTCGATAGAAGTTCTATACAAATAATTATCAACGAGACCTATAGATTGAGTTTTTAGGTAATTGTTTACTACTTATATCCCTATTGAATAGGGTTATGGTATTTTGGATGAGGGGGAATACATGTCTTATATACATTTTCCAATATGATATTTTTGATTATATCAATGTCATGGATTATTTAATATCACTCGCATCGAACTTGTCTCAATAAGATAATTTATTCCACATATACCAGTGGAGAAATTACATATTAAATGCCTCAAAAGTAATGAAATCATAGGTGATAATGTTGTAGAATTATCTTCCTTATTAGGACCAACTTTGGATGATCTTGGAATATGGACATAAAGTTATAAACAAAAAGGCAACATACATAGTCAATGTAAAATGGAAAAAAGAAAATGTAAGGGGAGGAGGATTGTGTACCACTGGAAGAGTTGAAATAGAAGTACCCTGAACTATTTTAATCAAAGTATGTGAAATGAAATTCCATGGAAGTAATTTTTTAATTAGGAAGACTATAATGACACAAAAAATTTATCAATGAAATTTCCCCCCAATTTTTATAATTATTTAATAATTAGAAATATAGTATTTTATAAAGTTCATGATTATCGTGGTAAAACCCACAAAAAATTATTATAATAATTCTATTATGAACTTAATTTAAAAAACATGACCATAATAATTGAAAATATTTTAATGGGATAAAAAATAAAAAATAAATTGCTAAAATATGAAAATTTTGTTATGGTCAATCAACCGGAATAACCACAGACATGAAAATTGATTTAGAAATGAATAAAAATATTATAAATATAATATTATTCATGGAAAAATATATATAACCTTAGGATAAAATATATGTGAATGAATAATGAATGAAAAATGTGGTATTTCTAGGAAGTTGGAAACCCAAACGACCAATAAAAATCTAACAATTGGAATAGTGGAATGACTAGTAAGAATTGTAACATGATATTTATAATTGTATCCTCACTAATGGAAGTTTGAAGAAATATTTTAGTTGCATATTGAATATGAATATGACATAATTATATCATGATACATGTAAATATATGTTTTTAAAATTCTCTAATATGCATTTAAATTTTTCTTAGGCATAAAGGTTTTATTTTCATTCTAAAAAAATATACAAATGTAAAAGGAAGATTATTCTCATAAAATGGGTTTATAAATTATTATAAGTATTTTTTATATAATGATAATATAATTTCATGAAGCCAAATGAAATTTTACAAAGGGTCCAAAAATTGACTTTAATATTATAATAGGTATTTTAAAAAATAAATATGAATTTAAATATAAAAATAAAATATATCATTTTAATTTTTTTTTGAAATGGATTTCATTTCTATAATCTATATGTAGGAAATATATTACGGAAAATTTTTCTTATTTTTCAAAGATAATTTATTTTTTGGGGAAAATTAAAATACTATTAAATATTTTATTTAACATTATAAGTTATATTCATGATTAATAGAATATGAGGGGATATTAAAACCCATTAGTTTCAACTCACATAAATGATTTACTTCAGTTTTTCATATGAATCATCACTCTTAGTATTCTTGTTGAAAAATAATAAACTAATAAATATAATTTTTAAAAAATACACCTCACCTCCCCTTATAAATACCACTCCTCACATCCCCATATACTCAAATATTATAAGACTAATATAATTCAAATTTAAACACAAAGCTCATTCCAATCCCCTCCCCATGTTATAGTTCTCATAACCTTACCAAAATACCAATCCCATGTTCCTCAAAGTGTTTAACAAGGAGATGATATTGAATATGAAATATTTTCAAACAACCACTTTTATATTCTTTTCTTCTTTTTGCATATCCACTCCTCATTAAAAATTTAAATATAACTATATTGTTCTATATATATTCTATTTTTTATTTTTTAATGTAATATATACCCTCCATCCTCTTCTCCACTCCTCCTATTATAGAAACAAAATCATTTTCCACATTATTTTTGTTCATAGAATCTATAGATGATGGGTATTCGTTTTTCATCACCACATTCATGGAAGGGATAATTTTATTTATAATGGGTTATAATGTCCGAAATATTTTTATTGTTTTTTTTAAATTATGGAATGAATATATTTCAATAATATTAGATAAAAAACTTGTTTATAATAGTCAACAAAGCAGCTAAAATAAGATGCCTATATAACATTAATGTTTTTACTAAATAAATCGTACATATGTTAAAAAATGGTTTTTGAAAAAAAATTAAATTTATTTAATGATGTTAATATAATTTCAGTTCACATCTATAGTTGTACTCAAACTTTTCTAAAATCTCCATAATTATCCTCATGTTATCTGACCTTAGAACCATGATATAGTCTCCTTTAGAATAATGAGATTAATAATTTAACCTCTTTTAAATGGTTTTAAGTTAATTATGTATACCAATATTAGAAAATATAGTTTTTAAATTAAATTAAAGAACTAATTATTAGAGATTATTTTTTTATTCAAGATATTAACTACAAGTGAAGAACTGTTTTAGAACATATGTTAAAAGATCTCTCTGAACCAACCTATTTTCATTGGGTTACAATTTATCTCTCTTATTTTATTATTTACATCTTCTATATTTTTTATATATTCCCACAAATATATTCATAGATTAATTTACATTTTTTATTTGGATATACAGGTTTTAAAGGCTCCATTATTAATTTCGTTCATCAATAAATCCCAATATAAGGGAACTTCTCAATTTCTAAATCCATTTTATGTACCACAACATAACATGTTTTAAACTATACATGAATTAAAAAATTACCCATTTCATTATGGAAGAAACTTTTTTTTTATTTTTTTTTATTTTGGTAAATTGATATGCTCTATCCCTTTTTAAATACTCTTTACCCATTTCCCTGCAACCCAATTGAAAGGGTACATTTCCAAATATACCCATCCAATCAACTTCATATATTCACTTCACATAGACATAAATTTTACTGAAACAAGATTATTATTCATATATTAATGTCCATTAATGACTTATTCCTTATTTTAATTTTAAAAAAAATTATATTCCTTCTTGTTAGGATATAATATATTATTTTGAAATGTATTTAATTAAAATATTAATTTATTAGTTAGTTTTTATGGATTAATTCTTTATGTTGAACATAAATGTATGTATATGTTATTATGGAAGTTCCAAAATAGTGAACCAATTAATTGGGTAATGATTATGTGTCATGGCATGATATGTATCAGATTATGGAGTAAACCTAATCCAAAAAGAGACTATATCCACTATGTGATACTATCTTTATAGTTAGCCTTTACATAATCATTTTTCATGTATTATATTGCCTCCATATTCCAATTATTATCAGATATTATGATTCCATTTTATTTAAGTTATTCTCCCATATTATTTTTCCTGATTCTTTTCTTTCATGATATCATGTTGTGCCATTAGAATCATATTCTAGGCTTCATTATCTTGTTTTTTCCATTACATGGTTTCTTAGGTGACACCATTTATTGATGCATTCCCTAGGTTATCCTATGTAGTTTTAGGATATCAAAGGTATTTAAGAGCTCATCATAGTGAATTATGAAATGATTATTAATTTTGTTTTATTATGAACCATTTCTTCTAAATACAATAGTCCTCTTGGTTAACTAGTTTGATTCAATGGATATTATTGAAAGAATTAATATAATAAATATTTAAAAGGATTAGGTTTCTATATATCAAATATAAAGTTCTTATCCTTTTTGGAAAAATTTATGGTGGGTAGATACCACTTCCATAGACTATATATTTTGATGAAATTATTCATATTCGTGTGTGTTTTTTAGTTTCTACTAATATTGTAGAGGAAATAGCAATAGAGTCTCATACTTCAACATTTGTAGTACACTGTGTGATGAAGAAGCTTTATTATGGTCTCCGTCATATTTAGTTGTGTTTAACACCAAATATATATATTTCAGGGAATGTAACATGATCTTCCAGAAGTTAGAAAGTGATGTTCGGGAATTCGTGGCCCATTAGTCTCCTATAGACTCCCCTTTTCTAAAGTGGGACTCAGATTATATAACCATTGAATTTTTTGTGGGATTAACAAAGACAATATGTGGGAATGATATTATGTGGGTATCTTTGGATCATATGATAATGTTTTCCAATATTCTATTGACCTGATAGACCTTTATGGTGGATGAAATATGCGGATTGTATATCTGGGAGGTCCAACAACTACATGGGAGTCCTCAAGCCGTCATTTCTATTAGAGATAGTCGGTTCATGTCTTTGATTTTATAGGTTTACAAAAATCATTGGGAACTCTGGTGATTTTTAGTGTGTCATACCACCATTTGATTGATTTTGATTCTAGGTAGAATATTCATGTGTTAGAATGCACTTTTAGGGTTAGTGTGTAGATTTTTGCATTTATTGGGAGAACCATATAGAACCTGTGGAATTTTCCTATGAAATTTGTTATCAATTTGTGATTTTGATGGTTCCTTATATGGACTTATATAATTTTCTATACAATTCACCAATATATTGGCTAGTGGTTGGTGATTCGGTGATCTCTACACTGAGTATCATCCAAGAGATGAAAAATTATGTATAGTTAATTCAGAATAGAATGGATACATCATAAAGTAGGTAGGGATTTTTTATATATTATAATCTTCTTCCTCTTGAGATTGAGTTAGGTGACCATGATCATATTTTTTTGTTTCCATTATTGTTTCCCCTTCATATCCATAGTTAGGGAATGTTAACACCCATGTATAGCAATCAATGTGATTTACGTAGAGGCTCAGACATGTGTCATACTAAAATCCTCGTCTGTTGAGATTCAATTCATTTCATAACATGTTACATGTATCTTATCTTCAATGATAATTTTCTAATCCATCTAAAGTGATCTATTATGAGAATTCTAAACTCAATATTGATTTTTTCATTACGGATAATTTCAATAATATTATGGATAATAGGGAAAATAAACTCCACATCAAATATATCATTTCGATTGGGTGTATATAAAATCATGGTCAGATATAGAATGAAACTCTATAGATGGAGTCTACAATTCATGCTTAGTTCTCATGCCTTTTCAACAATGGGTCTTTTTAATTATTGGGGGTTATAATCAAGGATTAGATTTCATAAGGTGTATAGGTAGTAATACCCAACCCATCTCTTTAGGTATAAACCACCATTATTTTAACACTAAACCTCGTTAAATTCTTATTTTGGGAGTTTTTTAATTTGATTTGTGTTGTGTGGAATCACAGAGGTGTTTTCGAGGATCCGAAAGAAGTTGGGGCATGTTTCCTAAAGGGTATAGTTCCACTAGATAATCAGTTACAAAAAGTTTTCTAACCACTAGTCTTTGTATAGGCTAGTAGAGACAGTGATGCCCCATAGGTTTCCCTGTGAGACCCACCATCACACTAGAGGGTTCTATATAGGAATATTAAGGAGAGAGATTGTACATTTACCATATTTTTTACCCTTAAACATTAGTCAAATTTCAATATATTAACTTATACATCTACCCTCTATTAATCTCATACCATCCTCTTTGTCAATCATTTTGAATCCCCCTCGTATCTTCTTAATTTTTGGTTCCTTTTAAGGAACATGAAATTAATAAATAAGTTTAATACTTCTCACCCCCCCTTTCTTCCATTTTTAGATATTATCCATAGTATAAGTAGAAAATTCAATATTTTCATATGATTTTTTATGATTTCTCAAATTCTCTCAATTTCATCTTGATCCGATGTTTAAGATTCAAAAGGTTAAACTATCCTAACCAATTGTATGTGTTGTAGTGAAACTCCCCAACTTTTCATCATTTGTTGGGTTTTTTTCTTGTGTGGTTGCACTAACTCATTATTTTCATTACCTAATAATTAAATTTCATTGCTTAGAAACCTTAATTATGTGGTGGAATCCTCCATAGAATATAAAATCATGTTATATATTGTAAATCATTATTGAAAATATTAAATTGGTTGGATATTATATCCCCTTCAGAGTGAGTGAATAAATTTGGTTAGTTAGGGATTCTATTCATCCTATAATTCAGAAATATATAATATCGATTATAGTGAATAACTCCTAGTGTCACATAGTTTTATAGTTAAGGAATTCATAATTGAAAATGGAAATTAAATAAAACATGATGTCTGGGAATTAATTATAAAATTGATAATATTTAAAATTTTATTAATGAAGTGTTTGGTTTTCATGGAAATTGTTGTTGGTATGGAATTCCTTTTTTTACATACTAGGATTCTTCATCAATGGAATTGGTGTATAATTTCTTGGAATATACGTATATTTCCCGAGGGGATCATTTGGATACTAATATTGAATAAATCCCTGGATTCAAGGAAGTATAAATATATGGAACTCCATGATAAATATAATGTATTTTACTTAGTTTAATTATAATAATTACAATGGTGTAAATCCCCCTTGTATTCAGGTAATGTATTCACATATTTAATTCCACAAGTTAATGTCATGGATTCTTGATGGGTACCATTGTCAAATGTTTCTAGATTAAATCCCTGTATTTTTCTCTGTCTTATTGGATTGAATGATTTGGGTGTGAGCCTTTGATTCCGATTGAGTTAGACCATTATATTTCAAGGGTGATTCATTGAGTTTAGATCAATCAATGTGAGTTTTCTTATGGAATCTATAGAGGGTAATTCATGTATGAGACATATGGATCCCATCTGGTAACATGATTATGATTTTCATCATTATGTGACATAGAACTAGATTTATCCCTGAAATCTACACCATTTCCTAGATTTTTGTTTTCCTAAGAAGGTATATTCTACAAGATTATTCCCACTAAGTCCCAATTATCGACAGGTTTTATATGAATCCATTACATATGTTTATTAATCCATCACATATTCATTACACATCATATTGATTTACACATACAGACTGGATTTTCATTAGTAATAAATTTTGGTGCCCTGTTGAGTAGTACACACACACACACTGTTTGTTCCATTATTGGAACTCAAACAACATTCATGGATGCATGCGTGAATAAGGGTAAATTCTTTTCCACTTATTGTTCAAATTTTTCCGTAGAATGTAGCATCAAATCTATGATTTGGTATAAGGCTCATGAAATCATGGATTTAATTTTCTTTTTGGGATATTCTTGTTATTTTAACATTTTATCCAGATTTATATGAATTGAATATCACATACACCTTCCTATTATGTAGGAAACATCTGGATGGGTTTTCAAGGTATCTGACTATCTATTTCATAACATGTAGTTTATTTTCATAGAAGATACTCTAGGATATTTCCTTTATTTCCAATATGGTGAGCTATAACCAAACTGTATAGTATCCCCAGGGTATAACCCTATAGACCCTCATAGAATGCTAATAGCCTTTGTTATATTACCCAAAATTTTTATAAGTAAATATACATCATTCTAGATGAATATTTAATATATTCCACTAATACTCACCAGAGGAATTTAAAGGATTAATGTAATTTGACACTAGAAAAAAAGTATTCATATTTCATTAAATATCATAAATATATAACATAATGATCTGAAAATTTATTAATCTTTTTAGACATACCATACATAAAACCATTCTTCATAACATGGTGAAAGTATACATTAGAATGTGTGAGCTGAGATTCTCAGTGAAGGTTATCGTAGGAGATATCAAACAAGGACCATATGAAAGAATAATATAAAAATATTGGTATTATATCATGAATATAACATTATATGATCATACCAAATCAATAATGGACCATAAAAATGGGAAATGGGATAAAATATTATCATTTTAAGAGACGTTAATCCTAAGAGTGAGACATCATCATATATAAATTATGAAACAGATGTTCGTTTCATACATGTGTGGAATCAAAATAAGTATAGTAACCATTTCATTTTACATAGTTAACTACTAAGACAATAAAATCATAACAGATCATAAATATACACCTTTTTTCCTTTTATTGATTATTCACATCGACCAATTTTCCATAACGGATCAACTACAATGGATTTTTTCCAATAGTAGATTATGTACAATGACTTTTTTCCTAGATAATATTAATAAAATGTACTTGTTTATAATAATTATCTCATGTGATATAATACTCTAGAAAAGTAATTTAAGAGATATATAATTTTTTTTACAGGTCACAAAATTAAAACCATATATACATGTGAAATAGAATAATTAAACATTCATCATATCATCATATCATCACATCATAACTTGTGAAATGAAATTGGGTTTTATAAACATTTTATAAACACATCACCAAATACCCATGAAAAAATTAAAGGTCTTTATAAAAATATCATCACCATAATCATAATCCATCCAAATAATGAATTAGGATTTTACTATTGGATCATATAAAAAACAAAAAAAGGATACACTAGAGGATACTATAATTTATGAATAAAAATTAAATAAAATGTTTATTAAAACATTCATAAATAAAATATAATTTCCATTTTGAAATATCCCCTTTAAAATATAAATAATTCGACAAATGTTAAAGGAAAAATTTCTTTCAAAAATACCCTACAAATATGTAAAGGGATATTTATATCATTGATCGGTCATAAAAGAAAAAAACATTGTTCATGCTGTAAACATCAAAAAAAATGATTTCTATCACATTTTTCATAAAAATTAAAAAGTACCTCAATTTTAAATTGATAAAAATATTATTTTAAAAAACAATGTTTAAAAAGTATTAAGCGAGTATAAATTACTATAATAATAATTTATGAATTTTCGAAACATTAATAATTTTTTTTGGATGGCATGACGTGGATGAGAATTTATTTTCAACTGAATATAAAATGTAAAGTTGATTTTTTTTTAAAATATATTTTGGTATATTTGTCACATAAATATTTGAAAATTATGTTAAAACATATACTCTCTTGATATAACCTGAGGATAAATAAATTAATTTGTTTACTGATAGATAGATCATAAGTTTTCATCATCAAAAGAATAATCATAAAAAATCTTGACAAACAATTTGATTGTAACCTAAAACCCTTACTACATTGGTAATTTTTGTATCATAAGAAAAATAATGGGAATTAAATTATTTGCTTAAGTAAATTAAAAAAAATAACATTAAACAAAAAATATATATTCATGGGCAGTATATAATACACACAATCGAAACAAGTGGTGAATATGGAATGTGTCTCAAAGAAATAAAAATTAGAAGAGAATCCATTACCTCAAATAAAACTACCATCATACCTATTTTATCCTCCTGTATAAAAAATATAGGTTTACTATAATTATAGTACATTGAAATAATGATATATATAAAACCATATATTATTTAATTATTAATTTTTATCACTCATTTATCAATAATTTTTCAAAAATAATTATTTCGGAAGATACTTGCTTCATTTTGCACATGTATTTTAGTCCAATAGTTTTATTCCTGGTATATTGATAATGGTTCCATTAGATATAGAATATTAATAGTGATATAAATATAATATATAATCATTATATATTTATTTATTTTAGTCCTTAAAATATAGATATAGAATACTGAATTACTACATTCTAGTATATAATATGTTGTACATACATATGAATGTTTTATTTCTATTTTAATGTTGGAAAAGAAAGAATGGTAAATAATATTTCAAAATTATAGAAACATCATGATATAATATTTATCATATTTATACAATAAGTCTATCATTATTACTATCTATGAAAAAAATGCAAAAAGATTCACGAGTCTACCTAGAGGTAGTAGTCAATACTTATGCATGAGATATGTTATCGTTTTAAAACAAATGTCATGGTAAGAATGTAGATTTAATTTTATAATAAGAGAATTAAAATTATTTCATAAAGAATATATATATAAATATATTAAATCCAAAATTATATAAAACCCTTATAGGTGATAATGGAAAACAATTACATCAGTTCACAAGGAAGTAGTACTATGTATACACCATCGACTATTTCATTTATTATTTGAAACAAAAAGAGATAGAACAAGGTTATTAAATCATCTAAATAACATTTAAGTATATAGAAGATTTTGTTTTTATTATATTGGAATTATTAATACATAAATTATTGTCATAATAGAAGATGTAAAGAGAAATATGTTAGTGAATAAAATTAGCTTCATGTAGAAAAAACTCATTTGGATCTCATTTTAATGACCATATGGTTAGTATTTTGGGAATAATACAAGACACAGAACATGGATATGGTTTTTTTAGTGATATTTCACTATATATTTTACATGAAATAAATGGATTATGAGGTGTGAATATATGATAGGGGAGGATACTATTTATAATTGTAGAGTAGTGGCCATTTTGTATAATTTACAAACTACTCAGTAATATGAAGTCACTTTCAGCACAAGTACATAAAAATTTGATAAATTATGTTGTGTAGGAAAATAAATGTAGATAAAAACATCCAAATATGTTTTAAATAAGCAATCATTATTCATTAAGACCAAAAAATATTTCCATATTATTATCTAATATTAATAATTATTTTTACAAATAATTAATCTATTTTAATAAAATTTGTATGAATAATTTCATGTATTCAACTTAAAATTAAACCCCCAAACATGATAAAAATGTGTCTTTCCAATAAAAAGTTTTCATAAGTATATTTTTTTATATAAAATGTTCATCATAAAATTGATTCATATGATATAAATTGGATAATTAATTATTTAATTGAAATTCTTATTCTTTTCTAAAAATTATAAAACAATTTTGAACTTCAAAATCTTTTTAATGAAAATATTTTGTTCAATTAAAATAATTATTTTCACTATTTATAAAAAACAAACCTTATTTGGAAAATTATAAAAAAAATATCCGAGATATATTTTAAATTTTTATTCCAAAAATTAGAATTATTTTGTAAAATAATTTTTCAAAAGTGAAACAAAATAATTTTAAAAATATTTTCATGACTGAACCACTTTTTAAAAAATATAATGTTTTTAAACATAAAACTGGATTAATTATTCTACCATGATTAGAAAAAGTATTTGATAAATGGTAAAATTTAACTAATTATATAATAATGAAATTCAATTAAAATATTTCAATTTTAGAGAATATATAATTTATTAGGATTAAAACACATTCTACACATAAATGTAGTTTTTTCATAAAACCACATTTCTTTTTTTTAATTATGTATAGATTAATTTATAATAAATTGATAAAAAATGATTTTATTAATTCATTTGTAAACAATATATTTTTTATAAATAATTCATCAAAACAATTCCCTAAAATTGAAGTGCAATGTTATATATTTGAATTTGAATTATTATATTTTAATAGCATAATTAGTTCGATGAAACTCAGTGTTTCATATAACACATAGTTTTAAAGAAATTACATTTATTTGAAAAAAAAATATTTCATAAAATCAAGTGGTGTTACATTATAGCCAATTAAAATAAATTTCTATATTGAAATTATATTACTCTAATACACAAAACATTCAATAGATCTTCTTAATCATATCACCAGGTTCATAGGTTGCATCTTCAAATTTGTGGTTTCACCAAAAAAAAATATTAACGATGTGAGTTGTCTTTTTTATAGAACATTCTCAATATGATCCATAATCTCCACTAGTTTTTCCTCATAGGATAGATCATTAAACAGTGGTGTAATCTCTAAGTTATTTTCATGTGAAGGATCACGTATTTAATTGCACAATATAGATAAATGGAACACATAATGAACTTAAAAGAGGTTCGATGGGACCACCAATTCATAAGCTACTATCCCTACTCAATCAATGGTAAAAAATGTGTCAATATACCTAATTCTCATATTTCCATTATTTTGGAATCTCAAATAATTCTTTCATGAGAAACATCATTGGAAAACATTATCACAAACATCAAATCAGTAATCACACTTATGATTGTTAGTATTTTTTTTCAACTCTTAGTTTCCTTGACATGCCACTGAATGGATCAAACTATATCTTCCATTTAATCTTCTAGATTTGGTCCCAATGTTTTTATTTCTTTAACCCAATCCTATAACAGTAGTGTATTACAGTTTTTTCCCTATAAGGTTTCATAAAGACCCATCTAAATGCTCGAGTGAAGGTTAATGTTGTAATAAAATTCTACTTCAATACATTATTGATCCTAACAACCATTTAAATCTATATATCATTATTATATGATATTTTATAGCGATTTAATGGTTTTGATAAACTAGCCACCTATCTAAGGATGAAACATGGTGCTGAAATTCAACCCTACAACAATGGATTACTGATGACTTTCTATAACATGGTGGTAATACTTAGATCACAAATAAATAAGATAGAATGAGATAATCCAAGAAACCATACCAATTTATTCATTTGTATTCTAACAATATGACACTGAGAGAAATATTCCTTGAAAAAAATATAAGTGCAATGAATTCGTAAGGTGATCGACTATAAACTAAATAGAATTTTTGAATTTATTTTTCTGGGGGAGTTTGATGAAAAAAATCCAAAGTGATGTTTTCCCATTTTCATCATAAAATAGGTAATGGTTTTGACATCCCATTATACTTTTTTATATCATCCCTAACATAGTGATATAAAAGATCCTAGATATAATTACATAATATTTCCCTTCAATCCATCCTAATAGAAAAACTATTTCCATTATCTATTCATATTTGTACTTCCATGAATAACAGAGAATGAAGAACAATGAGGTTTCTCTAATATCACCTTATTCAAAACTGGTATGGATAGATTGCATACATTTTTTCTAAACATTTTCATTACACCATAAACAAGGTTAGACCTAGTAACATTTTTGACCATCCTCTATAACTCTATATCTACCATCAATGCCACTTTAATGATCACATGAATATATGGTTGGACACTCATTTATGAAATATAATATTTCTCTACTACATTCAATATTTTGAGACCCATCCTTATAAAATTTAGAAATATTGAATATTTTTTATCCTAATAATGGATAATATAGCATGTTCCCATCAACTAAAATAATTAGCCGCCTTGTTTTCATTCCTAGTGTGGTAATGTATTGAGGGATCATAGTCGTTAATCAAATCCAACCGTATTATATAGAACATATTCAACTCATTATATGTGAAAATAAATATTAAAATTCTATAATTGTTAAATATAACAAATTATTTTCATTAAATATAATCCTCTATATCTATAATGAAAAACAAACCATAAATAACTCCAAATCAGGAGTTGTTTTATTTCTCTAATAAGCCATCAATTTTCATGGGGAATAATCCATCACCATCTCATTTAAAATGAGAATTGATCTTTGTCCCTCTAATGATTCATCATTATTGATTAAAAATTCCTATCCTCTATGATTAGGTGTGCAAACTATTATTCCCTCCAATTAATTATAATATGATTTACATTCATTTTTTTAAATGAACATAGGCCCCTTCCATGTTAACATGGTGAGTGGATTATATATTCCATAGAAATTCTAAAAAATAAATTTAAAATATCTTTCCTAATAAGAAAACTATGGATCTTAGTCATAGTGGTTGGTCTAGCCCAATGTTCAATAAATTTTCACATTGATGCATCCATATTTGTACCCTCTCTTGATATTACATGACACAAAAAATGGAATATTTTGATGAAAAAATTCATTCCTGATTAATTTTTTCACACAACAAAGCCTTTATTAGTGTAATTAATATATTTATCAAGGGATATTCGTGATTATCATTTCACTCTGAATATATAATAATATCATCTATAATGACTTCCATGAAATGATGAATGTAAAATAAAAAGGGTATACTCATTAAATCAGTGAATATAGTGAAGACATTTGTATAAATAAATGGAATCACTAAATATTCATTGTTTCCATACATTTTAAGTAATGTTATCATGGGTATATTCTCCTTATTGACCATCAACTATTGAAATATAGAATAATGTAAAATTATTTAAAATTATTTGGGTCTAGGTAGTTGATCAAATAAGTCATCAATGTGGGGTTTAGGTTATTAATTCTTGATTTCAACTTATTTATTACCCAATAATCAATTTATAGATTCATATATTTATATTTATTCTTAACAAAAAATTCTCTCTAATGTGACCCACATATCAATTATATTCATTTTTAAGGTTCTCCTAGAGTTACATTTTCAATTCATGCAACACAATTGGTGTTGTTCTATATAGAGTCTTTGAAATAGTTATAACAAAATCTATGAGATTGGTTTAAATATACTCACCATGATATGGAATAAAACTAGGATACACATAAATAAAATCATTTAAAAAATCCTGCATATTTTGTCTATCTTCGATGTTGAGTGCTTCCCTAACAGTATGAGATAAAACCCTTTTTCAATAAAAATAATGTCCCATAGAAGGAATTCAATTTCCACTGTATGTATTTTTCACTTCACTGAATGATAAATATATGATGGTTTGGAATATAAAACATGACTTCCCTTCCTTGAAATATTATGAGGTGTTTATGTAGAGAAATAAAATCCATACCTATGATGACATCCAATTCAGAAAATGGGAGAATAACTAGAATATCCGCAAGAACATTCAAAAAAAATCATCCAGAAAAGAATCATAAACATGAGATGTGATTATACTATTCTGGGTTTCAAATTCAAATTAATCAGCTAGTTTTTGTCGATGATAATTAACATTTTTAGGTACCATTCTAGGTGTAATTTAATTTATATAACTAGGAAATATAATATATTTAAATATTTGAGAAATCATATCCCCACCCAAACATCATTGTTATATATTCAGTACCTTGATGAGAACAAAATAGCGAGAAAAAACATTAAGAATCATTAATCAAAATGATTACTAATCAAAAATAATTTATAGGATTTATAAATCAATAACCTTATTTTGTGTATTTGAAACCATATGTTTGACCAAATTCATTCATGGATATCATCTATTCAAATCCTTTATTATAGTTCATAATGATTCTATTTTAATTTTGAAAATATATACCCCTAGATATTCAAACCAGGTTTACAGAAAAGTCCATTTCCATATAGGAGATGACGATCATGTTAAAGCCTAATGCACACATTTCGATTTCATTGCACCTAGGAACAATGGTTCTAGAGGAACGTCAACATGTAGTATATATACAGGGATGTAATTTCTCAAAAACAATTTTTTCAATATTTTACCGAAATTACAGGACATTACTATATACGTTAACATGCCCATAGGGTTCTCACTAATTTTTTATCATCCCATTTTTCAAGGATAACTAATCATTTTTATAATGTCAACAATAATGACTAGTTTTTTCATATATAAAGATTATATAATTTTATATTAACATTCCATACATTTCCTAAATACTCACATTAGGATTGTAAAATCTTATTGTCCTTGGAGAATAGATAAAAAATATTCTCCTTTCATTTAATATCATAAACATATCCAATACATATCTTTCAATATAGTATTTTTCATAGATATACACTATTTTATTACTTTATAAATATTCTGAGGAAATAAATTATATTAAAAAGTTACCTTCGATACTTAGTAAGGTAAAATATGGGAGATCAATCGATTATCATATGGAAGAATAAAATAAGGATAAATGTATGAGATCATTTATATTACATACAAATTTCTTACCTAATCTACTAGGGGCCATAAAACAGATATGTTTCCTAAAACTTTTTCATTTTTTAATTCATGAATAATAAGAGTGAAAAATCATCACCAATAAATCATTAACTATAAGTTCATACCATATAAGTGTTGAATCACCATAAGTATAGAAATTATTTCATACATATATGTTTACTATTGAGATAAAAAAATCATATTATATTAGGTTTTAGCACAAGTTTTTCATAGTGGGATTAGTGCATCAACTTTTTCCCCATTATGGAATGAGCACATCAACTTGATTCTAATAGGATATCAACCACATTTACTATTTTCACATAAAGGATCAATCTCATTCACTTGTTTCCAATAATTATAAAATGATATATAATACATTACCCAATCCAATAAATGTTTTTATAATTCTTGTCCACATATCACATAATTAAAACTTTGATACATGTGTTATAAAATCATCAAACATTCATTATATCATGATATCATAGTTTGTGTAAGGAAATAATGTTTCATTACAATTTCATAAATATATTATAGTATAACCAATCAATAAAGATTGGGTTTTGTAAATATCTAACTATCACAGTCATGAAACATCCAGATATATAATTAAAATGATTATATTGTATCGTATCCCAATTAAATTATAATAAAATCAAATAGTTATTATCAATAATAAATAGAAATTTATCAAAAATATCATTAAATAATTTTAGAGGAAAATATCCATTTCTTTTAGAAATCACTCATTTATTATCAAAAAATTTCAAAAATATTAAAAAGAAAAAATTATTTCAATATTAACTTGGAAACATTTAAAATAATAATTAAATCAATCAGTTTTCATGATTATTAAAAAAACATTTCATTCCTTACACATTAATATAAAATATACTTTCAATTTTTCACTAAAAGAAAATTGTATCACTTTTGGAAAATGAATTGAATATTCCTTTAAATAAATATTTTGAGTGATAAAAGGGTAAAATTGAATTTACAAATAATTCATAAATATTTAAAACATTTTCAAAATCATTTTTATAATACATGGTCTTGGAAAATAAATTATTTTAAAAAAAATTGAGAAATAATGTGGATTTTTTCATAAAAACATTATTTTGTTCTATTTAGTTATTAAAGAGAGTAAAATGAAATGAAAAAAATTATATTGAAATATATAGCGTATAATAATATTAATTTTTTTCTCGGTAGTTATATCAGAACATTTCATTTTTGGAATTAAAATTGTAAACAATCATGATTGACAATATGATTGTATCATAAAACCATTACCACTTTGTTAATGATTGAATCATAATACCAAAGAAGAAAAAATATTATATGGTAATTTAAATACTAATAAAAATAAAATGAAACTTCATATAACACATTCATTTGTTTTATATACACTAGAAAAATGAAATAAAGGGTGAATATGACATGTCTCTCACAAAAATAAAAATGAGATTAATATCCAATATAGCATCTCTAACATCCTTAGTTCATGTTAAAACATAGTATATAATAATAAAATATATATATATATATATTAAATTAAATTTATTATATATATCATTCCATATTCTATCTACTTATAATCATATATCACCCATTTCTGAATAATTCTTTATTAAAGTCAGTGTTTTGGGAAATAATTATTTTGTTTTCCATGTATGTTTTAGTTCTGTAGTTTTGGTACATATATATTTATCATTGTTATATAATATTAAAAAATTTATTCTAGATATTAATATTATAAATATTAATTTAATTTTTATTTAGATTAATCTATAATATTTAAATGTATAAAATGAATTACATTATTGATAGAGGTGGTAGGTCGTATGTACTGATGAATTATATTTCCATTTATAATGGATAGAACAAAATAATATTAAATAATATTTCCATGTTATTTAAAATTTTTAATAAAATATATTTTATATTTATCCATTAAATCAATTATTATTACCACCAATGTAAAATGGAAAGGAATAATGAGTCGCCTAGCATCATAGAGGTGGAAGTCAACAAATACACATAAGAAACATTAATATTTTCCAACAGATTGGAACATAAGAAGGTGTTTGTGATATTATAATTATATAAGTATAATTATTTCATAAATAATATATATTAAATATATATATTAAATATATCATTATATCTATCATTGAGAGGTGGGGTTGGAAAATAAATTCAATCGGTCCGTGAGATGATAATCTGTCATACATAGGATCGACGGGTTCATTTCCCATTTGATGAAAAATATTATTAATATCAGTTATGAAATAAAAATACAAATATATCATCTTATTTTATAAATTATTTTCTTATATTTTAATTATTATTATATGAATTAATTTTGCAAGAAAATAAGTAAAAAATAATGATCTTAATGAAGACAATTACTATCACTTAAAAATAACCCTTGGATATCTTATTAAGGACCGTAGGGTTGATATTTCATTAAGACCATATGCTCTAAAATGTGCATAATTATTTTAGGGAGATATTTTTTAGGGTTTCATTGATATAAATATCTTACTAGGATTGATGATTTGAGGAGAGGAGGTTCCCCTTTATAATTGAGGCATGACATTTTTGTAAATATCCAAAAATATTCTATACTGGGAAGTCACACTAAACAATGTACCTCAAAATTTTATAAATAATGGATTGGAGATAATTTATGGATGATATGTACCTAATAAAAAATTAACATGTTTTAACCATTTTATTCACTTATCCTCTATGTTTACATACTTCTACATTTTTTGTTTTCACCATGGTAACAAGTTTTTATATACCTCGGAAATTTTCCCTTAATCCTAAAAATAAATCAGGAAAAATAGAAATTTTTTTCTAATTTTTCTAAATAATAAATCTAATTTATCAAATAGAAGTCATTAGTGTGTAGAAAATTAATTTTAATACTAGCCCATGAAATACACAAAACCAACTTTTAACCATAAATGATGTAATTAATTTTTTAAAAATTTATCAATTAATTATGAAAAAAAAAATTATTTTAACTTACTAGATAATATTTTTATTGTTATTATAAATCTATAATCCCTTTTACTAAATTGAATTCATATATTTTTTATTATTTTACTTTAAATTAATCTCATAAGTATGACAAAAATATTGTTTTGTAAAGAAATGATTCCTTAAGTACAAAATTTTGTTATATAAAATTTGCAACCTTAAATTTATTCCAATTATCAAAATTAGATTAATAAAGATATCATATATACAATAATACTTTAAAATTCATTTTGAAATAAAATTTAAATTTGAAAACTCTTTTAGTGAAATTCCTCGTTTTAATAAAAATATATTCATTTTTTCCAATTAATCAGAAAATTAATTGAATATGAAAATTATAAAAAATTTACTATAAGATAATTATGATTTTTTTATTTATTAAATTTATTTTTTTAAAATATATTTTATAAAAAAATAAAAAAAATATTAAAATAATATCCTGACAAATAATATTTTTAGAAAAGTATAGTTTCTGAGTATATAATTGAATTTATTCTTATCCCCTGATTATAAAAATACTATATGATTATTTAACATTTTTCAAATATATAATATATAAATTTCTATAAAATCATTCAAAATTAGTAACTATTATAATTTATTGTGTTGAAAAAGAAATGCACACGTAAAATATGTTTTTTAGAGAAGTATTTTTATACATTTAAATGATTTTTATATTCATTTATAATTAAATAATAAACTATGAATTTATTTATTAATTTATAGGGGTGTTATTTAAGTTTCATTAGGATGTTTAGAATTAGAATAATTTTTCTCACCATGAGTTAGTGTACCACTTAAAAATAGGGCTTAATGTTATGAAGAATTTAATTGTCATTCAATAATAGTTATAATAATTAAAATCTTTTTATTAAGTGGATTATTTTTTATATGATTATTGACCAATCACATTTCACAAATAGGTGTACTATGCCTTGAAATGGATGAATTCAAAAAGTTCATTCTGTAATGAAATAAATCATCCCATGAAGGAGTTTCTTCTAGAATATCAGGATGATTTCAAATGAATTCAAATGTGTATATCAATCATGAGATTTCTTGGATTATTTCAATTTAATTAGAACATAATGACCATACTAAATTTTTTAGTAAACATAGAATTATCATATTCGATTTAAATATAGATATTTGACCACAAACCTCGGATTAAGGTTGTGTTTCATGAATAGATTATAAAAATACAAGATTATTTTTAGAGAAAAATTTATATACGAATTTTTGAAAATAAATTATTTAGAGGAAGAATTAAAAGAATATGAGAGAATGAGGAAATAAAATAATATTTCTCATAGAAGGAAGGAGACCCATTATAGGTTTCTATTTCTATATACATGTTAGTTCAAGAGAAGGCTCAAAGATGAAGAAATTATAACATTACATTCATTAGTTAGTAAATATTATGATAATTCTTGTTCTGAATTAGCTTCCTCTATTGGTAGGATATATTGTTTCTTTATTTTCTATAGAGTATAATACATCAAATTTATCCTCTAGGTATAGTCTCATATTAATTTGAAGAAGTAAAGAATACAAAATATAAGTACATAGTAAAATCATATTAGAATTTATTATGTATGTGGACTATCCCATTGAATAGTTTATAAACATATTGTAAATAAAATATTTAATAACACCAATAGGTAAATAAATTTTCAAATTATTTCATCTTATTTCTGTGAGAAATTAAAATAAGATGGTGAACCCCTTGGATTAGTTTTGATAAATTATAAAAAAATTAACACAAAAAGTTATGGTTGTTCTCATCTAGAATATTACCACACTATTAATATATATTCCTTGGTTATCCTTTAGTTTTTAATCATGTAGAATCATTATTTCATGCAAATATTTTATTTTTTTTATTTGTATTTATTTGATGTGATTGAGGCATGAAAACTATAAGATATTTAATGTGTTACTGCTAACATGGGAATAAGATTTAATGAACTAGAGGACTAAAATAATAGTAAATGTTTTAATTTAATTAATATCTAATTAACCCACACTCATGGTTCGTAATGTCATCTTGGTACCAAAAATTGGTATCAAATTAAAATGGTCCAGCTACAAAATTGAGTATTTATATAATTTTTTATTTTCAATTCACATGGATTATACTATGGGGCATAAATTTTTAGGAATAAAACATTGATGATTTGTAAAAATAAATTTTTATATTTTGTTAATTTTATGGTACGTAGGAGTTGGAATACATTCCTCAAAATTATGAATTTTAAAATGTAATGTGTTAGAGTTGGTGACACTAGGAAATAGAGTATTTTTATTAAATTATTTGATAATGAGGTCTACAATAACAACACCCATTATGGTAAACATTTTAGAGTATAAGTGTCTCTCTAAATTTGATAGAGTAAATTAATTAGTGTAAAAAGTGATGAAGTTAAAAAATTAATACAAGTTTTTAAAAATGGTTTTAATTAAAACACTGTGAATAAATATGGAGAAGACCGACTTATATCAAAAATAAAATAAGAATAGGAGTAGGAAAAAATCCTATGTATGTGGATACATCACCTAAGGTAACTGGAAATGATATAAATGATAATTTTTTTAGTAAAATTGTTTTTTATGATTCTTATATATATATTCATGTTTTTATTTATTAAATGAGTTAATTAGAATTTATAGGGAAGAATTGGAAATTATATGTAGCCACCATTATAGATATTATTTATACAACTAGAAATTAGAGATCTAATACATGCATATAGGGGTGTATTAATGGGTAATTATGTATGAAGTTGAATATATATTCATATATGATCTTATCTTGGATAATAAATGGTTAAATATAGTGAATGTGGCCATAAATATGGATATAATGAAATTTTTTAAAAATTGAATATGAAAATTATTTACATTATGAACATTAACAAGGGATTTTATATCAAATGTTTATTGATGAAGAGATTAAATAAAAACATTTCTATCTAATGATGCAACATAAAGAGAGGATAAAATATTAAATGGATGAATCCTTTCTGATTAAAGAGATATATACCCATTTTTAGAAGAAAGGTGAGAATGTTAAGGTACTTGAATGAAAGCCCAGGTATGTAAATTGAATATAGAAGCTGAAGATTCCCTCTAAGGGAGCCTAAACAATTGTATTATAAAAAAAATAAAAATATGGATTCAATGAGTGAAAGTAATATTTTTTTTCAAAATCTATATGAAATGAATATCAATGAATGGAATGGAATAGATGGAACTTTTTTGGAAGATTTGTACACACCATGGGGGTGTGTCTAGAATCACAGGGGATCAATGATTGAATCAAAGCTACTATAATTACATCTCAAAAAAATATTTGGTATAACTATAGTAATTTGTGTTTTTTATTTTTATTTAATGGGTCTATATAGATAGTAGTATAATTAATAATTAAATTATTGAAATTATATGGAATTCCTATATACCTATGAAAAATGGTAATAAAATATACACATAGATAAAATATGATAACATGGAAATAATATTTACTACATTGGAGGAGAATGATGGAGCTCAATAAAGGGTGCACTAAGAACCAATTATTTCATCCTCACAACATCCTACATGGAAACAACAAAAATTAATGTCGAAGAGGAAATAATATTTACAATTTCATTGCAAGATAAAGGAACTCAATAACAAAACACGCTAATAATAAATAATTAGGTAGTATATCTAATTGATATTGAATATGGGAAGTGAAAATCATGCCTTAGTAGTTTAAAAAATAATTCTATATTCAAATATGTAAAGGTTGTAGAAGGATTCCTCTAATGATAGTGAGAGTAAGAAGAAATATACATCAATATTTTATCAATAGAAGGAACATGCATAAGTGATATTTTTTTAATAATGGTAAGATATACCATGCCAAAGAATAAATATAATCCCACATGAAGTAAACATAATGTAATAATAATAATATGTATTATCTAAAGGATCACCACTAGAAAAAATTGAAAGAAATTTGGTATTAAAGGGTCAGATTATAATGACCAAACACACCCCTATACATGAGGATGTCAAAAGTTACCCATATATCATTGTTTTTTAATGACTATAATACCTATAGGAATTAGTAAAATATTAAGGGGCATATAATCCATGGGTGATTCTGTTTAAAGAAAAAAAATTCATATACAGAAAAAAAAGAAATTGTATTAGTTGATGTAGATATATGAAATAATTCTAGTAATATTGTTTGAATATATTAATGGGTATTATGCCTTAATAAATTTTCGAATTGGTATTAAGGTTGTGATAAAACACAAAATTTTATATTAATAATCAAATTTGTGTATGTAAGAAACACAGTGTGTTATATGCTGAAAAAAAATGTTCCAATATTATGGGAATTATGAAAATTGAATGTAGTGTAAATGATATATTTTATTATTATAGTGGTAAAAATTTATCATTAATTATTAATAAATGACATTAAGATGTATCTGAAGTGGTAACAGGACACAAATATTTAGAAAATATTTCTTATGGGGAAACAAAATTGAGCAATGTTTTAATGTTTAATTGTTTATTTTACAAACAAAAAGATCTATTAGATTCATTTTTTCATGATCATAAATGATAATAGATTAATAATAGTAAAACTAAAAAGTAGTTCCTGATGCATAAAATTTACTATAAGATATTGTATCTAGGGATGAAAAATCTTAATAAGAGTTAGTCATAATTAATCAAATGGGGTTTAGCAACATTTGGGAAATGAAGATTCCATATCAAGAAATAGACTATAATGATTGTCAAATGGTATAGGAATTTTATTACAAATAAGTGTTATAATTTGACTCAATGTGTGTTATGTCTCACGCACTTGTTCTTTATTTCCTATTTTTAATGGTTTAAAGTTAACATGACTGAGATACTTGTTAGATTTTTTAAGATAGTGAAAAAATAAATATTGTAAAATCTGTTCATTCGTATGATTGATAAGGAAAAAAAATTTGGAATCAAACATAAACTCTTATATACAGCTTCTCATTTTGACTCAATAGGCTTATATAATTTTTTGAAAATTGAAATTACATTTGGTAAATTCACTCAAATTAATATATAAGGAAAGATATGATGAATTTGGGAAAAAATTTGGATTTTTAAGGATTAAAAATATAATGTTATTCTATTCAAAAAAATAGATTAGATTCTTGAATAGAAATATGGAATTGTGTATATTCAATAGTTAGTTCTAAATTGTTGTAGAAGAAACGAATAATAATTTGGAAAGAGGTTAAGGTAATAGATGTAATGGTGGTAAGTGGTGTCACAATCTAATAAGCTTCCCCAAATTTAAATGTTGTTTAAAATAGATTTTTTAGGGATAATTATCAAATGACATAAATATCCATGTGTTTTGGATATCAACATGTTAATTAATTGGTCAAAAAAGGAGTGTATGAAAATGGAGATACAAATCTATCTTTATTTATTATATCAAAAGAATAATATTGCCTTAATATTTCCTTTAAGATGATATTTATAAATGTAGTTCAATGAGGTTACTGACAAAGGGGAAGAAAATAAAAATTGAAATATCCTCGAATATATTTATTGAAATAGGGGGAGAATACATGAAGGAACTTTTAGAGATAACCAAAGGAGGAATGAATTTAAATATATATATATATATAAACCTAAATACACTCTTTATATTTATTGTGAAAGGGGTAGTTTAGAAATTCGATGGTCATTTGTATTTTGATAAATATTGGGGTAGAAATCAAGTGATCATATGTCCATAGCCTTATATGTATTTTATATATTTAATGTAGAATGAATTCTTTATATTATTGAAAATAAAATAAAAATGGGAAGAATCTTTAAACAGAATATGTTTAATGTTTTATTTTATGTTAATTAATAAAAATTAATTATCTAAATAAGTGAAGGGGTCATTGTGAATTACTATGATATTCATGGAAGAACCAAGGAATATGTTCTTATAGATGAACTGGTGGATAAATGAAAAGAGACACCTTGATATCTCTATATATCAAGGAAATGGTTGTAACACCCGAGAATTTTATGTTATATAAATCATCAAAGGAATATTTTTCTACACACAACACTTTCTTGGCTTGCTTTACACGAAATCACGAGCTTCCTCGATAGCTTGCGTCGTACGCAATACCGAGTTTCACTAAACAACGATATACTATTAAAATATTATTAAAACTAGCCGTTATGAATAGTAATAACAACTTTTTGAAAATTTATAAATTTTATTTTTCAAAATGGACTTCATTTTTGGATTCGTAATATTGAAATTAGCCTAGGGTGAAATTTTGGTATTTTTCTGAAAACTTTCAATTTTTGATAAATAGTGAAACCACTAAGTGGTAGTTAAAAAAACTGAATTTTTCACAAAACTTATTTTTAACACTTCTGTGAGTGGAATTTCGAAAATCATAGAGACACGGTTAATATAAAGGACTAAAATGTGGTTCAATGAGATAAAAATAATTTTTGGTGAATAGTAACTTTTTACTTTTTTTACCATGGTTAAAAGTAAATAGGGTAATTAAGGGTAAAAATGATATTATTATTACCCTAACACAAGTCATAATTCTATTGGACAAGTCTATTTCGACCAAAAACAACCTTAGGAATAAAAACTGACCATTTAGGCCCACTTGGATTAGATTAGGACATTTATTATTAATTTATTTAAAGAAGGGTTTAAATAGTTAAAATCAACGTTTAATAACTAAATAATTTTTTATATGGGGTAATACATAAGATAAATTCTACTATAAATATTCATTAGTAAGATAAAAATACTTCCTACATAATGATAGTTTATTTTTAATTTTTATACTTTAAATAATTTAATTTATTTATGACACAATGATGATGCAGTAATTATCTTATTAATGAAATATTGACATAATTGATGTTACAAATACCCCAATAAATATAATTTGAGACTTTTTATGAATTACACTAATTTTCTAGGTTAATATGACATGTTAGTATTGATTTAATTAACTTTGTTAGAACTTATCATTCTTTTATGATTTTCACAAAAATCAATTATTAAATAGTGTCAAATTTGACATAAAATAGTTTTTAAAACAAATATTATATTATTAATTGTTATTTTATTCCTAAAAATCTAAGGTTCGGACAAATGACTTATATAAGGTTATATATATTAATAATAAAGAACTTGGGCTTCTTTTGGCTTCATATAGTAATTTTACTAATCTTATAGTATAAGAACACAATAAGACACGGTAAAAGTAAAATTATTTAACATAATGTTAAATCTAAATGATAAGGTTAAAATAGGAACCTAAACTTGTCTAAATTCTATTGGATGAGAGTATTTAGACCCATCCCCACCTTAGGCTCGAAATAAATCAATTTGGTGCTATTTAAAACCGAACTTGACTTTATAATAAAATAGTATTTTTTGTTATTCCAAAGGTGCCCCTCTCCTCTCTTATAAAAGGGCACCTCCTCCCTCTCTTCCTCACACCACTTTGAGCCTTCAAGCTCGGCCAACCCCTGCCACTTTCGCCTCTCCACTTCCCTAGAGACATCCTAGAGGTCCTGGTCTTCTTCAAAGACCAACTTTAGTGCCCTAAAAGAAGGTCTCAAAGAAGCACTTCAAATAAGAGGAGGTTCGGACACGTACAAAGCATATCAGACCTAAGTTAAGGGAAATATCACAATCTCATTTTTATCCGAGATTTTTTATACATTGGTATTTACTGGGGTGTATTTTATCATCCACATCCAGGTTTCCTCAATATGTAATATTTATATCCTTCTACAATAGTTTATATCCAATTTTACCCTTTGGTGAGTTTTTAGTAGAAGATATGAAAGGAATCTTTTGTCATTTTTCGTACGAGGTAATTTTTGACTTTTCTGACCAAAGTACGAGAAGAATGTGTTTTTAACTTATACGAAATGAATGGATTTTTAAAACATTATTTCCAAGAAGATTCCTTTACAAGTTTTCATGTTTATTTTTAATCAACTTCTTTTAGTTTAAAATTGTATGACATGTTAAAGAAAGGAAACTTTTTTTGAAGTAGAAAGGATATTTTCCTCAAGAATGGAGTTCAAGTGCTTTATCAAAATTATTTTCCATCTAAGATAATATAGGGTTCTGTTTCTATCACTATTATTAAATTAATTTGATTATGTTGTGATGGAATTATTTTTATGAATTCCTTTATCTTATATGAATTGTTTTATGATGTCACGATGTTTAAGATTCCCATTTTTATTACATGGGTTATGATATGATGTATGGTTTTCTGATTTTGTGGCACACATAAGAATGGTATCATTATGAGATGGTTGGGACCTATATCTCCCTCCAATGCATTGGGTAAAGATTTTATATCTCATGAGATAGACACGGCTGGAATGGTAGGTTATACCGGTTCAGTGAAACAGGACTGAAACGAGGGTGACGCAGTTCAGAAATGGACTTTGTCCACTAAGATAGTCATGGAAATGATTCTTGACTAACATGAAATGATTATCTGTGATTATGTGTGTATTCCACAAAGTTTCTTGTTTTAAGTTATGATTATTGGTATTACATTTCACTTTTATGATTTATCCCATGTTATGATATTATGATCACTTTTGCAGGTTGTGATTTCCAAAAGTTATGTTCTTATGTATATGATGTGATTGATATTTCTTTTGTTTACCCTTACTGAGCATTTGAGCTCACCCTTTTGTATGTTTTATTTCCCCAGGTCAGGAAGAAGGTTATTAAGTAGGATATGCCAAAAAGGGACTCTAGATATGATGAAATAAATGGGAGGCAAAGTAGATGCTTTATGAACCAGTTTTTTATGTTTCCCAGTTTCTAAAGACTCTATACCTATACGGTCCTTTCTTGGTTTTGTTATATGTTGTAATAAGTGTGATTAAATTCTGAAGTAATAACAATGTATGTAAAGTGTGGGTCGTTATAATGGTATTGAAAATTGTATAGTTGAAATGATATGTCTAATGTTTCAAGTGGACATGAAGGTATTTGGAAAATCTTGGATAAATGTTGATAATTATAGTTATGGTTTTAGATTGAATCCACAACACTGTGGTTATACTGTACAAGATGTGATTGGTGGATTTGGTTGTAGAAAATGAAAATGATAGGTTCTTAAAGGGTTCCCTCGTATTGAATCATAAGACTACGAAATATATTTTATGAGAATGTGTAAAATTCATTAATTCCATGAGCTCATATACCTCATCATAAATGAATTATGAATTGGGATGGATTCCTTTATTCATTCTACTCAAGACCAAATTCCTCCCCGGATATGAGATATATTCCTTACTATCCTAAAATCCCTCTTAACATAAGTATTTTTGTTTCAATGACAGATCTCCATCACTACATATTTTTCTGTCAGATTTTATAGAGGCATCTTCTTATTAGGATTCTCTTTGGTGGTTTGGTTTGGTATATAGAATCCCAAAGTTAGTTCCTTCTATATATTCAGTAATGTTACATCATATTTATAAAATCCAATAGTGGTTGATCTACTATATCCACAACAATACATCAATTATTTCAATGATTAAGATGTCATGGATTATTCTTGGTGAAACACCCCACGTTACAATGATGCATCCTGATTCTACCTTCTTGTAATCATATTTATGTGTGTATTATAAATATCTAAATAACCCCATGAAATTAAATTTTTTTGACTATAAGGGGACTATCATTACAAGAATGTATATTTAATTAATAGATGATCCACTATTGTTATAATGGATCTTGTATGGGTAATATGTCCATGAAATATCATCACAAAAAGGGTGATGACTTATATGGAGGTGCAGATATACCTCTAAAAACTACCCTTATGGATTATCTTTATGGATTTTGATGAAGGATTGGTGTTCCACCCATGAATTAAATGTGGTGTTAAAGAACATCCATGAACATGGGGTAACATTGATGTTAAATTATAAATATGGAATGTTTGGGGATGATAGAGAATAAGCAACATTTGTGTAAAATTATTCCTGGAATCCCACAATTTCACTCTCTTATTAATTCGTCTCCTCCTCTTACTTTGGAAAATTGGTATGTTGATAGAGGTCATGTAGGGTTGTGTCCCACTCAACACCCGACAATCTTTAATGTCGATCAAACCCCACTGATGGAAGGGAATGATAGTGATCATAATACATGTCTAAAGGCCACATACTGTGTAAAAAACAATCAAACTATATCATTTGAATGTATAAAATCATGAAAATGAGGATGAGGTGAAGAAATCTTTCTCTATATAAAAAATCAGATTCAAGCTATAGATTCGGTATCTTATCATGAACCAATGATTCACTGGGAGTGTTTATTATTAAATCCATATAAGAGGTTATAGAAAAAGATGAATACTCTTAGGCTTCGTCCATTATTAAATATTAATGTTAGGCATGGGAAGATTTATATGGCGTCAAAAAATGTACGAAAGGCCACATGGATTCTAAATGATATAATATGATACCTAGGTAGTAGATTAGACTATAGAAACAACACAATAATTTTCATAAGACTAGGGTGACTTGGTTAGTTGAAATAACCATGGCCTCCAATGATACTAGACTCAAAAACAAAAAAAACCTGATATTTAGGATAATTTGGGACTTATAAGGATTAATGATATGTGGGTGGATATTTTCAAGTATATGTGATAGTATGGGAAACATGAAATTGGAGTCCCTAAATTTTACATACCTAACATTGGTGAGTGGTTAGAGGAAGAGACATATCAAGATACCCATGAAAACATAGATGAACTAAATTTATTGGGTGGAAGGAACCTAAATCTATTGCGAAAATACACATGGGTAATATTTACTTTCTATAGGGAAATCAAGAAGAGTTAGTTTAAGACAATGGTTCAATGGTAATGGGAGAGCCCTAACAAGTTAAATATCAAGGAGTAACCCAATACGCCTAAAAAATCTTCATAATAATGAAAATGAGATATGAATTTATAAAATGGATTTAAATTCATTTTATTTATAATAAAACTCTTGTAATGTATCCAAGGATGTATAAAACATTAATAAGTAAAGAATTCCACATGGGCGTTATGAAAAACAACTGAACATATTTATATTTAAGCTTTTTTGAATATTAGAGGAGTGTAAATATATCATCATTTTCCCTAATGTTTTTTTAATGACATGGATTTATTTTCATTCAATATTGATGCCTCTGTAAGGATCAATACAAAAATTTACATTGGGTAACTATCTTAGAAGTTGATCATCATTCCCATGGGCATCTTCTACTTCATAAGGATTGGGGATTGCTACATACTTATCACTATATTTTTTATCATGGGTGTTGTTGATGGTTAAGTGGGTTTTTTGTGTTTTTTATTTTTTTCCAACATAACTAATAAAATGTGTGTTTTCTTAAAAATTAAATAACATTTAAATTTTATGTGTTTGAAAATCCATAAAGATTATGGACGTGCTATGAATGTATATTTTGGAAAAAAAATTGTGATATGAAATATTTTTTCACAAAATAGAAACAATGGATACACTGTAAATAAAATGTTCTGAAATATTTCTAAGTGTTAAATTACAATAAATTATTTAATATTAAACCATATAGAAATAAAAATCTTATCATGGTTAACATGTAATACAAAAAATATTTATGAATTTCATGTTTTGTGTTACATGACAAAATATATCTTCCATGCCTGGGGTATGGCCAATAAATTAACAGTGGTTCCAGATATTAAGTGATGCCCATTCCATGAAGTAATTTTTTACAATAAATAATACCAATCATGAAATAAAAATTAATGGGAGACTCTACCACTACATGATATGAAAATCTATATAGAAATATATTTGGGAGATTTCAGTTTTTGATGACTAGAAGTAGAGAATATTGCATGTGGTATGGGACCATGTTATGATAGGTTTAGAGTTTTAGAATAATTTAAGAATCACACTGTGATATTTATTATTTTTAAAATTGAATTACTGAGGGGATATTGTGTATTTTATTATTAACTGGGAAACACATTATGATAATTTTTCTTATGTTGTGAAATAGATAAATTCTAGAAGATCACATCCCAAGGGAGGATTTCTCATCGTGAAGGGGTAGTGTCCAAAATATTTAGATGAATTGGTTAGAATTTAAAAGATTATATCCAGAATGATATTTTAGATTTTAAATCTATTTTATTAAAAATTAAGGACTACACAATATTAATTTGGTGCATATAACTTTAACATAATGGAATATAGGAAGGATATTTGTTCCATCCCTCAGTTTAGGGGTGGTTCATATGATGTTCTTATAAAAAATCATATATGATTTATAAACAAATTTGGGATGTGATTTTTTTGAAATATCTTATTTAGAAAAAGGATAGGAGATATATTAACAATATTTGAATATCTCATCCTAAGATAGTATAAATATAGGTACATTATAATTCTATTACTATATCCAATGTTATTAAATAGAATTCTCAAAGATGAAGGATTTATTTCAGTGTTTATAAAAAAATTATAATTATGGTTTTGAATTATCTTCACTTAAGGGAAGGATTTATTTATTTTAAAATTTCAATGGAATACAAATATTTATCTCTCAAATTTGAGTTTTATCTCATGAACCCTTGAATAATTAGGTTTTATAAAAACAAATTATAATGGAGTATAAAATTTAGAGGAATAGTGTAAGGGAGAATCATACTAAAAAGAGGCACACAATCATGTACATTAAATAGTTAAGAAGAACCTAAATCTATATATTATAAATCCATGACTCATTTTTTTGTATAAAAACATAATAAGAGTGTGTAACTTTGGGATTGATAGTGCACTATTTATTAACCAAAATGAAGCCACATAATGAGATGTTTCATCATCTTGTACATCGGTACACCATCATTGAATTCTCATTTAATTATATATTTGTGGTTCCCCACATAAAATCACCACATCTCATCTATATTGAATTTTCTGATATGATATTTATTTTTTGTTAATTACCCAAGAGAATGGGGAGTAATTGGACATGTTCCAACTGACATCGGAATAAGATCTGAATAGGGTAAGGAACCAATATATGGGTTAACATTTTAAATCTATTGACATCTTAATTCAACAACTATTAGGTTTAGTCCAATCTAGTCAAAACATACCCACACATCATATTTTCCCTCTTACTCATAAAATCTTGGATGACTCCATCTGAGAAGCAAAATAACACCACATCGATTTTTTTTCACAATCTTTTATTTATATCTCTCCTTTTTTTAACCATGATTGATCATAAAATATTGAATTCAATCTATATATTTGATAAAAAAATCACCTATATAGAATTTTCTTAACCTTGTTCACTTAACAATTCCCAATACTAATTTTATTTTTACTTGGACATCAATAATCATGCTCCATTCTTGTAATAATATTATAGACCCATTCCACATACCCTACTCTTGGGTATAAATCCATTATTGTATAATGTTCTCTCAATATCCCATATATAAAAAATTAGTCGCAACCATAAGAATTTGATATCAATTATATCTAAAGATTAATGAACCAACTCACTTCCCCATGAATCTCACAACTCATATCACTGTGCACACATCACCTTACCACTTGTATAACTTCAATTATATAAATTCCAAAAAAACATTGTATTTGAGTGACCTTTAAAATTTCATGATAATAAATCCAAATTACTTGACCCCAAAACATCCACCAAATTCAATGGTAAACTCACATACTGTTACTTATACCAATATGACACAACTAATTCTATATAAAAACTATCCATCTGATCTTAAACCCATGACCACATGAAAATGGTATGATGGAGAATTATTATCCCGTACATGTCATACCACAACCCATGATTCTCATTGGTTAATACACATGTAACTATTATCATAGTGATATAGACTTTTAATCAATCTTTATATTTCATATAGGAATATATAAATATTCAATTGTTTTACCAATTACAGCATCCCACACCTTCCAATGGGTCATCCCATAATCAATCAAACTCTTAGTGGGATGATCCATTTAATTAGAGAAGAATCTCATGATTCAGATCCTCAAAAATAAGAAACAAATCATCCTAAAAACTACCCCCACTTTATATCAACTATAAAATCCTAACACCATATATGGTTTTCAAGAGACTATAAACTAATAAAAATATATCACATATTATATATGAAGAATGTTTTAGATGTACTCATCACACATTAATTTTTGACACAATAGAATTACTTAGAAGTCATATGACCTTCAATACACAAACTTACCATCCTAGTTATTTTCCAAGATCCTACAATTAGTGTATACCACATGATAACCATATATGACCATGACTAAATAATTACCATGCTCAACATCACAAGGATATTATTTTTCTGTCACCCCCCACAGATATAATGTAAGTGTGGTGAAAACTAACTCACTTATTTACTATAGAAAGAGGGAACCTAAATAATTAAACATAAAATGAAAAAACATCCACTATTGTCTATAAAAAATTAATCATCAGAAGTTATATATCTTAATGTTACCCAACCATACCACCAAACTAATGCTCTTATGAGTAGTATCCCAAATATCCTTCAATTAAATACTTAATAAAATCTATAATCTTGTATCTGATACCTATTAGATGTATCCCTCACATGATTTACAACGTGTGATCTCATACTACACACATACAAAATGAAATTATAATTTTTATTAAAATAACCAAATCACATATCACATATATGTAACACCTATAACAAGAACAATCTATATATGCTTCCCATATCTAAGGGAATCTCTCAAATTAGGACAAACACTTTCTCTTAGTATAACCTCAACATAACCATACATACCTTGTAATAATAATAATTATGCCTTATAATTATACTATAAGAAATGAATCACCATTATCTATTGTTGTATCCCATCATCAGTAATATTTCCCATCAATTTTAGATATCACACACCACCGAAGGTCATATCCTAGGAAAGAAGTTACATGTTCTGGATTCAATATCATGAGGAAATTCTATATTCGTCACCCCATCCTAGGGCCCTTATCCATCATAGGTATTCATATTTTTATACAACCATCTATAAATTCATTTTTATACCTATATTTATATCATGATGACATCCCTATCAGTTTATTCAATTATAGGAATTCATTCTATCTATCTTCAAATAAGTAGAGAATCCCAAATAAGTATTAAGTGAAAATAAAAATTAATTTAATATTGATGATGTAAATAACTAAAAAATTATAGTTCATTAGAACCATTTATCACTAGAACTAGTGTTTGTAACATGATATATAATAACAAAAATGGATTGACATATTCATCGTGGTGTAGGTGTAGGGTGTGAGATTAAATCTCAGTATGCCACCACTAATGGTTTCACAAATAATAACTAGTATCTTTTAAGAATCCATGTATTTTATTAATATATATATATTTATATTTAAAAACATACTTAACCATGTGGTACTCAAGAATACAACCTTACAGTTGACTCATACATACATTATCCAACACACATATATAGTGAAAAGTTCATAGAGGATTTTTAACATCATTTGGAGATTCAAGTAATAACTCATACACATATTCACTCATTCATATCTAAAAAATGTGTTGGAATCTCAACTAACCTCATCATATAAAATATATATTTGTAGTTTTGAATCATCCCCATACTAGAATTAATAAGTGTCTATTATGCGAGCTTTACCAACCACTGCAAAATATAATCCCATAGTTAGAATATAAACTAACCCATTCATAATAAATTATGTATTGGATTTCATGACTCCCAACACACTCATATAATATGGTAACTAATGAAAAAATCACCAAACATTTAAACTAGAAAGAATTTATCAATAATAATATCTCAAAACACATTCATACATGAAGTACCTATACCATTGAATGAAAAACAAACATATATATATTATATCATATCACACCATTGTTTAGAAATGTTTGTATTCTAGGAAATAAAATATCCAAAATATCATATGATTATAAAAAATTTAATCTCTTTTAAAATATATCAGTAATTTTATATTTTTAATGAATTATGTCTAATATGTTATATCTCTATGACAATGGTATGGATCACATATCATCCCAATTCTTGTATCTCAGTTCCATAGGTGGGTGAAACATTCCATCCTATAATTCTATAAGAATTTTTTAGGGCAAAAGATTTTTTAGATATTAGGATGTTAATAAATATTATTCATTCCATTATTATTCATCCATAGTGTCCTTTAATCTTCAATTCATCATGAAACATTTTGGAAAACACCCTAAATCAATAAAATAGGATGTTCTACCCACCATTTGCCTCTTGTTAATCCTATCACACATCATACCTTTTTAGATCCTGAAATACCCATCAACCATTTCTTAATATTTCAACTCATATTTCCCTCAGGTGTGTGACATAATCAACCCATTATTTCCAAACTCACGGAACATTACCCCTTACAATATCAACACTCCTCTCTCAGGATTGTCCATTATTAGTCTACACTATTTAACACACCCCATATAATTTTTACACCACATATAGATAGTTATCAAAAATACCAACTACTAACTTAACCTATATCCTCATAATGAGTTGAAAAACTATTAGGGGTCAATAAAATATCCCTCCCAGGGTATAACACCCTTTCATATTCAATTTAGGTAAATAAGGACATTTTCATTTTCCCATATAAATGAAATGAGTTATTTATATTGGATAACATAAATCTCATAAAATTTCCCACGAAACTCATAACGACATAACTCTTTGTCAATGAATCTCAATTAAGCCTCATACCACCTCATATAAGGCCATAAATGGTTACATTATCATATAATTTTGGTTGGAAACCACTTGTGGTCCACTGACTATATAAACAAATAAGATCACCCAACAAGGTCATATAGAAACCACAAAACCTAGTGGAATGGGTATTCAATCACCAACATAGCTGTATTAGTTCAATCATAGACTCCAACAACCACACAGTATCCCCATCTTTCACTATTGAAAAACAAAATTTATTACCACCTTTTTCATTCTAAAAAACTCTTGATCATATATATGAGGGAGGAACAATTAGGTTTCATCTAACATTGACAATATTTTCCACCTATTTAGCCACATTTTACCACATGTATAAGCTTATATTATCTATAAATACATATATAATACCATAAATACATCATGAAGATACTTTAATTAATTATAAAAAAAAATATTTAATTATAAAAATTAATCCATAAATTTTTTAAATTGACCATAATATGGTAATAAATATCCAAATGTAACAACAAGACTTAAACATTGACATATGATCTTTGGCCAGCATCTGCCATGAATACAATTCCACTATATAAAAATTAAAAATTTCATATCTCAATTTATTAACAAATTCCACCCAAAGAAAACATAATTTAATGAATAATAATGGTTGTGACCAATCTCCTGTGGAATATCACTTATCCACACAGATTTATCCATCTTAATTTCTTTATGGGAATATAATAAGAAAATGCTTTCATTGTGACCTAAATACACCATGATCTTGTAGAATCATTCCAAAATAAATATTTTCAGAAGTCATCAATTATAAGAAACACCACCAAATATATCCTTGAACATAAGAAATAACAAAGTAAAAAAATATAGAATGGTATTGTGACCTTTTATACTTTGGATAACAAAGAAATGGGAACCATAAGTGAGTCCTTTAAAAAAATAAGATAAAAAATATTCCATCTAAGAGTAATTTTTTTCGGAATTACAGTGTACCTATTAAATCCTCATTGGGAACACATTACCCATCTAACTGAGAATTAACCTTCTTCTAGTTACCCCATTTGGTACTCAATATAAAACTATTGGTTACTCTATGGTATCTATACATTTTTAAAATCAATCATATCACATAAGCTATGCGATACAACACAACAGGATATATAGTTCTATTTTCTACCCAATGGAAACTATTCCACCCATTGTTTTCATATCTATAACCCTAAAATCCTTAAGAACTTATAAAGATAACCAAAATAATTCCCTATTCAATATTTACTTATCAAAACTCAATTAATTTCTATAAATTACAATTAACCCTAGATCAAGTCATACTAGAGAATAGCACCTCCTAGGATCCTCCAATGACCAATGGTGTGGGTAATTATAATGATTTACTTCTCTGTTATTTTGGTTTGATACTGATTATATGGTTTTAGTTGTGCTATAGATTACAAAAGATATGATAAGAAATGATAATGTTATTTAAGACTCTATGAGGAATTATCATATTTAATATAAATCAAAAATTGAATGGAAATGGTGGACATAATTGTTTATGGATGTAGATAATATATTCATATGATAAAAACATTGGTATATAAAATGATTTCCTGGAAAAAAAAGAAAATTAATACCTATTTTTCTTTTTTCTTTTTAACAATTTGAGGTTTTATATAAGTATATTATTATTTAATACTAAAATTATTATTATATATGATTCGTAATTTTTTCTATATATTTTAATAGTAAAAGTATTATCATGATTCAATGTATGTGATTGATTTGGGAAATATTAATATCAGGGATGGTTTTACTTCTTTCAGAATCCAATGAAAATTTATGATCATAAGGTCAAATACCTACAAGGATTAGACATTTAATTACTAGATGTCATTTACAGTCTTATTATTAAAAATGAAATCACTTGGTATAGGGAATTAAAAAATTAATATAGAATATTATTTCTAAAATTTCACCCCCCCCCCATTTTATTATAAATAATTTACCCTCCACTTATGGGAAAGGAGTGGGTTCTTTAAATTATTTATGTGTACATATCAAAACTGATAGGATGGGAGGTCGAATCATCTCATAAAGGAACTATTAATCTTTTTCAAGGTTATCTTATATATTTAAATCATGTTTAAGAAATACTTCATTGTAAAAATACTTGTTTATTTCATATTTATTTTTTTATTAATGAGGTGAAAAATATTTAAATTGGATTGAATAATTTTAAATATTTAAAATAATACTGAATAAGATTAAATAATACTATGTCAAATGGTTAGGTAATCTCATGATCATAGAATGGGTGTGCATAAAATTTCATTATGGATTAAATATATATAATAAGTCACTCTAGAGTTAAAAAATTACTATTATGGTGTAAATGAAAACACCATATATTGAATCCATATGGGAAGGATTGATAATATAGATGTGTAAAATAATAAAATATATAATTTTTCTGGATCATTACCTCATGAACATTGAATTTTTGTTCTTATAGGATCCTCACCAATATCTTTGTTAATTTACTTGATCATAAACATTTAATTTTGGATTATACTAGGACCTCACCACGAAATTAATTAATTCACTCTTCACACATGATTTTTTGATTTACTGTATAGTCGATAGTGGTTTTGGGGGTTTATTGACTTATTACTTGTATATTTATTGGTTTATTATTATATTATTAATAATTTTGTTCATTGTATCATCACTAATTTTTTTGGATTTTCTCAATCATCATAAGTTGGTTGGCTCATCACCAATCAAATAGGGTATTGACTGTCTCATTTCCATAATGCTTATAGAATTGATGAGTTAATATAAATTGAATTATTGATTTAATGGATCAAAAAATGTGAGATTAAAGATATACTTTATATTTATTGTTAGGTATTGAAATTTATTATCTCCTCACCAGAACATTATATCATCACCAATATATATTCCTGGAAGAATGAAATTGGTTTGTGAGAATGTAGAAATGAAATGGTATAAATGATTTTTTTACAATCTATAATGTTCTTAATTATTTCTATATTATATGATAATCTAATATGAGTTAATATTATAGTTTCGATACACTCCATAAATAATATATTATATGGTATTATAGGTTTTATGTTCTTTTAGGAAGAATTTTTGTTATACTAGACTTTTTTCAATGATGGATGGCTTAGAGGTTCCTCTTAGATTTATGATCTCATAGGAGGAATTAAAATTATGTTAAATTTGTGTACCTTCCTTGAAAGAATATGGGGTATTCTTGGGTTTAAAGTCACTATGATGAATTGACGTTATTTTATTACTTGTGATAGGTTATGTGGTGTTGGGATTAGTCACATGATTGATATTTTTATGTAACCCATATGGGGGAATCAAACCCCATATAATATTATTTCATATTTTATATCTATGTTGAAATATTTATCATGACATATATGATATAATGAAGAGGATAAATATATTTCTTTTTATGTTCAAGATACTATGACAATTATTTCTTGGTACATATGTTTTTAAAAGTTGGAATATTAGGGAACAAATACATGAAATTGTTCAATGGATGGATTATATAATTTTTTACATCAGTACTTATATTTATAGATTAGTTCCATTTAAATTATAAAAAATATAAGGGTGTCCCATTTATATAAACAATTTTCCATTATAAAATTATGGAAGGAATATTGAATCCATGATATGTAGGAATCGGTGGTATAAAAGTGGTATTATTAAAGATTTAAAGATTGATTTAGGAGTGATAAAAACTAGGATTTTATCATGGGAACATGTACCATGAATGGTTCTTGAAACTAAAATTAATTAAATGGATCAAAATATGCTGTTGAGTAGAAAAACTTTTGGACATTCATTGAATATTCATCCCATGAAAGCAATTTCCACCTTAGAGGCCATTGGATGATCCATAGTAGTAATATATTCCATTGATCCTCAAGGTGATGGATATTTTTTATCAATGGGGTATATAATTAATGTCACCATGATACCTAAAAAGTTTTTTCTCTCACAGACCCTCATATCATGATTGTTTTTAATTTGATGATGTCTTTATGGTTTCCCCTCTTCTTCCCTTAAAAGGGTATTTTCATTCAATAAAAAAATTTGAAGGCCTCCGGGCCATTGGATGGATGTAATATCTAAAAAAATATAATTTTACAATCCTTTCATGGAATTTTAAAATCTCTTGCATGAATATGAAATAGAATTCATATACATGAGTTTGGGCAGGAATTAAAAGAGGGGTACATGGATTCTAGTGTAATGATCATTACTTGAGTAGATGTTCCATATCCAGATCACATCATCACAAGATATTAGGTTTATTTTATAGTCAGCAATGGTTGGAGTAAATTTTTTATGTTTAAAAATTATGTTGGGAATAAATTTCTCCATCCAAAAATAGAAAAAAAACAATATGATTGGACTACTAAATATTTTTCATGATTAGTTATTTCATAAAAATTATGGACAAAAAAATTATTAACCTACCACTACTTTACCTATTATTTTGGATGTAGAGGAAAAATAATAATGATATTACTATATCACATATGGATACATGTTATAACATTAATAAAAACAATGAAAATTTTCAATATGTAATTGAAACACCATTATAATCTAATTTAAATGTAAATGGAAATCCCCATGCAGTCTTAATGAAAAAGGAGAGGTTCCATGAATGGATACCCTAGGAACAATGACTTTAGATATCCTATGTGTATCTTCCCCTTAAGGATATTAATTTCTCCCATGATTTATCTTTCAATTCTCTTAACAAAATGATGATATTTCTCCTAAATCAAAAATGATGAAAATAACAATGAAGAACACATATGAAATGTGGTACGTGAAATTAAAATCAGGAAGCCACATCTCCACCTAGTTGTCCATGTTTGGTTTTGAGAACATTACTACTCATTAGGGAACCACCAATGTACATTAAGAAAACTATAAAGAACTAGGTGTATGCATGAAAATAAATAATTTTTTTATATTGATTTTATAAAGTCTAAAAAATTTCCATTAAACAAATGTGAAATTAATAACGCAGATGTACCCACTATGTGAATAAAAATACATTGAAAAATAATCCATTATACTAAGAGGGACTGTACCTATACTAATTTATTCAGATCTAGCTTTTTTTTAATAACATTCCTGAGGGAAGAGATATATTGTAGCCCATTCCAACCAAAATAAGTTTATAACAGTGTTAAGGAATAATTACATCTTGTGTAATGGGGAAAGTATATACAATAGTGGGGGCCAATGCCTATTCTAAGTAATAATGGACGGGTTATACTATAATATGGTTCAAAACATATCCCATTCAACCAAATGAATTATTTTCTAATAGATATTGTATAATTGTATATTATAATAAGAATAAATATACACATAACCCACTAGAATTCTCCTAAAAATATTAAGTAAATATGATACTGAATGTTTAAGTAAAACATAATAATAACCATGCTTAGTAATATGAAATATAGTTACGCAGTTATTTTTTATATTATGTAACATATCAATATGGTTTATTTAAAGCATTAGATCCATGTGGAATGAATCATGTTCATTCTAGTAGTACTACATCAAGGATACCTCTTAGGTATACAAGATATAGGCCAATCATGTCATGAATCACTAAACATCATACGAGAGTCAACTAATATAAAACATTAAATATGTAATGATCAACATTGAAATTTTTATTTAATTATTAATAAAAACATGTACCATAATTTATTTACAATTGTGAAATAAGCAAAAACTATGAGTGGTATTAGTCGAGGTATTGGACATAAACCATGCCTATTTATAATGACTCTAATAGAGTGTGTGATATTGTAATGTAATCAATAAAAAACATTGATACAAAGTAAATATCAAGGAAAATTAATCTTTTCATATATGAAATCCCTTATCCTAACATTTTATAATTTTAATGAGAAATCAAAATAATGAATTACTATTTAAAGCCTTATAATATAACAACTGGATGAATAATGTTCCATGAGAAAAAAAATTTTATTAATAAAAATCATACCTGAAACATTTTTGAAGATAAAATAATTAAACTTTGTAGTCTTTTATAATATTCGGTTTCAATAGTATATATTATTAAAAAGGGGGAGAATTATTTTAAAAATAAAATATTTGAACTAAGGGATTCAGAAAATCATGTACAATTCTAAATACAATAACGAGAAGAATCGTTATTTTAGAATTTAGAACATTTTAATTTTTTTAGGTTACAAAATGGTTTAATAACTAAAGAATATCTACGAATTATGCTGTTAAATTCCACCAAGATAGTCCAATTCACCTCACCAATAATGAAACTCTTAATCAAATTATGTTTAGATTTTATAATTATATATCACTAAGGATGTTTTGGAAATAATTTAACCCCTATGGGGGATGTATTATGTTAACACAAGAGTGTGGATGAAAATCATTTGGTTTACTATCTAGATCTTCAATATCGAGGTTATAAAATACTCAAAACTAGATATCTCTAAGGTAATAGAAAGGTAATCAATATTTATGTCATTATACTCATAATGCATCATATTTCATTTTATGATATAGAAGCATTTAAAATGAAATATTACAATAACTAGTCAAAAAATGATTTTACAATTCACATGAAACAATAGTAAAAAAGTGATGAAACCATATTAGAAAACATTATAACAATATTAATGTATAACACTCAAGGTAAAAAATGAATGCATTATATAATTAAAATCTTATCAAAACCCATTAATATGATTAACTATTATTCATAAGATTAAGGAACTGTTTGGATGTTATTTTATACAAGTAGTTTAAATTAAAAATAAATTAATCCATCTGATATAGTAAAATATCTTGAGAAACATCAATTCATATTTTAAAAATAATATTTTGTCTTTGTTATAAAATTTTAATAACCAATAGAAGTTATGTCCCTTGTATTTTCTAAAAACCCACCAAAATGTTGATAACACAAGAATTCATTGAATGATTGAATGATATCTATAAAAAACAATCCATAGAATCCATTAATAATCATTAGAAAATAATATATAATAAATAAATATAACAAAACAAGAAACATTTGCAATAAAGGATAGTTCCTAGATAAAAATATAACTATATAACATCTAAAATTCCAAAAATGACATTGCACCCTTAATCCTTAAGGATCAAAACCTATATATCCTTTAATTTAACATTGATATTCATAAATTCCATTGGATAACCCCATTATAGTTTCATCATATTTAAATATTGATAAAAAAGTAAAACGACCTACAATGAATTCCATTAAAAAATAGAATATAGAACCCAATAATTAGAGGTGATTTTACCTTGTCTTAATTAAATTCATCAACATACCGAACCAATAGAAATGAAAACATTAAATGTATATGAGGGAGAGGTTAGATGATAGGGAGACAATTTTCTTCAATTTGTAAATTGAAATATTAGTGAACCACAAATTAATAATGAGGAGTGGGGAGAGGTAGATGTAATATCAATGGTTCCAAAAGAGGGTATTTGAATAACTTTAGGAAATTAGGGTTGATGGAGGGTTCGAAAAATAATAATATAGTGGTAGGGAAATGAAAAAAATATAAATATGAATGGAAATCTATTTTTGGCCTACCTGATACCCAAAAAATACCTCTAAGTTACCCCATAATATTCCATGATCATTGGGTATGAAATTTCATGAATAACATATGTGTTTCCATCTAGAATAGAATGATGTGAGTGAAAATCAATTATAGCTTACCAAATTTCATGACACACCTAATGAATTCCAAATCATTTTTAAAAACATCTAGGATTTTAACATAACACATCTAAATTGTAATTACATTCCATAACTAAAAGGGAACCTTCCATCTATATAAAAAAACCTATAAAAATACATTTCTTTTAATCATATTACTCATCAAGATCACCTGAGATTTTAATTTTACTAATTTCTCTTTGAAAAGGATTCTTATAACATTCACTCTATAAAATTGTCCATTACAAAGAAACAAAACTGGACATTCATCCAAATTCCATCATTCATGAAATGATAAGTAATATTTTCATCCCAAAGTCCAATACAACTCCACTATATAAATTATCAACCAAAACATTAATATCCATCTTAAAGCATCATACAAATTTTATTTCATTAAATCCACATCCATATCAAAGTGCAATAAAAACATATGATTCAAATATTCCATAGGGATGTTAAATAATATAATATGAATGCACATCCTAAGTTATTTTAATAAATCAAAAATTAATCTTCATAAATTTAAATATAATATAATACCTAAAAAATTCCAACCAAATGTTCTAAAACATATTAATAATAATTACCCAAATATCAATAAATAAATAAAAAGTTAATATACCAAAAAATAAATCATAAAATATTTTTATCTAAGTGATTACTAAGATTCTAAATATCATTGAAACTACACTAACTAAACAATTATCATTATTTTATACTGCCACTATTAAGAGTATCTTTGAGTTACCAATAACATACCTTCTACTAAGTTTCAATTTATTAAAGACATTCCGAATTGATAGATTTATTTTACAAGAAACCATTTCACTTTTTACCCAATACATTATCCATTTCTAAAACAAGACTAATTATTTCAAAATACTACACACATTATAAACCATTTTATTTTAAAATATTCCTTTTAAATATTTTAGATGTATCCATTTTAAAATACTTTACCCCTTAAAATCATCATGTTTAAAGGTTCAATTTAAAAAATTACTATATCAAATAATTTTACTTAGAAATATACATTCTGGAATACTCAACACATTTTAAAAAAACTAGGTCCCTAAAAATATTTTATTTTAATGAATACTTCAATAAAATAGAATATATATTATGTTTCATAAAACTAAAAGTCATTTAAAACATATTTTTTATATAAAATTACATTAAAATAATATAAATTGAATTAGAAATTGATGAAACTAAACTATTTGACCAAAAAATATGGAAATAGAAAATTGTTATCATTATCATCAAGGAAACATATATCAAATGATAAATATAATGTTAAAATATCAGTTATAATACATTTCAATAAATTATAATAAAATGTTAAATAATTAAAAATACTAATAAGATGGACAATATCATGGTAATAAGAAGAAGAAATTACTATGTGTTTGTATAATAAATAGTATAATGTTAGAAACATTATAGGTAACAAGCTCAATTGTTCAAATATCATGTTTACTCTATATTACATTAATAATAATGGTACATAAAATCTATTTTAACACATCCATTCTATTGAGTGACATTAATTAATTAGATAAAACATAATAATGTATTGTAAAAATCATTTATTACTGGATTTTAATTTATTAAGTACGTTTATTAAAATATATATTACTAGTATTGGTATAAAAATTCACATGTCCTAATATACAACTATATTTTTGGATTCATGAATCATTATAAGGAGTGGCTCCCAGCCGAGCCCTATGGTCTCCATCAAATTTTTTCCAGAATTTAATTTTTTAAATCATATAATAACACCTCACTTGTAACTATAGTTCCCATAACTCATACATAAAGACCCCTAGTAACTCATGATTCTACTATAATAGTAGTCTAAATATATATTATTCATTTACATCTTGAGTATCAATTGTTTTATCCCTTATATAAAAATATGATATTGAAGATTCCAAGAATTGTTTCACTAATACTTCATTTTAATTATCGTCACACGAATAGTTGTTTCGTAACCCGATCAAAACATCACAAGACCATAGTTATACCTCCCAATCATTAGATCCTAACATAAATGTCGATGATTTAACAACAATCATGTGGGAGGTGTTCCATCCATAAAATAAAAAAAAGGCTAGTAAACTAAAAATATTTCAATATATCTCATGGGGTCATCAGATATGTAGAATACAAATCCCATAACCCAAAATTCGTAAACCTAATATCACAGAAATTTGGAAAAAAAGTATAATATAAATTTATGAACATAGAATACCCTCTATAATTTTCCAAAAACACTCAAAAATTTCATATGTGAGTGGAACATAAAATTATCTACTAAACATGTTAGTGGAAAACAAATCATGCTCTTAAATTACATAGTGAGAAGTTTCCAGTGTGGAACACTTTTGAAAAATGACAACTTACGCCTCAATATTTCATCTCAAATCCCATAAAAGAATACAAATAACACTCATTTTGTGCTCCAAAATCAATTAGAATCATTCTCATATGTCAACCAAGAATAAAATAGCAACGAACAACCCACCATAAATGTGGTGCCCAAAATAACGATCATCAAGTTACAAGTCCAATGAGGTGTCAAATAGAGTTTAAACAAATAAATACACAGTAAGGAACCACCAAAATGATTCAAAATAACTATAAAAAACTATTAGTAAATATAATCCTTAATATTATTTTTGATTTTCAATAAATAAATATATTAATAAATAATCCTAAATGAAACAAGGACTTAATAAGTTATATGTTACGGGTAGGTGAATAATAAACTATCCAAACATAACCCCCTATATAGGGAGTGTCCATACCTATACTACATACTTCAGTAATATAATAATGTTGATAACATGGTTTTGTTAATTGAAATATTTTATCCCATTCCCACTAGACCTATCTTATACTAGAATCAGTTCTTAGGCCAATCCTATGGAATGGTGAAGGTGTATACATAAGTCAGTTAGAAATGAAAGATAATGGTTTTTTAGTGTTGTAAAACCCATATGAATTTTATCCTAAATCATTATATTTATCTTATTATATGTAAATAAGGGTTTGAGTGTACATTTAAGAGAATTGATGATTTTTTGGGAACTAATTATTAGTTTTTTGAGGAATTGGGTGAGGTGCACGACTAACACATAGTTAGTAGTAGCCATGTGGATCAACCATTTGATTCATAAGTTTTGGGGGTTAGTTAGTTTGAAATATTAATATAGGATACATTCCCATGAAATATATACTATTTTTTACACATGTAGTTTGCATGGATTTCGGGCCATCAGTACTAACTGTGCACCTAACCATGTGGGGTGTGTACCTTGAGACAGTGTCAAGAAAACGGTGTAAAAACAAGTTGTCAAACTGTGTGACTAGACCATGCAAGGTACTTACACCTAGAAAGTGTGCAATTAATGTTTGGTTCATAGGTTTACGTGTAGTGTAACGAATCTATACACCCCATTAAAATGGGTAGAATTCGTGTTTTTCCCAGATGCTTTTAACCATCTTAATATCATTTCATCTCCCACTCTTGAACGACTTCCCCTAATTGGTGGCCTTAAATTTTTATAATCACTAGCCATTGAGAGATATGTTGGTCCAAGATTTGATTTAATCATTTTTAATCACTAAGGATCTTTCTCCATAGGATTATAAATCTTCTTCCTTTTTATAACAATTTCATTTTTCATCATTGATGTTATTTCTTTACGAGCTCATATGCCCAATTTTTAGGGAGTTGGTTTATTTTTTATATCCTCCATCATTCAAAACCAATTAATATGTTGATACTGTATTAGGAGTAATATAATGTTCTAAGGTTGGTTATATATTAATATTACAAAAAGTCTTGTTTTTTATATCATGTGTCATTGTGACACATGATATACTTCCCACGTGTAGCCATAAAATTATTTAATTCATTATTAAATTATTTTGAACATGATCGAGATATTGTCACAAGACATTGACATTTTCAATGGTTTAAAAACGTGACTCAATCCAAACCTTCTACTATGTTTTTATGTGTTCTCTTCAAATTTTTACAAATTCAATATTACCAAACAACCTCCAATGGTGGGTTTTTTTTCAGTAATGATTAAATTAATTAAACTAAATTAATTGAAATTTAAAATAAAATAAATATAATATGAATGAAAAGACTATGTTTCTTTACCCTTCTATGTTATTAGTTCCATCCATGATTAAGTGGGGATAAAAAAATGTGACATTTTATAAAACTTTACTTGTATTTCATGAATTATTAGACATTATTATGGAATTTATAGTGAACTCTATATACATTAATAGGTTGTTTGGACTTTGGAATGTCATGGATTCACCAATTGAAACTTACATGACTACCTAAATGAAGGTACTCGATTCATTTATGTGTTTCCATGACATGACATCCATCTTGGATTAAGTCATTTTCTTACATTGATAACTACTTTTTCTAGGTTCTATAATCTGATATGTTACATTCTCTAAAAATTAGAATGGATTGTATTATATCCAAGAATTCTTATTAATGTCTAAGGTTTCATACTGACTCTGATTTTCTCCATGGACTATAATAATTCCATTCCCAAGGATACCTGAGTTATATTCTTTTTTCACAGATGATTTATCACTATAGAAGTGAAAAAAAGAGTGCTTACCCTTGGATTATATTCACCTCTTATTATCCGCATCACAACTGGTATCTATGAGTTTGTTTGACCTTATATGGTCGTGGTGTTAATACTATGATATTATAAATGGATGAATTAGTTTTATACCACGACTCATGTCTATTTAATTATCTATATATATAATGACATATTTTGGGAGACATTACATATTTTTATGAAGTAGGTTAATTCTAATGGGAATACCCTAGGAACCTATGTTGACCAAGTTTCAATTTATCTTATAGATATCATTTATCATCAAAGATTCTCATTGTTCATTTTTATTCAGAATATGGGTAGTATTAAACATTTTTGGTGGGGTTTTACTATGTTTTACTCACAACCTATTCATCAAAATTTATTTTTACACAAAAATAACTCATAGTTTTTGGTAGGGAAAATAGGAATCAGCATGTTATGGATGCCTTCCATTTTTATTCTATGTAGGAGTATGCGATCAAAGTAGTGGGATAGTGCCTGTGATGCAAAGGTAGATTTGATTTTGGTCATTTTGTATATTTTTTATAATGTATATAATTTATTATTTTTGAACTATTTCCCTTTTTCCAATTTTTTATATCATCATTTCATATTTTTATATGATCTAATGACTCTATATTTTACATGTAAGAATGTGGAATATTTTAATGAATATTTTCCAAACATGGCACATAGTTTGTATAGAATTTTATGGCATATAGTGCCTTAGTTAAGTGATATTAAAAATATTCAATTTATAATATATTATGTATATAATTTTTTAAAAAATAATCTTATAACTCCCTAATAGAATCTCAAATTGGTAATTTTTTTCCAACATTAATTGTGAAATGCTTTTTACCCTACTAATGATATATACATTATTGGCCTTAGGTGTTTGTTATGGTAATTTCATAATAAAAAATTATAAAATTAATTAATGAATGAATGAATTTTTTATTTAATGGATGTAACATAATCCTCTCATATATATAGATTTCTTTTTAAAATACCTATGTTTATCAAAATAAACTTAGGGATTGAGAGATGGTCATTTTGGGATAGTTCATGGAAGAATGAAAATGGATCACACCATGATGATTAATGTTCTAAAAGAGTTCATGAATATTTACAACAACAATGATTTGGAATCATTCTTCATTATATATAAATAAAAAATATATGTATAGATTTTTAATGATAACTTAACAATGTTTTTTATCCCATTCCAATTCTGAATCATAACCCCTAATAATTTGATTCATGACATGACCATTGAATCATGTTCTTGATTTTATCATCTTTTATTTAAAAATTGATTTTTTCGTTATTCAGTAATCAATATAATTATGTGTAATTGAGTAAAATCCAAAAAATATAAAAAAAATTTATCTTATTTTGTTTAATGGATTTTATACATTGTTATTCACATGTTCTCCATTGAAATTTTCTTGGGCATTCATTTTGAAAATATGATCAATTCATGATCATTGGGAAAATATTCTTTGGAATAATATATCATTAATATAGGTTTAGGATAATGATTTATTTTATGATCATGATTAATGATAATGATAGATAATACAGAACATATTTGAAGATCCATTTTCATAGTTTGTGGCATTCATATCACATGGGGTTGTGAATGTTGTTCCCAATAAAATTTGATGGTCAGAATCCAATTCTAAATGTTAACCAATATCATTAAATCATAAATATTAATTTATCTTATTTTTCATTAGTTGAATAAAATGTGATGGTAGTTTTTCTGAGTTTTATAGAGCATTTTGTATTTATTTCAAAAATCCCAACTACAAAACATGTAACCCAGAAGAAAACATTACACATATCCCCGCCCCCCTAAGCGGTGGCCAAGGTTTTCCATATAGAGATTAATATCACATACCGTGTGGTGGGTCTTCACATCATGCAATCCATAATACTTTGAATCATCCATGTAATCCATGTAGCAATACACACCATGTGTGTCTAATCGCATTCATTGTATCTCATGGGAAATGGTTCAACATGTATAGGGTGTACATTCCTAGAAGAACATATGGACCCATATGTTATGGATTGTGGGAAACACTCCATGTATTTTAAAAGGCACACTATTAAGGGAATAAAATATATGTTGTGTGCTAATAATACCCCTAAATGTTGTGTGATGTAGGGTACATATCATGTACCTTGGAAATAACATAGATATGTTCAAGTACACATGAAAAACTAGAGTACATGAGGGATAAACCACACAGGATTGGGTAGTTGTCATGATGTGTTCTAGGTCGGACATTTTCCTATCACATACCTGTAGTTAAATTCCATGAATTTTTTGAAATGAATTTCATGTTATCATAAGACATTGGAAGTTCCATGATTAGTGTGGAACACTTTGTACCCCTTCATATATGTTTTTTACTCTCTGATGGGAATGTTGGAGCCCATTTTCTTGTCATTTTATCTTTGTTTTGACCTTGGGTGAGTTTCCTTGAACTATTTTAGTATGGACTTATTTATTTATGTTTTCTTCCCTTAGTACATCCCCAATATGTTATAGTGAGGAATCATGTCATGATCATAGTGTTTTACTCTCATTTGTGTTTTTTATTAGAGAGAGTTATGGAAACAATTCATTTGGCCTGGTGTGGGATCGTCTATCATTCCCTTCATTCCTATATGTAGTTTTAGGAACCTGTGTGACCAACATTCATTTCTTTAAGATTCCTCATATAGATAATTATTCAAGATATGGTCCAATATACCCCATAACTATGGTCATGATCCCCTATCTTTGTATTGGTATCAATTAACAATGGATGAGGTGTAATCTAATCCAGTGTATGTCTCTGATGAGATCTCTGTGTTTACACTGAGATTATTAATTGAATGTCCTGACAAGCATGTTTTCTCAGTCATGTTCTATTAGTGCAGTAGACCTGGTGAGTCAGAACACTCAAATTATTACAATCAGGGATGATAAGTCTCTTGGAGCGAGTTCTCCCTGATGAGTGTTACCCTTAATCCTATAGTAGAATCCTAGGATGATAGAGGGAAAGTGATATCACATTGATACTTATTGACTATCTCAGAAATATTTTGGTTACCATTGATTTTATTGTGATGTTTAATATCATAATTGACATACTTCCATGGTGATGAACTGTATACTATCTTGATTCTTAATCATTAGTGATTTTGGGGTGTCCTATTGGGTATTGTTATACTAACCCCTGAATGGGGTCATCCCACACATGATGTGTCATTTATAGAGGACATATTTTTACAACATTCTCTGATGTAGACCAAAATTATGAAAATTATAATTGATTTAGAAATAAAGTGGTTCTTACCTGGTGTTTTTTTTGGTACCTTCCCCATGTGTTGTCATCTTGTTGGGTTCATTGAAGATTTGGTGGGTTTGTATTTGTACCTTTTATATTTTTCATACTAATTACATTACTCTAATGTTGGTTAGTAGTTATGAATCCATCTATGTTATGAGTTGTTCGTACTTACTAATTATACTATTGAATAGAGATGTGTGTGTGGGTACTGTTATATTGGGATATGACTGCCCATGTGTATGGTTTGCCTATTTGGCACTAGTTTCCAACCAATAACCTATTAGAGGTGATCATGGGGAGTCACACTCATCTTACATCTTTTCAGGTGTGCCCTGGTGGGTTACATCATGAGATAGTGGTTTCTAACAAGTGTTCATCTTGGGATTTGAGTTAGAAGATTCACTAGAATTGACGTTTGGTTTGGGAAATTGGGAAACAATATTAATGTTTCATGATATTGAATTGCAAAATGGGGAATCCAATGATGGTGCTGATGCTGATGTATCCATTCACCATGAAACTAATAATAAATTTGATTACTCAGCACATCTAAGAACATGTTATGGGGAACAAATTGGTACATGAATCACATATGAATGGTATTTTATTAATGACCTTATTTACATAGCTCCCCATATCTTTTATTTTATCCATGGTGTGTCTATACTATTGATGGATGCTTCCATAATGAAAACCATCTTGTTTTCTATAGATTAATCATGGTTATTATCTGATTGGAGGTGGTGATTCAATTTTTGGATCTATGTAGGAGTCAGTTCATCATGTTTGATAGTGAGGGATGTATCTACCCATTTAGCTGTATACTGACCCACCAATAGTGTTTTAGGAGGATGCACTGTAGAGACCCAACTCATTACATACATGGAGATTACATTACATATTTGGAATACATAATACATAACAAAAATAGACACCAAAGGACCATAATAGTTTAGTTCCTTTGGAAAATTGTAATATAATCTTCTAATATTGGTGAAATTTCTTCAACATCTCCCAAAAAGATCTTCCATTTTTTTCTGACCTAAAACCTTTCCTTATATCCTGGGGAAAAGAAAACATATTAAGATTGAGCTCCAATTCTTGGTAAGGTTAAGCATGGAGAAAATAAAGAAAATCATATACATTTGAACTTCAAAACATGAACATAAAATTTACACATCAAAATCTTGAGTTTTGAAATAAATCATGGCAATACGTAAGGCATAGGTCATAAAGGAGAATCAGTAATGATAAAATAGCATGAGAATAAAACATGTAATTGTGGAGAACTATTAAGAACATGTTAGGATTTCCATATTAGCCAAGTAATTTCTTCCAAGATCATCTTAGTGGACAAATTCCCTTTCTAAATCGAGTTCACACCTTATTCCAGTCATGTATCACTAAACCAGATTAACTTAAAATTCCATCCATGTCTATCTCATGAGATATAAATCTTTACCCAATGCACTGGAGGAAGATATAGGTCCCACCCATCTCATAATTAAATCATTCTTTCATGTGCCATAAAATAAACATACATCATTCATAATAACCCAATGAATAAAATGGTTTTCATAAACATCATCCCATCATAACATAATCCATATAAAAGAAATGGATATCATTTAATCATAAGAAAAATCATACCAATTAAATAATATATAAATTATACTTGAAAGATAAACATACTAAATAATGTCATCATAGATGGAAAATAGTTTTGATAAAACAATTGAAATGAATTCATAAGTAAAATATCCTTTCTTCTTCAAAATCATTTTATTGTCACAAAATGACACACAATTTAAAAAGAAAATGATTTTACTGAAAATAACTATGAAATTTTTTAGAGGAAACTTGAATTAAATAATTTGTTATGAAACCGTAAAAATCCGTTCATGCCGTATAAGTTAAAAAAACAATCTTCTCGTACTTTTGTCGGAAAAGTAAAAAATTACCACGTATGTTAAACAAAAAAATATTCCTTCCATAAGACAAATTAAAAGTCAAATAGGGGTAAACATGACTTTAAACATATATGGAAGAATCTTAAACACTTTATGAAAAATATTTTTATGGACATTGATGAAAAATATAACCACAGTAAATACTTACGTACAAGCATTGTCGAAAAAAATGAGATTGAAAAATTATCCCTTAACTTAGGTCTGAAATGAATCGTACGTATCCGAACCACCTGTATAATGAATTAAATAATGTCCTTGACTTATTACTGAATCATATTCATTGTTATTATATCATATATATGGTTCACTTATGACTTTATATTACCCGTTCTTTTGTAAATTCCATGTTAAAGAAGGGTTTTGGGTAAAATCGTTTTATTTATCATACGTGTTTGGAATTATTGTTCTTGATAAAATTATTACGTATAGCATGATTTACTTACATACAAAATGTAAATCATGATTTATATATCATATATATTCATTATATATATATATATATAATAGATAGATAAATGAAATGAAATACACCGTTCATGGAGACGGTAGGCCGTACGTACGCATGAACGATGTTTTCCTTTCCTTATTCACTTGAATGGAAGTAAGTAGATGAAATATATATATACAAAAATCCAGTATCTTTATCATGTCATATATTTCATTATTATTCATTATATATACTTTATAATAATTCTTTAATGGTTAACATGGAGAATGAATCTCATCGCTTCGTGTAGACCGTAATCCATACGTATGCACGAGCGATGATATCATTCTCATAATTATTGAAATGAATTGTGGTGGTTGATATAATATCTCAAATTCAGTATGATGTTATAATTACAATATATAATTATTCTTTAGACCATTATACACATCCAAGTAAGGTGGTGGTGGAAAAACAGATTACACCACGGCATGGAGACGATATTCCGTACATACGCACGCACGATGATTTCATTTTCTGTATGATGGCTAGAAGGGGAAATGGGGTGGTTTCATATTTATAATAACATATCAGTATATTAGTGATACTTATGTTTTTACTTTATAATTAATCAACTAAATAAGAAGAAGTTGAAGAAGAAATAAAACTTGAGAGAATCAGTAGAATATATTACCTCTTCTTGGATGCACCTCTTTTAAGATTCCTCTTAAGGCACTAGAGTATGTCTTTTGAAGAGACCAGAACCTCCATAATGTTTATAGAAAAGTTGATAAGGGAAATTTTCAGGGGTTATAAAATCTTGATATCTCAAAATTGTGTATAGAGAAGAGGGAGGAGGTGCCCTTTTTTAATGGAAGAGAGGGGCACCTTAGGAAAATCTTAAAATATAATTTTATAATAAAATCATATTCAGTTTATAATAGCTCCAAATTTATTTATTTCGAAGATAAAGTGGTTATGGGTCGAAATAATCTCAAAAAATAGGTTTTAGACATGTTTAAGTTACTATATAAACCTTATCAATTAGATTTAACTCTAAGTTGAATAATTTAACTTTTACAGTGTCTTCTTGTTTTCTTACACTATATGGTTAATAAACCAACCATAACAGGACAAAAGAACCCCAATTGGTTAATTATTAATATATATAACCCTATTTAAGTCATTTTTATGAACCTTAGATTTTTAGGAAAATAATTACAATTGATAATATAATATTTGTTTTAAAAACTATTTTATGTCAATTTTGACACTATTTGGTAATTTATTTTTTTGAAAATCATAACAGCATGATTAGTTCGAAAAAAATTTATTTAGTCAATATTAACATGTCATATTAACCTATAAAATTAGTGTAATTCATAAAAGTCTCAAATTAAATTTATTTGGGTATTTATAACATCAATTTTGTTAATATTTTATTAATAAGGTAATTACCTCATCATCATTGTGTCAATAATAAATTAAATTATTTAATTTCTAAAAATTATAAATAAAATACCATTATGTATGAAATCTTTTTATCTTTATAATTAATATTTATAGTTGAATTTATCTTATTTATAACGCTATATAAAAAATCTTTTAGTTATTAAACTCTTATTTTAACTCTTTTAACTCTTCTTTAAATAAAATAATAATAAGTGTCCTAATCTAATCCAAGTGAACCTAAAGGGTAATATTTTATTACTAAGGTTGTTTTCTGTCTAATTAAACTTATCAAATGGAATTAGTACATGTGTTAGGGTAATAATAATATCATTTTAACCAATAATTACCCTATTTAATTTTAACCGTGGTAAATAAAAGTAAAAAGTTATTATTCATCAAAAATTATTTTTATCTTATTGAACCAAATTTTAATCCATGATATTAACCGTGTCTCTTGGATTTTTGAAATTCAACCCCCAGAAGTGGTAAAATTATGTTTTATGTACAATTGCAAATGCTCCAAGGAGGTGGGTAAAAGACGGTGAAAAGTTCAATAAAATTTTTATATATCAAAAATTATTATAAAATGACTCCAATGAATTAAATTGAACTTATATAAGTATTATGTATCTATTTTTAACTAAAATAAATTTAAATAAAATAAATTATTATTTAAATAAAATGTCAGTTTTAACCAATAACTGAGTGTTTTTCACTATTTATCAAAAATTGAAAGTTTTCAGAAAAATACCAAAATATCACCCTACGATAATTTTGATATACCGAATCGAAAATTGAAGTCCATTTTGAATGATAAAATTTATAGAATTTTAAAAATTGGGATTTAAAATTCATAACGGCTAATTTATATAATATTTTAATAACATATCATTGTTTAGTGAAACTTGGTATTGCGTACAACACACGCTATCATGGAAGGTCATGATTGCGTGTAAAGAAATCCATGTCAGGGTTGCGTGTAGTGCAAGATTCCTTTTTTTGTTGTGTATAATATAATCCAACCATATTTCATTTATAAATTGAATATATATATATATATATACACTCAATGTGGAGTAGAATAACTTCTATCAAACGAACATGAAATTTTGAGTATCACGATCCAAGAATAGTGTTGCATATACTGCAAGCTAATATGGTGTTGTGTATAGCGCAAGATAATCATGGTGTACAATACAACAAAATAAATCAAATAAATTAAAAATAATACTTCTCATAAAATCTCGTGGGGTTACATGCACCCCATTTGATTGAGTAGAATTTGGTTCTGTAGTACTAGAATATGACACACTTGGGTTTTGTGTTCATTATTAGTTTCATAAATTGATGTCACAAGGGTTTAGGGGTAAGATAGACCCCCTTCATAGGCCTTTGAGGACTAGAACAATCTTGTGGTGTAAAATTCCTGGATAGATTTGAAAATGCCTACTATAGTCCAGGAAAAAATTGTTATCAACTGTATTGTGGGTCATTGGTAGATCCATGTGTTGTTGATTTTTGATCTAACATTATATGTGGAAATAAGAGGAACACTTCCTCCCTAAAGTAACATGACATAGAGTTAGGTCCAACCAAAGTAGATATTTTTGAGGTTTGGGCAATGAGTTCCTTTGACATGTATGTTTGATGTTTTCCTATTGTGATAAGGTGTTTGATTGAGACCTGATTCTAGTTAAAATGTTTGAAATGGAACTGATAGCTTAGGTATTTTGAGTTGGTCACTAGAGAATTTGAGTCTAGTTATAGGTAATATGTGATTCTTCTCTACTCCAACAACATTTTTCATACATACACAAGAAAAATTTACCTTGATGTAACCCCTATATGATTCCAGTAATACCATTTGATCATTTTTATCTAAATAATTGTATTCATAGGCTCCTATAGATAGGATCTGTGATCACACTCTTCTATCGACAGAGTGACCATACTCAAGGATAAGATATAGGTTCACAATTAATCCTTCCATAGTGGTAGTGATACCCTATTTTGTTCATCGATATGGATTTATTGTCTACCATCCAAGATTAGTTTAATATTATCACTGATGGTTGTAGTGTATTTGAGTTTTTGGAACAATATTTCTTTATTTTTTAATGAGTGATACTAGATTATCAGGATGAGACTATGTGTTGGAGGATACTACTGATTCATAAAATTTTAATAATATGATTCATATATATTGTGCTTCTATGAGATCTTAGTTTCATATAGTGTTGGAGGAGCATGTGGGTGTCTTCCATAAGGATGTACCTGGATTTACTCTTAATAAAATGTTTTTTTCCCTCATGGGTATATAATTGGGGATCGACTATGTAACACCCCGATATTTTATGAAAAAATATACTTTTTAATTTAATTAATGTCTTGTGTTGTACACTACACCAAAAGAAGCTTTCAAAACATGCATCCTTGACTTGCCTTGCATTATATGCATTCGCGACCTTCCTCGATAGCGTGTGTAGTACGCAATACCGAGTTTCACTAAACAATGATATGCTATTAAAATATTATTAAAACTAGCCTTTATGAATAGTAATAACCACCTTTTAAAATTTTATAAATTTTAGCTCTCAAAATGGACTTCATTTTTGGATTCGGAGTATCGAATTTAGCCTAAGGTGAAATTTTGGTACTTTTCAGATAACTTTTATATTCTGATGAATAGTGAAAATTACTAAATTATAATTAAAAACAACTTTTTTAATTGAAATAATTAATAATGATAAATTATTAATTTGAGTGGTTTTAAAGTATATTTAAAATATATTTTTAAAATTTAATACAATGTTGGTCATTGGATGTAATTTCACATTTAAACCAGTCATAAACAAGTGTCAATCTTTTGACAGTTATTATCTCTTAAGAACACGCTATTTGTTTTGACGAAGGGAATTTATTTTTAAATTAATTAATGCAACTGATATGTTTTGAATTTGATAAAATAGACATAATTTTTGAATTCATAATATCAAATATAGCTTAGATCTAATTTTTGGTATTTTTCTGGAAACTTTCATTTTTTGATGAATAGTGAAACCACTAAGTGGTAGTTAAAAAACTGAATTTTTCATAAAACTTAATTTTACCGCTTCTGTGAGTGGAATTTCGAAAAACCGAGAGAAACGGTTAATATCAAGTACTAAAATGTGGTTCAATGATATGAAAATAGTTTTTGGTGAATAGTAACTTTTTACTTTTTTTACCACGGTTAAAAGTAAATAGGGTAATTAAGGGTAAAAATCATATTATTATTACCCTAACACATGTCCTAATTCTATTGGACAAGTGTAATTCGACCAAAAACAACCTTAGGAATAAAATATGTCCATTTAGGCGAACTTGTATTAGATTAGGACATTTATTATTAATTTATTTAAAGAAGGGTTAAAATAGTTAAAATCAAAGTTTAATAAGTAAATCATTTTTAATAAGGGATTATACATAAGATAAATTCGACTATAAATATTCATTAGAAATCTAAAAAGATATCCTACATAATGGTATTTTATTTGTAATTTGTAGACATTAAATAATTTAATTTATTTATAACACAATGATGATTCCGTAATTACCATAATAGTGAAAAATTAGAATAATTGATATTATAAATACCTAAATAAGTATAATTTGAGACTTTTTATGATTTATACTAATTTTATAGGTTAATATGACATGTTAGGATTAAGTTAATTAATATTTGTCGAAGTAATCATTCTGTTATGAGTTTCAAAAAAAATCAACTATTGAATAGTGTCAAAATTGACATAAAATAGTTTTAAAAACAAATATTATATTATTAATTGTTATTTTATTCCTAAAAATATAAGGTTCGGAAATATGACTTACATAATGTTATATATATTAATTAATCACAATTTGGGGGTCGCTTGGATGTATATGGTAAGTTTATTAACTATATAATATAACAATACAAAGTGACATGGTAAATGTCAATCTAATTAACTAAGATTTAAAACTAAAAGATAAGGTTAATATAATGACCTAAACTTGTCTAAATTCTATTGGATGAGAGTATTTAGACCCATAGTCACCTTATCTTCGATATAACTCAATTTGGAACTATTTAAAACCGAGCATGACTTTATAATAAAATAATATTTTTAGTTATTCCAAAGGTGCCACTCTCCTCCCTTATAAAAGGGCACCTCATCCCCCTCTTCCTCACACCACTTTGAGCCTTCAAGATTGGACAAACCCTGAAATCTTCTCCTCTCCACTTCCCTAGAGACATCCTAGAGGTCCTGGTATTCTTCAAAGACCAATTTTAGTGCCCTAAAATGAGGTCTCAAAGAATCACTTCAAAGAAGAGGTAATATCCATTACTGATCCTTTCCAATTTCTTTTTTCTTCAACTTCTTATTCATTAGTTGTTTAATTATGAAGTAATAACATCAGTATCACTCATATACTAATATGTTATTATAATTATGAAACAACTCTATTTAACCATCTATCCATCCTACGGAAAATGAAATCACCGCGCGTGCGTACGTACAAAATACAGTCTCCACGCCGTGGTGTAATCTATTTTCCACCACCACCTTACTTGGATGGGTATAATGGTGTAAATAATGACTATATATGACTATTATAAAGTTATATTGATTCTTAAATAGTATAAATACACTCCAATTCAATTCCACGATCATAGGAACGATATCATCACTCGTGCGTAGGTACGGAATCCCGTCTCCATGATGTGATGCGACTCGTTCTACATGATCTTCATTTCATAATGATTATATAAATGAATTGAATGAATGAATATGATATATATTACCCTAATACCATTCTGGAAATGAGGTATCTATAACCTAAAGATAAGAATAAGAATTTATTCGACAAAACACGCATAAGAACAAAAATTTATAAACACCCGAATAACAAGTAGCAATGAAATATTACTACTAAGAAGCTAAGAATATGAACATATATGATATAATAAAAATAATTATGATTCTATAATAAGTCAATAACATTATTTAAATCATTATACAGGAGTTTCAGACACGTACAAAGCATATCGGACCTAAGGTAAGGGAAAATATCACAATCTCATTTTTATCCGAGATTGTTTATACTTTGAAATTTACTGGGGTGTATTTTATCATCCACATCCATGTTTCATCAATATGTAATATTTATATCCTTAAACAATAGTTTATATCCAATTTTACCCATAGGTGAGTTTTTAGTAAAAGATATGAAAGTAATCTTTTGTCGTTTTTCATACGTGGTACTTTTTGACTTTTCCGACAATAGTACGAAGAATGTTTTTTTAACTTATACGGCATGAATGGATTTTTAAAAAATTATTTCCAAGAAGCTTACTTTACAAGTTTTCAAGTTTATTTTTAATCAACTTATTTTAGTTAGAATTTTATGACATTTTATGAAAGGAAAATGTTTTTGAAGTAGAAAGGATATTTTCCTCAAAAATGGAGTTCAAGTGTTTTATCAATATTATTTTCCATCTAAGATAATAAAGGGTTCTGTTTCTATCCCTATTATTGCATGGATTTTATTATGTTTTGATGGAAATATTTTTATGAATTCTTTTATCTTATATGAATTGTTTTATGATGTCACGATGTTTAAAGATTCCCATTTTTATTACATGGGTTATTCAATGATGTATGGTTTATGATTTTGTGGCACACATAAGAATGGTATCATTATGAGATGGGTGGGACCTATATCTCCCTCCAATGCATTGGGTAAAGATTTTATATCTCATGAGATAGACATGGCTGGAACGGTAGGTTATGCCAGTTCAATGAAACATGACTGAAACGAGGGTGACTCGGTTCATAAATGGACTTTGTCCACTAAGATGGTCTTGAAAATGAGTCTTGGCTAATAAGATATGATTCTCTATGATTATGTGTGTATGCCAAAAAGATTCATGTTTTAAGTTCTGATTATTGGGATTTCATTTCACTACTATGATTTATCCCATGTTATGAAATTATGCTTTCTTTTGCAGGTTAAGATTTCCAAAATGTTATGTTCTTATGAAAATGATGTGATTGATATTTATTTTGTTTACCCTTACTGATCATTTGAGCTCACCCTTTTATGTTTTATTTTCCCCAGGACATAAAGAAAGGATTTAGGTTTAAAAAAAGAAGATCATTATGGGAGATGTTGAAGATCTTTCACCATAATTAGAAGATTATATTCCGAGTTTCCAAAGACACTAAACTATTACGGTCCGTGTGTGTGTCGTTTTTTATGTACTAAGTATTCCACAAAAGTAATATAATATTCATGTACGTCATGCTTTGGGTCTCTACAGTTGGTATTAGAGGAAAGGTTTAGTCAACCTTTGGAAACTAGGATGCGAAAATGTTAGGGAAATACCTAGAGATATTTCTAAGGTATGTATAGGGATGTCCCTAAGGATAAGTATACGTATAGGATACAGTCCTAGAACTACGGTAACAATCATAGAATTGAACCTAAGATGTTAGATATTGAGGGTACTCCCCCTTTACTATGTTTTTTTCTCTAGCATGATTTTTTCCTCTCACAAGATTCATTTTGTGTTTTAGTTAATGGAGGGAACCAGATGGAATTTGGTTAACATTGAATCCAATGGACAAATTGGTGACTATGAGCAACACAATTGTGTAATTCCAAGAGAAAAAGATCTTGTGATTATGCCGAATCAGTCATCGCGATATATGATTGACAAGGTGAAATTTAGTGGTATACCTAATTCATCAAAGAAGTGGAAGATAAACTATTATGCATGTTCGCATGTTGAGGAGCATAAAGAAAGGAGGATTGAGATTTCTGAAGAAGGGAAGAAGAACCTTGAGGAATACTACAAATGGAGGGACCGATGTTATCTGTTTGGAGAAAAGGGTCATAGAGTGACAGAATATTATGGAGTTCAATGTCTTATTTGTGGAGAACATGGGCATTGCCCAACTCAATGCCCTGACCTAAAAAGTTACTTCTAAATCAAGGAAGGACTTATTCTAGGACAATCATTGAAGTGTATGGACTGAAGTTTTTATTTATTGATATTCAAGAATAATGTTGTTGAGGTACTTTTATGGTGTATTGAAATATTTATGTATTGGTCTATTGTGGTTTTCAATAATTTTAAGGTACCGGTAACCCTGAAAAGTGATTCAAATATTTTGGAAAGTAGATAATATGTGCATAATGAAGGGATAAGGAAAAAATGAAATATTTGACAGTATTCATGAGCTCATGATTGATATAAGGACTAAGTGATATCATGGTTTGAGGATATAGAATTTTGAGGATTTTGGTATGTGGAAAGTGTTAACTTTTAACAGCATTCATGTTTTCGCTAAGGTTCAATGGGTATTCATTTTTCAAGAGAATACATCATTAGGGCCTTCGAATGTTTGGAATGTGACCAACAAGACAAATCTCATGATATATGGGGATCAAAGATGGTATTAAAATGCTTGTTATATGAACTCTTTGGTAATCTTTTTCACTATAATATGAGATTGGACAGCAGTATTATGGATAAGCCTAAAGATTGGAATGGACTATGTTGGACATAAGTTAGTATTGTTTAAGGATAATAGTTTTTTTCGATATTATTGATGGGATGTTATAGTAATGTATTTTTAGAAAAAGGACAACCTCCAGGACGGGCGACAACCCATCGCGTCGGACAAGGGTGTGGGAATCGAACCCACAATCGAAGTGCGACTGGCCTTTATCGCTTACCACTGGCCTACAGGAAGTCCCTGATTAGTAGAAACTAGTTTTATTATATTAACCAGTATGATATATGAAGTATAAGTCCATTTTAGGAACTATATATGATTAATCTCACTATAGATGGACTTCTGTATTTTTTGATAACTTTTCTAACCTTTTGTTTGAGATAGATGGAATGACCCATCCTTCTATCACATGATCTGCTAACACATCATGAATGACAAATTCAACTTCATTTCTTTAAGAGATGAAGTGGAAATTGTCCAAATAATGAAAAACGGTGAGACTATACCAAAATCACGAAAGTATTTCTTCTAATTCCAATTTCATCAACTTTAGGGAAATGATCTTGAAACCCAAAAATGTTATCCTAGTGCTCTTATATCTGATGAATTAGATGGTACCTTAGATCTTCACAGATTTCTGGCTTTTTGATTTCTGGCCTTTCCATAGCCATCTTCTCTACCACTCCCTGTCAAAACATGATGGTTAGATTTCTCTTCCATATCCATATTTTCACCTATGTGGAAACCCAGTGATTAGTTTATTTGGGTAACCGTTGCATTTCATAATTTAGTTTTTAAATCCAAGTTTTGGTATTCCTTTTTATGATGTGGGTGTCTATTAAATAATCTCTCAAGTAGCAAACCATTAATAACCCCGACGAATTTCGAGGGAGAAATTCATTTTAAGGGGGGTAGAATTTAACACCCCGAGATTTTATGAAAAATATTCTTTTTAATTTCATTAATGTCTTGTGTTGTACGCTACACCAAAAGGAGCTTTCACAACACACATCCTTGACTTGCCTTTCATTACATGCAATTGCGACCTTCCTCGATAGCATGTGTAGTACGCAATACCGAGTTCACTAAACAACGATATGCTATTAAAATATTATTAAAACTAGCCGTTATGAATAGTAATAACCACCTTTTAAAATTTTAGAAATTTTTGCTCTCAAAATGGACTTCATTTATGGATTCGGAGTATCAAATTTATCCTGAGGTGAAATTTTGGTACTTTACGGATAACTTTCATATTCTGATGAATAGTGAAAATTACTAAATTATAATTAAAAACAACTTTTTTAATTGAAATAATTAATAATGATAAATTATTAATTTGAGTGGTTTTAAAGTATATTTAGAATATATTATTACAATTTAATACAATGTTGGTCATTGGATGTAATTTTATCTTTAAACCAGTCATAAACAAGTGTCAATCTTTTGATAGTTATTATCTCTTAAGAACACGCTATTTGTTTTGACGATAGGAATTAATTTTTAAATTAATTAATGCAACTGATATGTTTTTAATTTGATAAAATAGACATCATTTTTGAATTAATAATATCAAATATAGCTTAGATCTAATTTTTGGTATTTTTCTAGAAACTTTCATTTTTTGATGAATAGTGAAACCACTAAGTGGTAGTTAAAAAACTGAATTTTTCATAAAACTTAATTTTACCACTTCTGCGATTGGAATTTAGAAAATCCAAGACACAAGGTTAATATCAAGGACTAAAATGTGGTTCAATGAGATGAAAATAATTTTTGGTGAATACTAACTTTTTACTTTTTTTTACCACAGTTAAAAGTAAATAGGGTAATTAAGGGTAAAAATGATATTATTATTATCCTAAAGCATGTCCTATTTATATTGGACAAGTTTAATTCGACCAAAAACAATCTTAGGAATAACATATGACCATTTAGGCCCACTTGGATTAGATTAGGACATTTATTATTAATTTATTTAAAGAAGGGTTAAAATAGTTAAAATCAATGTTTAATAAGTAAATCATTTTTAATATGGGCTTATACATAAGATAAATTCGACTATAAATATTCATTAGAAAAATAAAAAGATTGCCTACATAATGGTATTTTATTTGTAATTTTTAGATATTAAAAAATTTAATTTATTTATAACACAATGATGATGCAGTAATTACTATAATAGTGAAAAGTTAGAATAATTGATATTATAAATACCTAAATAAGTATAATTTGAGACTTTATATTAATTAAAAAAAATTATAGGTTAATATGACATGTTAGGATTAAGTTAATTAATTTTAGTCGAAGTAATCATTCTGTTATGAGTTTCAAAAAAATCAACTATTGAATAGTGTCAAAATTGACATAAAATAGTTTTTAAAACAAATATTATATTATTAATTGTTATTTTATTCCTAAAAATCTAAGGTTCGGCCAAATGAAATAGATAAGGTTATATATATTAATTAATTACAACTTGGGGTTCTCTTGGATGCATATGGTATGTTTATTAACTATATAATATAACAATACAAAGTGACATGGTAAATGTCAATCTAATTAACTAAGAGTTAAAACTCAAAGATAAGGTTAATATAATGACATATACTTGTCTAAATTATATTGGATGAGAGTATTTCGACCCATCCCCACCTTATACTTGATATAACTCAATTTGGAGCTATTTAAAACCGAACTTGACTTTATAATAAAATAATATTTTTAGTTATTCCAAAGGTGCCCCTCTCCTCCCTTATAAAAGGGCACCTCCTCCCCCTCTTCCTCACACCACTTTGAGCCTTCATACTCGGCCACCCCTGCCATTTTATCCTATCCACTTACATAGAGACATCATAGAGGTCCTGGGCTTCTTCAAAGACCAATTTTAATGCCCTAAAATGAGGTCTCAAAGAAGCACTTCAAAGAAGAGGTAATATCCATTACCGATCCTTTCCTATTTCTTTGTTCTTAAACTTCTTATTCTTTAGTTGTTTCATTATGAAGTAATAACATCAGTATCAATCATATACAGATATGTTATTATAATTATGAAACAACCCTATTTAACCATCTATCCATCCTACGAAAAATGAAATCACCGCGCGTGCGTACGTACGGAATACCGTCTCCACGCCGTGGTGTAATCTATTTTCCACCACCACCTTACTTGGATGGGTATAATGGTGTAAATAATGACTATATATGACTATTATAAAGTGATATTTATTCGGAAATAGTATACATACACTCCAATACAATTCCACTATCATAAGAACGATATCATCACTCGTGCGTACGTACGGAATACCGTCTCCACGATGTGATGCGACTCGTTCTACATGATCTTCATTTCATAATGATTATATAAATGAATTGAATGAATTAATATGATATATATTACACAAATACCATTCTGGAAATTAGGTATCTATAACCTAAAGAGAAGAATAAGAATTTATTCGACAAAACACGCATAAGAACAAAAAGTTATAAACACCCGAATAACAAGTAGCAATCAAATATTAGTACTAAGAAGATAAGAATGTGACCATATATGATATCATAAAAATAATTATGATTCTGGAATAAGTCAATAACATTATTTAAATCATTATACAGGAGGTTTGGACACATACAAAGCATATCGGACCTAAGGTAAGAGAAAATATCACAATCTCATTTTTATCCGAGATTGTTTATACTTTGAAATTTACTGGGGTGTATTTTATCATACACATCCATGATTCATCAATATGTAATATTTATATACTTACACAATAGTTTATATCCAATTTTACCCTTCGGTGAGTTTTTAGTAAAAGATATGAAAGGAATCTTTTCTCGTTTTTCATACGAGGTACTTTTTGACTATTCCGACAAAAGTACGAAGAATGTTTTTTTAAACTTATATGGCATGAATGTATTTTTAAAACATTATTTCTAAGAATATTCCTTTACAAGTTTTCAAGTTTATTTTTAATCAATTTTTTTAGTTAGAATTTTGTGACATTTTATGAAAGGAAAATGTTTTTGAAGTAGAAAGGATATTTTCCTCAAGAATGGAGTTCAAGTGTTTTATCAAAATTATTTTCCATCTAAGATAATAAAGGGTTCTGTTTTTATCCCTATTACTAGATGTATTTGATAATGTTGTGATGGAAATATTTTTATGAATTATTTATCTTATATGAATTGTTTTATGATGTCACAATGTTTAAAGATTCCCATTTTTATTACATGGGTTATGCTATGATGTATGGTTTATGATTTTGTGGAACACATAATAATGGTATCATTATGAGATGGGTGGGACCTATATCTCCCTCCAATTCATTGGGTAAAGATTTTATATCTCATGAGATAGACATGGCTGGAAGGGTAGGTTATACCGATTCAGTGAAACAGGACTGAAACGAGGGTGACTCGGTTCAGAAATGGACTTTGTCCATTAAGATAGTCATGGCAATGAGTCTTGACTAATAAGATATGATTCTCTATGATTACGTGTGTATGCCACAAAGTTTCATGTTTTATGTTATGATTATTGGGATTTCATTTCACTACTATGATTTATCCCATGTTATGAAATTATGCTCTCTTTTGCAGGTTAAGATTTCCAAAATGTTATGTTCTTATGAAAATGATGTGATTGATATTTCTTTTGTTTACCCTTACTGAGCATTTGAGCTCACCCTTTTATGTTTTCTTTTCCGCAGGACATAAAGAAAGGATTTAGGTTTAAAAATAAGAAGATCTTTATGGGAGATGTTGCAGATCTTTCACCACGATTAGAAGATTATATTCCGAGTTTCCAAAGACACTAAACTATTACGATCCTTGTGTGTGTGTTTTTGTTATGTACTAAGTATTCCACAAAAGTAATGTAATATTAATGTACTTCAAGCTTCGGGTCTCTACAGACTAATATATTTGTTATCATATTTGATGACCATGTGTATTTGTGTGTGGTAAATGGGTTGTTGAAAAATTAGGAGGGTAGGGGAATTGATAGACCATGTGTGCTCTCCTATGTAGTATTATATTTTTCTCCTATGAGTTAGATGATAAATTGAGGTTAGAAGTGTCTCCACCCCACCTAAACCCATTTATTTTTATATAGAAGTTTCCCCACCCAGGAATCAATGAATTATTCTACCGGTTTTATAGGTGAGTTGGTTCATGGATTTTACCCTCAAGAATGGTTATCAGCATCTCTAATTCTGAGAGGGTGATGTGTGTATGTTGGAATTTGAAAGCTTATATGGCTTTATTGAGATCAGAATTATACCTTTCAACATTTTAAATACCACCACATTTATTGAGACTCATGGTGTAGATCATTCAAACCATATTGTAACATTTCTAAGTATACGTATTTTATGGATCCCTCATGTAATCTACATTAGTTAAAGAGAATGAATGATACTTGGGGGTGTTCCTATACATGTTCTAAGATTAAATGATTTATAAGAATTTCTTGAATTTTATGTTTTTGATTTTGGAGATCTAATTATTTGGGTAAATCATCTCATACATGGGAGTGATAGTGGAACCAGAAATGGTTGAGTTAGTTCTTACATGAGAGCCACCCTAGGGATGGTCCATGGGATCTTATTAAAAAAACTATTTTTCCATCAATTATTGTAGAGTGAGGATATTAAGTAGTCGACCTATTTTTAGTGGTTCCTTTATGTTGATGTTGAGAAAAAAAATATACTATTGATTGTTGATTACCACTCTTCCTTTTTGATCATGGGTGGTATATCATGGGGATATCGACTATCAGATCCTATGTGAACAGATATCCACTAGAAAAGTTCTTAATCGATTTTATGAAGGTTTGGACCATGTCATCCTTCAAACGATGGATGATGGAACCAATCATGTAGCATGAAGTGGTGATAAAGATTTTTACCCCAAGTAGTAGACCTAGGGGAGGTGTGGATGTACAAATATGTTTTTTCATTAAAATTGTTGGTCAATGATGTTGAAGTGTGTTTCTAGTGTAACATTTGATGTATCATCTAATTATAGGTGGAGGATGAGGTGACCTGATTATAGTTGAAATGAGGTTGTATTTCTATTATTTCTATGGTGGGGATACCAATATTAGTGAGAGTTCATGACTATATTTGATTGACAATCAACTATACATACTTATTTTCACACATAGTAACCATTTGATAGAAGATATTATTAGATAGTTTTGGGATCATGTACATACATGAGGTCGTACTGTTTATGGAATTTCCTCCATGAAAATTTGAGATCATGTTGCTCATTTGAGTTCAAGATTATAGAGAGGGTATAATCATATTTTGACAAATATTTTGGTTGATCATGACATTTATACAATAGGAACATAACCAGTTAAAGAGGACTATTTGGATTCAAGATAACATGATTCAGTGTTTCATGTCATCATTGAAACATAGCTTAGAAGATCATCTATTATAGGTGGAGTTTTCATATCACATTAGTAAACACTCCACCAATAGTGTGGCACCATTTGAGTTCATGTACGGGATATCAAACAGGTCATTATTACACCGGTTGAAACAAAGTGGAGACACTCTATTTGGAAATATACCTAGTTCAAGTGTTGGTTAAATTGGATGCAGTTCATCCAAAGGAATATGAGTACTTCCTGAAAATTTCATGAGTCCATTTGGGTCTGAAGATAATGCCTATTGGAATTTTATTCAGAGATCATGTGTTTTGAGATATTTCACCTCATCAATGATTTTGGGTATTTTTCCAGGATGACATGAAATCTCTCCTGTTCATGAGACCTTTTTCAAGTTACATCATTATGTTAGTAATGTTTAATACCGGTTGACCCTATCGTTGTAGTTAGACTTGGTGCATGGTATTTTATATTGGTTCTAGCTAAGGGTTAATTTGAGACAACCATTACATTTTTCAACCATGATGAGCTTTCCATTATGTGTTGTGTTACAACTTAGATGTTCAAAGTGTTTTTTGATAATTTACTTGTCAGGACCTATACCTCAGGGCTCGTATCGTGACTACCCCAAGATATCCTTCCATTGTACAAGGGCTAGAAACTTGCAACAATGGCGTAAATCCCTAAGACTAGGAAGGCATTTCCTTTATAACCTGAAAACACACACAATAGAGTACAATATGTAATCAAAATACTAAGTTAAAAATTCATAACAAAAGAGTGCCAAAAAGTAAAAGGGGCCGGAAATACAATCCCAATAGTAATGTAAAACAAACTAAAAGTACAAGTACTGGAAAATAGGAAAATAGCTCATGGATCATCCACCGAGAAATCTTACCTAAAGGGTAGGTACAAATATATCCCATATCACTCCGCGTCCATCCATCTCCTCCGTGTACCATCACGTCATGTGGTCCACATTCAGGTATCATCCTGTCCTAGTACACTCAGCCTCGGTTAGCACTGTCTGTCGTCTGCATCTAACACAATGAGGTGCGGGCATAGCCTGTGCATGGGTGATTATAATGATACTCAGTAGGGACCCCAAGACCCTTAAGGTCTCCCAAAATCCAACAAGGATAAACCACAAGGTATGAAATCCATAGTTATCCACACTTAGGTATATGCCCATACATATACCTAAGTTATTAGGTAATCCATCTCAATATTGAGGTAAAAAAAGTTACTAAATAAGCTCACATAGTTATACAACTTTTGTTAGAGATGATTAGATGTAGCCACTAAATCATCTATTCTCTTGAACCCACGTTCGATCCTGGTACAAAAATCAGAGCTGTCGAACCCATGCCGGATCTAAGAACAGTAGTCCGAGCTGTTGAACCCACACAAAATCCCAGAACAGTAGTCTGAGTTGTCAAACCCACATAGGATCTAGGAATACTAGTCAAAACTATCGACCTCATATAGGATCCGGGAACATTAGTCAGAACTGTCAAACCCACACAGGATCCAGGAAAAGTAGTCAGAGAGCATTCGTCCATAGGGTTTCCGCACAAGCACGCTTGATTCCAAGAGGTTCCACTCCTCAAGCCAAGTTTCTATACATCAACATCCACGAATTCCCAGGAAGAAATATCCCTATGGTTCGTCTCATCATAGGGGTCTCAACGCAATTGACGGTGTGTCAATCGAACGCCCAGTCTGAGAGTTATTAACCTTGTAGTCCTGGGGGCCTGGTTGGATTCTTAAATGATCCAACCTGAATATATATCATCTATACCTCAAACTCTAGTGGGGTATACTATAATGGACTGTCACACTCCATGATTTTCAGTTCCACTGATAGTTCTTCAAACGGATGTCTGGTGCCAAAGATATGGCTGATGGAGCATAAAGGGTCGGTAGTAGGCCCGGGTCCGATCTGACCCGATCGGATAGACTCGGCCCGTCTTAGTAAGGGCTGACCCTATTTGGGTCGACCTGTCTAGACCCAATGGTTCTGGCCCAGCCCACTGGGCCCAGCCCATCAGGCCATGAAGACCACGAGTAGCACGAGGGCGCGGACCGGTATGGGGGGCACATGCCAGTCGTGAGTCGGTGTATGGGCAGTTTAGCCTGGAGGCGCCGCAGGGGGGGACAGAAGGCTGGCTTGACCCGGCACGCGTGGGGCGCGGCTTGGTGGATTGGCCTAGATGTTCAATCCTGGTTTGGACAACATTGTGAGGGGTGTTCCTCGGGCAACTCAGCCCTAGAGGCGGGGTCGCCTACAGGCGACCGGGCGGCCGGCCGGAGGCCAAGAGACCAACGGGCGCATGGGAGGCCAGTAGCTGTTGGAAGCATGAAGGCTGGCGGGAAGTGGGGGGGCCGGCGGGCGCACAGAAGGCTGACGGCGGCCAGAAGACGGGAGGCTGGTGGGCGCATAGGAGGCCGGCGGTGGCCGGGAGCCGGTTCGGCTGAAGCACCTTGAGGGCGGCACACGTAACAGAGTCTGCGGGTAGTGCAGTATTTGCCTGTTGCATCCATCACCTCATCGTTTCATCGCCATGTCAAGGAACATTACAAATATATCGACAAAGGGAGTCAGGCCATGTTAGTTTGGCATGCACCCTCTGTGTTTAGGATGATAGTGATCAGTTAATAAGAATGAAGTAGAACAACCCACCCACAAAAAGGAAAAAATCCTCATTCTTCATTTTTTAAAGAAAGGAAGAACATGGAAATTATTCACATTTAAATGATATTAAACCCCTACATTTGTTCAATGTTTGTCAACGTTGGCATGGGGAAGAAGAGGGATCATTGGGAAAAGATGGATGTCGATGTCGTCTGCATTTTCCTCGATCCTCACATTGTGTGTCACGACCCGTCCTCGGGGCTCATGTTGTGACTACCCCAAACCCGCCTTCCATAGGCAAAGGGCTGGTGACTAGAACCATAGGCATAAATCTGGATAAAAAGGGAAGGCATTGCCTTTATAAAAGTAAAAAAACACAATAGAGTACAAAACTGAAGTATGCACTAAGTAAACTGAGTACAAAAGTAAGTGATGAAATGTAAATGGTCCAGAATGCAAACCCAAATATAAACTACAGTACAACTGAAAGAATAGTACAACAACAGTAAACTAATGCAGCAACCACTGAGTCATCCTCTGGGAATCCCACTTGAAGTGTGGTTACAGATGGACTCCTCAACACCTCAGGTCTGGCCGTCCACTCCGTGTACATCCTGGCAAGTGGTCCACCTCTAAGTACCATCTAGTCTAGGAACCCTCGGCCTTCTTCAGCACTGTCCGTCATCTGCATCCAAAAAATTGAGATGCAGGAAAAGCCCGTGCAGGGGTGAGTATAATGATACTCAGTAGGGACCCCAAGACCCTCAAGGTCTCCCAAAATCCGACAAGGATAAACCAAAACGTATGAAATCAATGGATAACCATTACATAGGTATATGCCCATACATATACCTAAGTTATCAAATAACTCATCTCAATCATAGGGAAAACACAAAGGTCCTTGACTTAGCTCAAACCGGGATTTTCATTATCGAAACAAAAACTACTGGAGAACTCCTCCTCTATTGATTACAGTGGACATGTCACAACTCCGACGCGCTAATCACTAACCTTATACTGCTGAGGTACTCCTCCTGTCGAGTACCGCAGGTCTGCTACCAAACTGGGTGCTCCGTCCGTTGTGGGTCTACCTCCAAATCGGGTGATCCCCCTAATAGCCGTCAAATGTACTCCTCCTATCGAGTACAGTGGGTCTGCTTCCAAACTAGGTGATCATTCCACTGTGGTCATTCTTCCAAACTGGGCGCTCCATCCACTAGGCTAGTCGAATCACTCCGAGTTGAATCGGTCAAGGATTCGTCAGGTCTCTAGCTACTAGGTCTCTACACTCTATCTGCTTGTCTCTAGGAAGATCCACTCCACAAGCTACTGGTCTATACTCCAAGTGTCATGAATTCTCATGTAGATTTATCACAAACAACCACCTCGTCATTGGAGTCTCAATGCAACAGACTGCGCGTCAATTGGACACTCGGTCTGTGAGTTATTAGACATTTTGTCTCTAGGACCCGGTTGGTTTCGTGTATGAACCGACCCAACCGTATCTCAATTGTACCCTAAACTCAGATGGGGTATACTCAATGGAACCGTTTCGCAACGAGATTACCAACTCCACTGACGGTTCGTCAAACGGACGTCTGGTCCTTACGTTATTGGTGTTTCCACTCCGAGGGCCTTGTTGGTTGCGGGATTGAACCAACATGGCCATTTTTTCATAGTCATACAAAACTCACATATAGTATCGCAAAAGGACCGCCTCTTCACGAGACTCCTAGTGCCGCAGACAGTGCGTTTATCGGGTGTTTGTTCGTAAAGTTATTCTTGTTCTAGTGAAAACATGCCCGACCCATTAAGCCCAACGGCTAGAGGGTCGAGTCAACCCGGTTTTGGCGGGTCCAACCCGACAGAGGGTCAGACCGGCCTGGTGATACCTATGGCCTGGACCAAGGGGTATGACCCGGCTTGTGGGGGCGCGGACCAGTCCCGCGGGGCGCGGACTAGCCTGGCAAGGCGCAACCCGGCTTGTTGAGCGGCTCCACCCAAGAGGCTGAGCAGTCTGAGGGGGGGGGGGGGGGCAGCCCCCCACTTTCTCAAACCACTGGCACAAAGCGGCGCCGCCCTCTCAAACTGGCTGCCGAAGCTGGCCGGCCTTCCTGGCGCAAGCGGCCCGCTCAATAAGCCCGCGGTCTCCCAAGCACAGCACCCTCCTGGCATCGCGGCTCCTTCACCCGGCCGGCTGTCGAGCCAACTTGTTTTCCACCTAAGCGGCCCGATGATTTCAGGTCATAGTCTTCCATAGCGCGGCACCCCTTGTGGCACCGCTATCCTCCTTCGACTCGGCCAGCTATAGCTGGCCGGTTCTTTGTCGGCCGAGCGGCCCGCGGTTGCGGACCGCGATTCTTCCGCATGCGTCTGGCATGGGGCCGCTGCCTTTGCTCACCGCCACCTCTATTCGACACCGCCTCCCTTTGCTAATTAATAAAACAAGAAATGACAGATGTTCATCGGACCGTATTTGTTTGGACCATGCCCTCCGTGTTATGCGGTAACAATCGACCATAGACAAGGATGGTTTCACGAAGAACGAAGAACAATTTTATTCATATAAAATTGAAACAAAACACCCTACTTCAAATAAAGGTTCAATTTTAGATGAGCTACGGAAGATGAGCGTCACGGTGATCGGGAATCGTGGAGAGGCGGCTTCAACTCATTGACATCATGGAAGAAGGAACCATGGATGGTGTGTCATCAGCATTCCATGTGGGTAGCTCCTTCTCATTTGGCTTGGATGATGATCGATGGAGGTAGTTGACGTCCCTCATTGGTTCTTCATTGGAAGGATGGTGTTCTTCATTGAGAGAAGAACATTAATCTATAAATCCTCTCAAGTCCCAACAAATCATTTCCAACCAAATTAATAAAAAGGCTTTCCCATCTTTTTAAAATAATTGTCAACCAATTCAAAACAATTCAAAAATTTGACACATATATTAAATAATTAATTAGGTTGGGTGGCACAATCAATGGGTGGATGGTGGAGAGGCTCCAAATAATAAATGAGGGAGAGTTGTCAACTTAATGAAGAGGAGTGTTAATGGGGGTTTTAAGGGGAGTTATGGGGAGATGAAAGGTCAGGGGTTCGTGTGGGACCCACCCCCCAAATATCCTCTCATGTGAGGTTATGTGGGTATGGGCCCCACCTATGATTCCACATGGGAGGAAATAAATATCATAGATAAATAAAATTGTGATCAACAATTTTTATGTATTATATTCTAATTCCCCAAATATTAAATCTCAACCCGCTTAAAATGAAACTGCGGTAAAGGTCCCCTTAAGAGAATATCAGCACTACAAGTTCATCGGTTCCCTCAGATTTCAATTCCGAGCACCACTTCGAAAGATAGAAAAACCCGCGCATACGTTCTCTAAAAATACTTGAACAAAACTTCAGAAAATTATTCTAGAGACACCGGGCCTCGGAATCCGGTGCCGTCAGAAACTGCGTACTTTTAAAATTCTATAGAATTTAAGAAAAAAATTTCTTTGAAATTTCTGGGTTTTTACATTACCCCCACCTCAGGGCTTTATGTCCCCGAAATGCTAAAACACACACTAGGGAAACAAAAAGGAGGTAATGAGCATGAATCTGAGCCTCCTGCTCTAATGTGCTCTCCTGGAGGTTCCCGTGCTGCCAGCGAATGCACACCAGAGGAATCGACCATCCTCATAGGACCCACTCCTATCAATCCTCGATCTCCACCGGGACCTCCGTGAATGTCACACCGTTATCGATGTCTAGCTCCCTGTGATCAATGATGTGGTTCAGGTCGTACACGTATCTCCTCAACTGAGATACGTGGAAGACGTCATGAACCTGGTGCAACTGAGGAGGACGGGCCATGGAGTAATCCACCTCACCTATCCTGTTGAGGACCTGGTATGGTCCAATGAAGCACAGAGATAACTTGCCACCTCAGCTAAATCTCCACAGACCTCGTCAAGGTGAGACCTGTTGAAATATGTGGTCTTTATCCTCGAACTCTAGCGGTCTTCTTCTCCTATTAGCATAAAACTTCTATCTGCTCTGTGCAGTATTCATCCGCTCTTGGATGATCGGCACTTTCTCTGTTGTAGCCTAAATCATCGCTTGTCCTACAAGAGCTTCTAAGATTTCTCATTTTCCAATAAGAGAAATCTAGTCTCATCCCCTGGATGAACCACGTTCTTTTTCTAATACAGTAAATCCTGACATGAATGGTACTATTTCATGACATGGATGACGTCGTAAGGCCTCGACACCACTACCAAGAGATCCAATTGCCACTCTCGCCTCCAAGGGATGAGTCACACTGTCGGCATCTATGTGTGGTCACTGGGTCTCATCCAGTAGGAATCTCAAAAGTTAGGGTCAAGTCAATAGTTTTAACTAGAACCTCTTAGTATTAACCACACAAATGGCAGGAACAAAAATGTCACAAGAATAGTGTCTTTTATTACTACAGCTAAAAGTATAGAGACACATAACAACCACAAACAAATACAAAAAGAAAGCTACAAGCACCAAGAACAAAGGCCTCCATGTCTGGAACTAGTCCCTCTCCTGTCCACCTACTTTCGGAGCTCCATTGTCATATGCTTCTGCTGCCTGAAGTTGTGCTCTCCCATATCCACATGTTCCCTGTGGTCGGGGTGGACCTTCTGGTGGTGGTGGTGGAAACCCCTTGATGCATCGTCCACCACAAGCTACACAGCCAGCTCTTCTGCATCCATCTGGTAGGTTCCTCTACTACCTGCTGCTCATCTGCTGGACGGGTTGGGCAGTCTTGAGCCAAGTGACCATGCATGCCGCATGCATATCACTTCCTGCTCCTTGTATAGCTATCTCTATTTCATGTGCCTCACACAACCGAACATGTATCTTGAGGTCTCCCACAAGTTGGACTTCTGTGTCATCTGTCTACTGCCAGATGCAGAAGACTTCGATATAGTCAGAAAGACTTACGGGGAGAGAAGTAGCTCCGGAGCCCGCACAAAGAGTAGAGTTTTTGGTACAAACTCTATCCTGAAAAGACCCTCGAATTCTCCCCAGGTGAGGGTCGCCTCATCGTAAAACTGGAGCATCAGGATCCCCCACCTCTCAGCTACTCCCTGAAAGATACTGACATCTAGGTACACCATCAAGTCAGCGGGTGTCCCAACTGTGTGGAAAACTCATGATACACCCTCCAGCCAGAACCCAGCTGTCTGAAAATCTGTCTTGCCTTGAATCCTCGGAGGCTTCTATTGCTGGAACTCATGAAATGCGCTCAAGAGGCACGCACCCTCTACTGCTAGGGGTGGTGGCAATGGTATCCAAGTGGTTAGTGGTACCACTGGTGCCTCCGCTGTGATGGGGCCCTGCACCATGGCCTTGCTGCTCAGTGGGATACCGTCACGATCCCCACTCGGTACCCGTGCTGACCGACTAGGTGAAGACATCCTAAACAAGAAACAGGTGCTCCACGATCAATAGATTATACCTGGTGATCTGACCTGGTTTGAGCTGACATAAAGAAAACTTTTAGAAACACACACGCAATCAGTGTTTTCATGCACTAAGTTGGAAATTAGTAGTTAGGGTCTTGGTGTACGAATACGTCAGCCGCTACACCAACACTTGACTCCCTGAACTAAAAAACACACTCGGTACTCTTAACACTATTGATTCACATAAAGAAATAACAGAGACCTATGTTCTGTGGTAGAATTGACTCCTCTGATACCAATTTGTCACGAACCGTCCTCGGGGCTAGTGTAGTGACTACCCCAAGAAAGCCTTCCATAGGACAGGGGTTGGAGACTAGCACCAAAGGTGTAAATCCCGATAAAAAGGGAATTCATTTCCTTTATAAAAGTGAAAAAACACATTAGAGTACACAAATGAAGTAATCACTAAGTAAACTGAGTACAAAAGTAAGTGTTGAAAAGTAAATGGGCCAGAATACAAACCCAATTATAAATTACAGTACAAATTAAAGACTTGTACAACACCAGTAAAGTAAAGCAGTAACCACTGAGTCATCCTCTGGGAATCCCACCTGAAGGGTGGGTACCGATGGCCTCCTCAGCACCTCAGGTCTGGTCGTCCGCTCCATGTATGTCCCGCCAAGTGGTCCACCTCTAAAATGTAAATACCCAGAAATTTCAAGGAAATTTTTTTCTTAAATTCTTTGGAATTTTACGAGTACGCAGTTTCTGATGGTACCTGATTCTCAGGCCCGGTGAGCCCGAAATAATTTTCTAATGTTTTTTTTAGGTATGTTCAGTGAACGTACGAGTGGGTTTTTTCTATCATTTCATCCAGTGCTCAGAATTTAAATCTGATGGCACCGATGAACATAATGTTCTGGTATATGCTTAAGGGGACCTTTACTAGAGTTGCATTTTAAGCATGATGAGAGTTAATATATGTGGAATTACAATAAAATAAATAAAATTTGTGGATCCAAATTTTATTTATCTATGTTAGTTATTTCCTCCCAAGGGGAGTTAGGGGTGGGGCCCATACCCACATAACCTCCCATGAGAGGATATTTGTGGGGTGGGGCCCCCATGAACCCCTACCCTTTCAGCTCCCCATAACTCCCCTTAAACCCCCCCATTAACACTCCTCTTCATTAAAATGACAACTATCCATCTTTTATTATGTGGAGCCTCTCCACCTTCCACCCATTTATTTTGCAACCTGACCTAATTAATTAATTAATATATTTTTCAACAATTCATTTTCGAATTGTTTTGAATTGGTTGTCATTTCTTCCTAAAAGAGTGGAAATCCTGTATTTACCCGACCCCCGTTTCCTGGAGCCGGTGCCTTGTTTAATTACGTTGGCGTACATATAAGGAATACGAATACCGAAGGACCGAGTAGTTTAGTATTATTGGAAACAAGATTCATACATAAGTTAAATATTAAAACTTGAAGAGAAATACAACTTCGAAACTCCTTAGAAAACACCCATAACTCCTTGGTTATTTCAGCATGTCATTCATAATAAACTTCTTCATGTCCTGAAAAAAATGATACATAAGAAAGGGGTGAGCTCAAATGCTCAGTAAGAGTATGAAATACAGCGGAATATAGTATAAACATAAGACATGGTGCATAATTGAAGACAAATTCCTTTAATAATAATCTTGAACACATTATGGCAGGAAAATAATCTCAGTAAACAATGCAATAATAAAACATAATCATGGGTATTACACTAATCAAATAACAACATGAAATATCAATAGATGAACTCATAAGGATGCAATTCATAATTCTGGACATTCTGAAAGATTTTTTCAAGGCCTCGGATAATACGTCTAATGATTAATTCCTCGGCCAAAATCTATATCACATTGGGAAAGGCATCGGCCAATTCCACGTCTATTTGTCTCATGAGACCTACCGATGCATCGACGGGCTATAGCGGGCCCCACACATCAAATAATATGTCCAATTCATTCCTCGTATGAATGGGGATCAACATAAACATCATATACATTCTTATTGAAACTATCATATGAAATGTAACTAACTTTCGACAATCATTAAACATAAAACACTAACCATTCGGCATAATATAGAGAATGGTTTTAGGATAGATCATCCAAAATAAAGTTAGTAATAAACCATTAAATAAAATATGGTATATGAAATCATAAATTATAAATCCCAATAATACATAAGAATTAACAAGAGTCTTGAATCAAACAAGAATAATCTTCTAAAATCACTAAGCAATTCTTGTGATAAAAACTCTTTTATTTAGAAAAGAAGAGTTCTTTTGGAAAAATCTTTGTATAAAACCAGAAGTGAGGTAAGATAGTATTTTCATAATAAAATGAGTGATTTTATAAAGATAATGGTTTCAAAAAACATATCATAGAGTGCACTTGAAAATTTGAAAAAATTTGAGAAATTCCCTTGGATCAGGCTTGTATTTTGAAAACAACTTTGAAAGTTACTTTAAAAATGTGTAACTATCCATAAAATAAGGAAGGGTTCTGGTTTCTACACATATATATGATACTCACACAGATTATATGACGATTAAAAAACAATAAATAACAATTTCATTGAGGTAATTAGACAATTAAAGTATCCCAAATGAAAATGGAAGTTTGCGTGGAAAACCCCTTACTTTAACTCTGAATGTGTCCCGGTCTTGTACTTAAGTTCCTGGAATATGAAATTATACTTTTTAATAACTTATTTCAGAATATATTGTAAATTTATTTATTTTATCATAATTATGGTTAGTTCATTAATGTCTTTATTGATTAGTTATTGTATTGACTTTCGTCGTTCAGGAGTGTTCGTTTCTCTTATTTTCATATTCGGTTCACTTGTTTTTAAGAAATGAAGTGGAATGGATGTAAATATCCAAAATTAAAATTATATATTATTTATGAACATAAATAGGAGTTATGTTTCATTAATATAACTTCGTTACATGGAATGAGGATGAATTATCATATAGAACTTTAATGATAATTGTTTTTCTTAATTTGTGGGTTTTGATTTCAACAAACTCATTTTTCTTTATAACCTAATACCAATCGAACAAAGGGATTACATAAAAATAAATAGGTTATATTATATATAATAATCTGGTTCAACTATAATATGAATGGTTTCATGACCTGAATTTAGAATGATAATAGAAATTGAACGTCCACCATCCTTGAATGTGTAAAATTGACACATCTCAGATGGTGTTTTTCTGCTAGTATAAAAGAAGGTAAAAATTAGAGATGATGATATCATATTCCACTATCATTAAAAAATTACAGTACATATGAGGTATTGGAGTCATCAAAATATTTGGATATAGAGAAGAAATAGAAAAAGAATACAAATGAACTTGAAAGGAAAGACAATGAATGGAAAAGAGGAATTTACCACTTGAACCAAACTTCATTGAAAATCTCCTTAAGGGAGATGTTTTGGTATTTTAATGAGACCAAATCTTTCTGGACGTGGGAGAGGAGGTTTGGAGGGTATTTGGACATAATTTGGAGAAGGAAAAAGTCTTGATAGGTGTTATGGGAATAAGGGGTGAGAGGGGGTTTTTATAATGGATGAGAGAGGGGATTTCTTAATATAAAACTCATTAATTTATTATTTCTCCTCAATACAAGGAATAGTGAGTATTAAATGACCAAGAATAGTAATTTTATCGTGTTATCCCGAACCATGTGGGATTACATCAGCATAACATCACACAAGACTTTATAATTAGTGTCATTATCTTAATTTTGCAATTTATGATATGTCACTATTCATAAAAAATTCAAGTATTTCAAAAAAATCTCAAAATTTTACCCCAACCATTTTTCGATGTGTAGATTCCAAAAAGGAAGTCCATTTTTCAAAAATAATTTTCTAAATATTATTAATTTAATATTTAATTAAATCATAATTTATTCTAAAAATTATAGTTTTCAAACAGTTGTTTACTTATTTTAAAGCATAGATATATCATATATACACTTGAATATTATTTATATACTATCATAAGTAAGGTTACTATTCATTAGGGTATATCACTATTCAAAAGGGTATATTACTATTCATAAGGGTGGGTAAATATTCCCCAAAAAATAAGTATTTCTTATTGGACTCTAAATAACTTACTGATCGCGACTGTGTATGTTGGATTTTAGAAATTTTCATCACAGAAGGGACACAATTATGTTTTAAGGATCCCATAGCACTTAGTAGTTAACGTGATTATGAAATATTTATAAGAATGTAATTTCCGTTAAAAATATTTGGTTGTTACAATCTATGCTCCTTACAAAAATTTCTCCCTCGAAATTTAATTTACAAACTAGGCCAAGAAGAGGTGGGGGAACTTCTCCTTCATTGATTGCTCCAGTTCCCAAGTTTCCTCTTCATACTTATGATTTATCCCTAGTACCTTAACTAGATGAGTAGTCTTGTTGCGTAGATCTTTGTCATTGTGATCCAATATTTTCACCGGCTACTCCTCATAAGAAAGATCAACCTCCAACTGTACCACCTCTAAAGAGAGTACATGTAAAGGTGCTGGTATGTACTTCCTTAAGAGGGATACTTGAAAGACATCATGTACCTTTGATAAGGTTGGTGGATGTTCTAGTCGATATGCCACAGCTCTGACTCGATCAAGTATTTTGAAGGGGCCGCTATACCTGGGACATAGCATTCCATTCTTCCCAAACCGCATGGCCTTCTTCCATGGAGATATGCGTAGAAATACCAGGTCTCCTACATTGAACTCTAGGTCTCGTCAATGGTTATCCACATAACTCTTCATTCAACTTTGGGCTGCCTTGATATGATAATGAATGGTTTTCACCTTTATTGACATTTCCTCAAAAAATTCAGGTCCTAGTAACAATCGCCCACCGACTTCATCCCGACATGCTGGTGTTCTACACCTTTTCCCATAAAGGGCTTCATATGGTGCCATACAGATTCTTGAGTAGAAACTATTGTTTTAGGAGAATTCAACTAGTGGAAGATGTTAGTCCCATCCTCATTTTAATTCCATTAAACATGCCCTCAACATGTATTCCACTTTCTGAATAGTCCGCTCGGATTGGCCATCAGTTTGAGGATTATAGTCCGTAATGATGTTCAGTTTAGTGCTTAAAGCATGTTGGAGACTTTTCCAGAACATCTAGGTGAATCTAGGATCATGGTCAGATTCAATAGAGAGTGGTACTCCATGCAGCCTTACAACTTCTTTGATGTAAATACGTGTAAGTTGATCCAATGAGAATTCCTCTCGAATCGCTATAAAGTGAGCTGTCTTTGTAAGATGATCCACAATGACCCATATAGCAATGTTTCCTCTAAATGACCTTGGGAGTCCATTGACAATGTCTATGGTAATGTTCTCCCACTTCCATGATGGTATGGGTAGTGGTTGCATCATCCCCTTAGACTTTTACCTCTCAGCCTTCACTTGTTGACATACCAGGCACTTTGACGTATATTCAGAAATATCCATTTTCATATTGTCCCACGAAAAGTTTTCTTGGAGATCTCGATACATATTTGTGCTACTAGGATGTATAAGGAAATTACAGATATGAGCATCATCCAACATTTCTCTCTTTATCTTAGGAATAGTGGGAACATAAAGCCTCTTCCAAAAATTTAAAATACCATCTTCATATGAGAAGTCAGTCGCCTTGCCAACATTTATTTCTTTAATTTTATTTTGAAACTCCTCATCATCAGCCTAAGAACTTTTTATCCTCTCTAGTAAAGAATTTTGGGAAACCATTTGAAAAAGTAGTGATGTTCTACCTTCCTTAATAATTCATATATCCATCTTTACAATATCAATTAACATAGGATCCCTTTCAACTCTCATCTTGTTCAGAATTCCATGGCCTTTTCTACTTAATGAATCTGCTACCTTATATTCTTTCCCTGAGTGGTAGTGTATTGTGCAATCGTAATCTTTGAGTAGATCAATCCACGTATTTTGTCTCATGTTGAGTTCTTTCTGTGATAATATATAATTTAAACTCTTATGATCTATATATATATCACATTTTTCTCCATAGAGGTAATGTCTCCATATCTTCAGAGAAAAAATTATCGTTGCTAACTCAATATCATGGGTTGGATAGTTCTTTTCATGAATTTTTAGTTACTTAGATGCATAGGCAATCACTTGATCATTTTGTATAAGGACAAAACCAAGTCCTTTCTTTGATGAATCACTATTGATAACAAACCCATCATTCCCAGATGGTAGGTTTAGGATCGGAGCATTCACTAACCTCCTCTTCAATTCTTCAGAACGCTCTTCACATTCATTGTTATATACAAACTTAAACCCTTTCCATGTGAACTTGGTTATTGGGTTGGCTAAATGGGAGAAGTTCTAAATGAAACACCAATAATTTCCTGCTAAACCAATAAAACTACGTACTTCGGTTACGTTCATTGGAGTAGGCTATTCTTGCACATCCTTTGTCTTTACAGGATCTACAGATATTCTATCCTTTGAGATATTGTGGCCTAGAAAGGAAACTGATTGGAACGAGAAATCAGACTTGCTGAACATCCCATATAATTCGTTTCTTCTCAGAGTCTTCAGAATAGTGCGCAAGTGATTTTCATGTTCTTCATAGCCTCTAGAGTACACCAGGATATCATCAATAAACACCACCACAAAGTCATAAAGATATTCCTTGAAGACTCTATTCATCAAATCTATAAAAATAGATGGTGCATTAGTTAGTCCAAAAGGCATTACTATAAACTCGTAATGCCCATATCTGGTTCGGAATACTTTTTTTGGAATGTATTCCTTCCTCACAAGTAACTGCGGATATCCATATTGAATATCAATCTTTGAAAAATATTGGGCTCTATGAATCTGATTGAATAAATCATCAATTCTTGGTAGATGATATTTATTCTTTATTGAAATAGCATTGATTTCCCTATAATCAATGAACTGCCCCATGGATCCATCTTTATTCTTAACAAAGAGGATGGGGGATCTCCATAGAGAAACAAAAGGTCAAATAAATCCTTTATCACTCAATTATTCTAGTTTCTTCTTTAGTTCCACTGACTCCACAGTGGAAATTCTATAAGGGGTCTTTGATATGGGTCTTGAACCAGGAATTAAGTCAATGGAAAACTCAATTTTCCACTCTATAGGATGTCTATGTAAATCCTCTAGAAAGACATCAATATACTCTTTCACAACAGGTACATCTTCTATTTGAACATTTCTTTCCCCACCCATAGTTATTTCATTATGTTCCTCCCTGATAATTGAATTTTGTTGAGCTAGTGTGGGTGGATCTAGATAAGAATTAGGTGGTAATGTTTCTGATCTAAAGATAAGGTACTCCTTATCATCATCAAAGATTGTAACCTCCTTCTTCTTATAATAAATTTTTTCATCATGGTCTGAAAGCCAATCCATACTAAGGATTATATCAAACTCAATCATGGGTATGACAATAATATCCATAGTTAAAGAACATTTATATTCCCTAATGGGAAATGAATCAAAAAACATTGTTGAAATGATACTTCCTTTAGGAGTTTTTACTGACAACTCCCATGTTATATCAAATTTGAAATATCTAATTTTCTTAGCAAACTAGGATGATATTAAACAATGTGATGATCCAGAATCAAATAAAACATTGGCTAAGCTTGATTAAATGATCAAAGTACATGCCACCATGTCAAGCGAAACTTCAACCTCTTTAGTTGTGATTGCATATGCTTTTCCTTTCTCCCTTGGCCACTTATGTTGAATATTTCCTTGAATTTTTGGACAATCAATAGCATATTTCCCCATCTCCAAACAATTATAGCATCGAACATCATTGGCTTCCTTCATTCCTTTGTAATCACCAGAATGATGGCCTTTTTAAACACATTTTTATCATACTCCTTTTCCTTTTAATCACGCACTGGGGTGTTTCCTTCCAAATTTGTCACATGGTGGATATTCAACTCTTCCCTTCTTCATCGTTTCTTTATTTCCTTTGGCAGGGATTTCAGCAGCCCTCTTCTTTTCTTGATTTCTCTTAAAGTCATAAGACTTAGAGAATTATTTTTCGGTCTTTATAGCACATGAAATTATGTCATCATATGATGAAAATATTTTAGAGACCACTACCCTCCATAGTAATGGCTTTAGGCCATCAAATAATCGATTGATTTTGCACCTTGGATTTTGTATGTAGTCCACAACATGTCTTCCCAGCCTTGTAAAGTTGGCTTCATACTTGGAAACATTTTCATCCTCCTTTTGCATCAGATTCAAGAATTCACTCTCCATATCATCTATTTTTTCATGTGGGAAATATTTTTTAGAGAATATTTTCTTAAAATCCCTCCATTCCATCTCTTCTATTTCTTCCTCCTCCTTTGTGTTTTGGATTAATGACCCGCACTGATCCGGATCTCCCGATAGACGATATACTTCCATGACAACCTTATCTCATTCATTACATCCCAAAGTGATAAATATGTTCTCGAGGGAATATATCCACTGCTCTGCTACCAAAGGGTTGTAGTCCCATTGAATGTTAGAGGTTATTGTCGCATAAAGAGATCTAGCATAGCTCCACCACGTGGTGGATCAAGATGCTCCATACGAGTAACGTTATTATTCATAACTTGAGTAAGTTTTCCCACTATAGTTATGAGTTTCTCAGCACCAATCACAGCACCAGAGCCAACATCATAATCTTGCATCAGAGGAAAATCACTAAAAGGGACGCATGTGTTCGTTCGGTTTCCATTCCTTCCACTTGGTGACATCTCTAGAAAATGGTATACACTATATTAGGTTATGAATCATAATGTATAATCTTATCTTGTCAAAATTCTTAGAAAAAATTGAGATCATACGAATGGATAATCCCATTTTCACAAATATGGTTTCTTTGAGAAATATTTTACATTTAAATCCCTCATAATGGATAGTAATGAAAATGTGAATTATCCTAAGAATATCCCATAGGAGTTTCATCACCCAGAGTGTAGCAAGGCTCGTTGCCGCGCACTAGTTCCCGTTTGAGTCTAGCTCAAAGCGGTGTTTTCAGGTTTTACCCCTAGATACATCTGTGCCACAGCCGCCTCTACCTGCTCGTATCCAGACAGGGATGTATTACTTGAAATATCCACATAATATATTCCATACAAAAATACTAATACATTATTGTATGTATATCCTCAAAACATAACTTAGGGATTCGTCCTAAATTTGACGTTTTCTAAATCTAGTTTCCAAGTATTCTACTAAACTTCCTCTGATACCAACTGTAAGGACCTGACCCTAGTTTCCCAGAGTCGGTGCCTTGTTTGATTACATTGGCATACATACAAGGAATAATAATCCTGAAGGACTGAGTAGTTTATTATTATTGAAAACAAGATTCATACATAAGTTCAATGTTACAACATGAAGGTAAATACAATGTGGAAACTCTTTAAACAACCCCCATAACTCCTAGGTTATTTCAGCATGTCATTCATAATAAACTTCCTCATGTACTGAAAAAAATGATACATAAGAACGGGGTGCGGTCAAATGCTTAGTAAGAGTAATCAATACAGCGGAAGATAGTATAAACATAAGACATGGTGCATAATTGAAAACATGTTCCATTAATAATAAACATGAACACATTATGGCAGGAAAATAAGGTGAGTAAACAATTCCATAAAAAACATAATCATGGGTATTCTACTAATCGAATAACGACATGAAATATCAGTAGTTGAACTCATATTGATGGAATACATATTTCCAAAAATTCTGAAACATTTTGTCAAGGACTTTTCCAATATGTCTAATGATTAAGGCCTCGGCCAAAATCCATGTCACATTGGGAAAGGCCTCAGTCATTTCCAGTTCTATTTTTCTCATGAGACCTACCGATGCATCGGCGGGATATAGAGGGACCCACCCTTCACATAATAAGTATAATGCATTCCACATATGAGTGGGGATCAACATAAAAAACATATACATTCTTATTGAAACTATCATATGAAATGTAACTAAATTTCCCCAATCATTAAACATAAAAAACTATCCATTCAGAATAATATGGTGAATGGTTTTAGCATATATCATCCACAATAAATTTAGTCATAATAAATTCAATAAAATATGGTATATGAAATAATAAATGATTAACCTGAACAATACATAAGAATCAACAAGTGTTTTTAATCAAACGAGAATAATCTTCTAAAATCTTTAAGAAATCCTTGTGATAAATACCATTTTATTTTGAAAAGAAGAGTTATTTTGGAAAAATATTTGTATAAAACCAGAAGTGAGGTAAGATATTATTTTCATAATAAAATGAGTGATTTTATGAAGATAAAGGTTTCCAAAAATAGATCATAAAGTGCACATGAAAATAGGAAGGAATTTGAGAAATTCCCTTGGATCGGGCTTGTATTTTAGAAACAACATTAAAAGTTCCTTTAAAAATGAGAAAAATATCCATAAAATACGGAAGGGTTATGGTTTGTACACATATATATGATACTCACAAAAAATATATGATGAGTACATAAAAAAACATAATAATTTCATTAAGGTAATTAGATAATCAAAGTATCCCGAATGAAAATGGAAGTTCGGTTGGAAAAACCCTTACCATAACTCCGAACGTGTTCCACTATTGTACATATGTTCCTGGAATATGAAATTATACTTATTAATAACTTATTTCAGAACCTATTATACATGTTTTTAGTTTATCATAATTCTTGTTAGTTCATTTATGTCTTTATTGATTAGTTATTGTATTGACTTTCGTCATTCCGGAGTGTTCGTTTCTCTTATTTTCATATTCCATTCACTTGTTTTTAAGTAACGAAGTGGAATGGATGTAAATATCCATAATTGAAATTATATATTATTTATGAAAATAAATAGGTTTTATTGTCCAGTTATATTACTTGGTTGCATGGAACGAGGATGAATTATCATATAGAACTTTAATGATTATTGTTTTGGTTAATTTGTGGGTTTTGATTAAAATGAACTCATTTTTCATTATAACCTAACACCATTTGAATAAAGGGATTACAGAATCCTAAATAGGTTATATTATATATAATAATCTTCTTCAACCATAACAAGAATGGTTTCATGACCATAATTTAGAATGATAATAGAAATTGAAAGTCCATCGTCCTTGAATATGTAAAATTGACACATCTCAGATTGTGTTTTTTCTACTAGTATAAAAGAAGGTAAAAAGGGGAGATGATGATAACTTATTCCAATATCATTTCAAAATTACTGTACATATGAGATACTGGAGTCATCACAAAATTTGGATAAAGAGAAGTAATATAAAAATAAAACAAATGAACTTGGAAGGAAAGACAAAGAATTGAAAAGATGAATTTACCTCTTGAACCAAACATCATTGAGAACCTCTCTAAGGGAGATGTTTTGGTCTTCTAATGAGACCAAAGCCTACTATATGTGGGAGAAGATATTGGTTGGGTATTTGGATAGAATATGGAGAAGGCACAAGTCTTGAGAGGTGTGATAGAAATAGAGGGTGAGAGGGGGTTTTTATAGTGGAGGAGAGAGGGGATTTCTTAATATAAAACTCATTATTTTATTATTTATCCTCAAGATAAAGAATATTAGGTATTACATGACCAAGAATAGTAATTTTATCTTGTGATCCCGAACCAAGTGGGCTTACATCATAATAACATCACACATGACTCTATAATTACTGTATTTGTCTTAATTTTTCCATTTATGATATATCACTATTCATAAAAAATTCATGTATTTCAAAAAAATCTAAAAATTTTACCCCAACCATTTTTCGATGTGTAGAACCCAAAAAAGAATTCCATTTTCAAAAATAATTTTCTAAATATTATTAATTTAATATTTAATTAAATCATAATTTATTCTAAAAATTAGAGTTTTAAAACATTTGTTTACTTATTTTAAAGCATAGAAATATCATACATAAACATGAATATTAATTATATATTATCATAAGTAAGGTTACTATTCATTAGGTTATATCACTATTCATAATGGTATGTTACTATTCAAAAGGGTGGGATAATATTCACCAAAAATTATGTTTTTCTTTTTGGACTCTAAATAAATTACTGATCGCGACTGTGTTTTTTGGATTTTTGAAATTCACATCACAGAAGTGACAAACTTATGTTTTAAGGGTTCCATAGCACATAGTAGTTAATGTGATTATGATAGTTTTATAAGAAAGTAATTTTATTTAAAAAAATATTGGGTCATTAAAAATACATTTTATTATTTTGGTTGGAAAATATTTGTTGGGACTTGAGAGGATTTAGATATTAGTGTTCCTCTATCAATGAAGAACACCATCCTTCCAAGGAAGAACCTCCGAGGGATGTTGATTACCTCCATCAATCTTCGGCAATGCCAAAGGAGAATGAGCTACCCGCATGGAACGTCGACGACACACCATCCACGTTTCCTTCTTCCCCGACATCAACGAGTTGATGCCGCCTCTCCGTGACACCCGACCACCGCGACGCTCATCTTTTGTGGCTTGTCTATGAGTGAACCTTTATTCAAGGTAGGGTGGTTTGGTTCAATTTTATTTGAATAAAATTGTTCTTTGTTCTTCTTGAAACCATTCATGTCCATGGCTGGTTGTTACTGCCCAACTCAGAGGGCATGGTCCGAACAAACATGGCATGACGACCCTCCGTCGTTTCTTGTTTTATTAATTCACAAAGGGAGGCGGTGGAGAATGGAGGCGGTGGTGAGAGAAGGCGACAGTCACATGTCGGTCTCATGCAGAAGAATCATGGTCCGCAACTGAAGGCCACTCGGTCAACGAAGAACCGGCTGGCTAAAGCCGGCCTGGCCGAAGGAGGATTGCGGTGCCACAAGGGGCGTCGCTCTACAGAAGACCGCGTCCCACAATCTGCAGGCTGCTTTAGTGGCAAATCGGCCTGCTCAATGTCCAGCTGGGTGAAGGAGTCGTGGCTCCAGGAGCGTGCTGCACTTGGGGGACCACATCCCGCCCAAGAGGGCATCTTGTGCCAGGAAGGAAAGTCGGCTTTGGCCGGACGGTTTGGGAGGGAGGCGCCCCTTCACGGCGCCGGTTCCGGAAAGCCACCCCCCCCGGACCACTCGTCCACCCAGGCCAAGCTGCTCAGTTAGCTGGGTCGTGCCCCACTGTGTTGGGACACACGAATCACCGGTCTGGTCCAACCCTCGGCTGGGTTGGACCCGCCAAAATTGGGTTGACCTGACCCGCCATCCACTGGGATTAATGAGCTGGTCCCGTTTTCAATAGAAACTTAATAACATTAAGGCCACGTGTCTGATCGATGCGCCTTCTGTAGCACTAGGACCCTCATGACGATGCTATCCTTTTGAGATATTCTATGTGAGTTTTGGACGACTTTGGAATAAATGGTCTGGATGGTTCGATCGCGTAACCAACCGGGCCCTCGGAGCATAAACGCTTATAACTTACTGATCGGACGTCTGTTTGATGAACTGTCAGTGGCGTTGGTAATATTGTTGAGAAAAGGTTCCTTTGAGTATACCCCATGGGATTTCGGGGTACATTTGAGATACGGTCAGGTTGGTTCGTACACGAAACCAATCGGGCCCCCAGGACAAAAAGGATAATAACTCACAGACCGGGCGTCTGATTGACGTGCCATCTATTGAATTTATACCCCTTTGAGGAGGTGGTCATTTTATATACTTCTATGTGAGACTTCGTGACACATGGAGTATCGACCAGTTGCTCGTGGAGCGAATCCTCTCGGAGGCGAGCAGACATAGTGCTGAGACCTAGTAGCTATAGACCTGATGACTGCTAGACCAATTCCACTAGGAGATATTCGACTAGCCTAGTAGATGGAGTGCCCAATTTGGTGGTAGACCCATGGCGGACAAAGCGCATGGTTTGAAAGAAAACCTGCGGTACTCGACAGGAGAAGAACCTCTGACGACTTTTAGGGGGAGCGTCCGGTTTGGCGGTAGACCCACAGAGGACGGAGCCCCCAGTTTGGAAGTAGACCTGCAGTATTCGACAGGAGGAGTACCTCAGTAGTATAAAGTTAGTGAGTAGTGCCTCGGTGTCATGACATGGCCATTGTACTCGATAGAGGAGGATTTCTCCATCAGTTGTGGTTTTGATAATGAAAATCCTGGTTTGAGCTGAGTCAGTGACCTTTGTGTTTTCCTCATGATTTAGATGGGTTACGTGATAACATAAATATATGTATGGTCATATACCCAAGTAATGGTTATCCATTTATTTAATACTTTTTGGTTTATCCTTGTCATATTTACTAAGACCTTGAGGGTCTCGGGGTCCCTACTGAGTATCGTTATACCCACCCCTTCACGGGCTATGCCTGCACCTCGTTGTGTTGGATGCAGACGACGAACAACGCTGGCGTAGGCCGATGGAACCTAGACTGGATGGTAGCCCGAGGTGGACCACTTGGTGGGACATACATGAAGCGGACGACCAGACCCGAGGTGCTGAGGAGGCCATCTATACCCACCCTTTAGGTGGGATTCCCGGAGGATGACTTAGTGGTTTCTACTTTACTTTACTGCTGTTGTACTAGTGTTTCAGTTGTACTGTACTTTATAGTTGGGTTTTTATTCTGGACCATTTACTTTTCAGTACAAACTTTTGGACTAATTTTACTTAGTGCTTACTTCAGTTGTGTACTCTATTGTGTTTTTTATACTTTTATAAAGGCAATGTCTTCCCTTTTTATTCGGATTTAAACCTTTGGTGCTAGTCATCGGCCCCTGGCATATGGAAGGTGGGATTGGGGTAGTCATGACCCGAGCCATGAGGTTGGGTCATGAAAAATTGGTATCAGAGGAAATACCCAGCCGGAAGTGCATAGGCACTGCCTGGGTTTGATGCTTGGGGTCGACAACGAGGGTGTTTTTCTTTAAAGGGGTGGATAATGTAACACCCCTGGAAAAGTGAGACTTTAAAGGCTAAATGTTTTTACCCATGTCAACAAGGTGAAACTTTCTTTTCAGGAGCCTACCTGATTAGAAATTCATAGTTAAGCATTCTTGCCCTGGAGTAGTAATCCGTATGGGTGACCTTCTGGGATGTTTCCCAGGGAGTGTGTGAGTGAGGACAAAACACAGTTAAATAACATGTGTTCGCCTGTGGGGATAGTCATTAGCCTGAGAAGCGACCCTATTGAGTAATAGCCTATGGTGTGCTGGGGAGACAACCAAGGTATTACAGGAGATCCATGGGGTCAGATGACATGGTTCATGGCCCGAGGAGGTGGGTCGTGACATTGTGCACCGACTCATCACAGTCGAAGACGTCCTACACCTGAGTAGGTTTCGTGGAAGGAAGTTATAGTTTCTCCTCGTCAGCATTCTCTATTGGAAGATTGTGTTCTTTGTGGAGGAAGCATAATCCTTAAACTGTTGGGAATCACGTCACTTTACCAGTTCTTCATTGATTGGTTAAGCCATCCCAAACCCTCCTCCCATGCTTCATATATATAGGAGAGTGAGGGAGGTAGGTAATAATCGTAGCAATTTATGATGGTTCATTTATTCGGAACCTTCCTAAATTCTAACGACACAGTTATTTAAATTTAAAAGGAGAAAACTAATTGAATTGTACTAGTGAAATTTAAGAAGTTTGTTTGCTATAATTATTGGGAGGATACCAAGAGGCTCCCCCCTTCCCACATTTAATAGGGACTTGAGTGGTTTCTCTAAATTATTGGGAGGTTACAAGGAGGTTTAAAAACCTCGGTGGTCTCAATTCCATATCCTCTCTTGCGAGGTTATTGTACGGGTGGTTCCCACATCCATAACCTCTCATGGGAGGTTATGGTGTGGCGGTACCCACTTCCAACTTCCATATCGATGTTTAGCTCCGATGGAACCACCTGAAATATCCACGTGGAAGGTCAAAATAAAATAAAATGAATATTATTCTATTTTATTATTTCCACAAATAACCCAAAAACTAACATTCACCCACGTCCATTTTCCATCAAGGTGAAAGTCTCCTTATGCGAATATCAGTGCTGTGAGTTCAATGGTGCCCTCATATTTCAATTTTGAGCCCCTATTTAAAACATAGGAAACACATCCCATGGGTTTTCTTAACGTACCCAAAAAAATGATCCGAAAATTATTATCAGTCACCCTCGACCCGCACTGGCCAAGGTTAGGCTCTTCCTAGGTTAAAAACACCCCAACGAACCCAATGATACTCTTTGATTTTCAATCCGAGTTACCATTTAGATGTTTTTAATTTTACAATAAATTAATTGTCACTTATTTATTTTAATTGTGGCCAAAAACTGACATTCTCTGGTAGACCACACCAGCCAAAGTTAGTATCTTCTTAAAGAAAGAATACCCTCATGAATTTAGCTGTGGTCTCATATTGTTAATCTGAGTTACCATTTGTGAGTTACAAACATTTTAAAAATAAAATAATTTATTTAATTATTTTATTTAGGATTATGGAATTTTTGGGTTTTCTCATAGGAGGTATGCACCGACTAATATTAAGTCACGCCTAGGGTAAACCCGCCATTATGAGCATAATGGTGCCCTCAGATTTCTGATCTGGTTAACTATTTAAGAGTTATTCCAGTTCATTAGGAAAATTGCTTACACCCATTAACATACTCTTATCAACACTTTGACGGATCATTCATGGCACTCCGGGCCTCGGAATCATGCGTCGTTAGATTTCACGGACTCGTAAAATTCCCATTAATTAAAAAAATTAAACAGAAATTCCGGGTCATTACATTATTCCCACCTCAGGGCTCTACGTCCCAGTAAAAACTCATAACTAAGGGAACAAGTGGTGGTACTGAGCACAAATCTGATCCCCCCGCTCCCATGTGCTCTCCTGGAGGTTCCTGTTTTTCCAATGAATGCACACCAGAGGTATTGACCATCCTCAAAGGACCCAACCCTATCGATCCTCAATCTCTACTGTAACCTCCGTAAAAGTCACCCCATCATCAAGGTCTATCTCTCCATGGTCGACGATTTGTGAAGGGTCATGCACGTATCTCTTCAATTGGGACATGTGGAAGACGTTGTACACCTGGTTGAAATGAGGTGGAAGAGATAAGTAGTACATCACCTTGCCAACTCTACTGAGGACATGAAAAGGTTTGATTAATATTGGAGATAACTTGATGCCTCAGCCAAGTCTCTGCAAACCTCATCGAGGTGAGACCCGTAGAAAGATGTGGTCACCATCCTCTAACTCTGAAAGTCTCTGTCTCCTGTCGGCATATGATTTATGCCTACTCTGTGCAGTCTTCATTCACTCCTGGATGATCTGGACCTTCTCTGTGGTAGCACCTTCTATCTTTGGTCCCACTAGTGTCGACTCCCCTGGGTCAGTCCTATACAAAGGTGATCTATATGGTTTCCCGTAAAATTCCTCAAAAGGTGCCATCATTATGGTGGAGTGATAGCAATTGTTCATTGAAAACTCCACCAAAGGTAAGTGATCCTCCCAGCTGCGAATGAAGTCAAGGACACAAGAACGCAGCATGTCCTTGAGGGTCTGAATGGTCCACTCAGTCTGACCATACGTCTGAGGATGGAAGGCGGTGCTCAAACGAAGCTGCCTCCCGAAAGCTTCCAACAACCCCTTCCATATCTGATAAGTATAACATGCTTCATGTTTGAAGACGATCATTTAGGGTACTCCATGTAACCGCACAATCTACTTCACAAAGTGGCATCCCATGCATTCTTCTAAACCCTGTTCTCTGATCGGTTGGAAGTGGGATTACTTGGTGATTCGGTCAAGGATTAGCCAAATTGATTCATGACCCCTGGATGTATGTGGATTTCCTTTAATTAAATACATGGATATATCAGCCCACATTTACTATGGGTCCTCTAAATTCTAAACCAAGCCCGATGGTACCTGATGCCCCGCCTTAACTTGCTGACAAGTGAGGCATCGAGAGACAAACTCTATAACTTCTTCGTTCATTATCAACCAGCAGTGTTGTCGTCGGAGGTCCTGGTACCTCGTTTCCACTCCTGGATGTACCGCAAGAGGGGATGTGTGGAACTCCCTCAACACATCCTCTTGAGGTGACACTGGTACCATGGTATGTCCCCTAAAAAGAATGATGTGCTTCCCACCTTCAAAAAATCCATCAGGTTCCAGTCCTGTGGATATCTGAGCACGTCGTGTCTCACAGTTAGCATATTCATGCTATGCCTCCCTGACTCACTGAAGGAGTGGGGGTGAATATAAGAGACTATTGAAAAACATCACCTTCTCCATCCTCAAAAGATATCTACAAGGCGTCTAGCTGCTCTATCACCTCACTAAGAAGATGCAAGCCAGACCTACTACTGTGTGCGTCTGCTACCATGATCCTATTCCCAGGAGTATAGACTATCTCAAAATCAAAATCTGCTACCAAAAGGGTGAGTTTGGTCAACTCATGAGTTAATTGATGCACCCTCCTATGCATGAGTTTATCCAGTGCTTCTTGGGTTTCCTTTTTCTCCGACCATGGAAAAACCCATCCCAATGTTGTAGATAACCACAAACTTTTTTCCTAATACAGTCAATCTGAGTATGAACTATGGATGCCCAGTCATACCCAAACTAACATTGTAAGGCCTCGACACTACCACCAAGAGGTTCCAACCGAAACTCTCGCATCAATGGAAAGATCACACTGTTGGCATAAGTGTGATTATCGAGTCTCCTCCCAAGTGTATCTCCAGAAATGAGGGTCAATTCAACGATTTAACTAGAATCTCTAGGTCTTGGAAAAGATTCTTGGAAGGAGGTAATGATTGGTACCTATGTCTATTGATACAAAAACTAGTATTAGACATAGAGCATAACTCGAATCATTCCTAGAGTCTATGGGTCGCATTCCTTGACCGCATGAAAAAACTCTCTTCCCATGTCCTCCAGCCCCCTAAGCCTGAAAGGGTCTACAAAAAGGGGGTGGTTGTAACATATCGAAAAGTACACCACCATATGCTGCTCTCCTAGCTCTTCTTCCACGTCTGCTACAATGTAGATTCATCTATCCCTAACACATCCTCTTCCTGAAACATTTTACATGCCCTAGTCTCTGAGACTGGTGCCAGTTTCTTGCTTTCCCACAGCTAACATTCACTGGCTGCATCTTCTTAGCTAATAAATATTCAACAACAAAGGTTCTCTCTAGAACCCTTACATAATTAAGAAGGCATTGAGGAATAGTGCTAGCTTGGATGTCCCTAAAGACACCTCGCACAGAGGTCTGTGCTCTGAAACACTGATAGTATCATATTCATCGAGTACCTGGAATGATCGGTATGCCTCGATGAATACTCAGCTACTGACATGTCATCTGGCTGAAGATATATAAGCTCTAGATAACTCTCAACCAGATCTTGAAGCCAGTCCTCAGCCGCCTGTGAGTCTGCTCACCTCGGAACATGAGGGGTATCTGATGATGAATCACACGTAAGGCACTAATCTTATATGTGTCCTTTACTGGTACCACCGGTTGTAAATGTTGACCAACGGGTAGTGATATAGCTGACACACTACCCGAAGGTACTCTCTTAGGTAATGGTCCATGTACCGAAGACTCATCAAAAATCGGACCATCCTCACAGTCACTCATCGAAAAAGACTCACAGTTATCATCGTCGTCTTCTCTACTAGTGTCTCAACTAGACAGTAAACTCTAGAAATCACCTCCATCTAGCCCTCGGCTGCATGGGAATCTGTCTCGCCTCAAAACCTCATAGGCCTCTACTTTAGGAACATATTGAACATTCTCAGTCGGCGTGCACCATCCGCTAGTGTGGATGGCGGTATCTACTGCCCAAAGGGTGGTGGTGCTACTGGTACACCACCTGAAGGTGACAACATAGTAAGAGGGCCTTACACCGGAGCCTTGTCGCTCGGTGGGCTGTCAGTGTGCACAACTCTCAAAACTCTAGATGGTCTTCTACGTGGAGGAATATAGAACGAAACAGACGTGACTCGGTAAAAAGATTATACCTAGTGAGCTGACCTATTGAACTAACTCAAAAAAAACTTTTGGAAACACACACACAATCAATGTTTTCTTGTACTGAGTCAGAAATCAGAAATCTGGGTCCTGGTGTATGGATACGTTGACCACTGAACCAACACTAGACTCCCTGAAGTGAAAACCATAATAACTACACATAACACTATTTCTTCACAGAAAAGGTTAGATTCTTATGTTCTATGGTAGAACCGACTCCTATAATACCAATTGGTCTGGACCCCTCCCACGGGGCCTATTCTGGGACTACGCCAAGTCGGCCTTCCATATTCCAGGGGTGGGAGACTAGCACCAAAGGCGTAAATCCCTAAAACTGGGAAGGCAATGCCTTTATAACCTGAAAACACACACAACAGAGTACAAGAATAAAGAAAAACACTAATTAAAACAACATAAAAAAGAGTAATAGAATGAAAAAGGGGCCAGAAATACAATCCCAACTATAAAGTACATGAAAATGAAAGTACAGGTACTAGAAAAATTGAAAATAGCTTCTGGATCATCCACAGGGAAATCCTACCTGAAGGGTAGGTACAGATAGCTTCGACAGCACTCCACATCCGTTCGTCTCCTCTGTGTACCGTCACACCGTGTGGTCCACCTCCTGGTACCGTCTAGTTCTAGTACACTCAGCTTCTGTCACCATTGTCTGTCGTCTGCATCGAACACAATGAGGTACTGTCATAGCCTGTGTAGGGGTGAGTATAACGATACTCAGAAGGGACCCCTACACACACAAGGTCTCACAAAATCCAACATGGATTAACCACAAGGTATGAAATCAATAGTTTACCCCACTTTGTTATATGCCTATACATATACCTAAGTTATCAAGTAATCCATCTCAATCATGAGGTAAACACAAAAGTTATTGACTCATCTTAAAATAGTATACAAATTTTTTAGAGAGTTAGAGATTATAAGATGTATCCAATAAATCATCTATTTAGTCGAACCCATGTAGGATCGTGGTACAGAAATCAAAGCTGTCAAACCCACATATGATCCATGAATAGTATTCAGAGCTGTCGAACAACACAGGATCCAGGAATAGTAGTTAGAGCTGTCAAACCCACATAGGATCCAAGAACAATAGTCAGAACTGTCGAACCCATATAGGATCTAGGAATATTCGTCAGAACTGTCAAACCCATACAGGATCCAGGAACATTAGTCAGAGAGGATCCAACCATAGGGTTTCCAAACAAACACGCGTGATTCCGGGAGGGTCCACTCCTCAAGCCAGTTGTTGATACATAAACATCCATGAAGTCCCACTATGAAATTTATCAATGGTCCACCTTGTCATTGGGGTCTCAACACAACTGACGGCGTGTCAATCAGATACCATGTCTGAGTGTTATTAACCTTTTAGTCCCGTGGGCCCAATTGGATTCATACACAATCCAACATAACTATACCTCAACTATGCCCCAAACTCTTGTGGGGTATACTGTATGTTACCTACATGCTCCAAGATTTCCAGTGCCGCTGACTGTTTTTCAAACAGACGGTTGGTTCCAAAGATATGTTCGAAGTAGTGTTAAGGGTCTGTAGTAGGCCCAGGTCTGGTCCGACCTAGTCGGACCGAATCTTCCCATCTTAGTCTGGGCCGACCCACTTCCGGTCAACCCATCCTAACTCAGTGGTTCTGGCCTGGCCCACAAGGCTCGGCCCGACTGGCCACGAAGGCAGAGAGTAGTGTGAGGGAACGGACCGATCGTGAGGGAACGTACCGGCCGCACGTCAGTGTAAGGTCAGTTTGGCCCGGAGGCGCCGTAGGGGGGCTCGGACGGATCGCGCGGCCAGCCGCGTAGGGAGCATGGATCAGCGGCCCATCCCAGATATATGAGGTTTTTTTCGGCAAATGCCGGGTGGGGCATGGCTCGGGAAGCTCGGCCCGGGAGGCCGACGGGTGGCCAGGTGGCCGACGGCAGCACGAGGGGCCAGCGGTGGGTGGGAACCGAAAGGCCAGCGGGCGGCCAGGCAGTTGGCGGGCGCACAGGAGGCCAGCGGCAGCCATGATTCGGGAGGCCAGCAGGAATTTGAGAGGTCGGTGGTCACACGAGAGGCCAGTGGCGGCCGCGAGAAGGTTCGGAAGAAGGGCTATGAGGGAGGTGCAGGTTGCGGAGTCCCCAGGTAGCGCGGTCGTTGAATGTCACCTTCGTCGCCACATCATTTCATCTCCATGCTGAAGAACATTACAAAGATATCATAGGAGGGAGTCAGGCCATGTTAGTTTTGCCCGCACCCTCCACGTTTAGGATGATAGCAATAAGTTCCTAATAACAAAGCAGAACAACCCACCTGTAGAAAGGAAAAACATCCATGTTATTCATTTTTGAAAGAATGGAAGAAAATTGAAATTATTCACTCATAAATGATATTAAACCCTACCTTTTTTTGATGTTTTTCGATGTTGGCATGGGGAATAAGACAGATCATTGAGAAAAGATAGACGTCAGTGTCATCGGCATTTTCGTCGTTCTTCGGTTTGTGCGTCGACTCGTCGTAGTCAAAGACGTCTTACGCCAGTGTAAGTTCCGAGGAAGGAAGTCGAAGTCACTCCTCTATGGCGTTCATTGTTGGAATATTGTGTTCTTTATGGAGGAAGCATAATCCTCCAAGTGTTGGGCATCACATCACTTTACCAGAGCTTTGTCGCTTGGTGATGTCATCCCAAAACCTCCTCCCAAGATTCCTATATATACAAGAGGGAGGGAGGTAGGTAACGATCATTTGAATTTATGACGGTTCATTTATTAGGAACCTTCCTAAATTCCAATGATGCTGTTATTTAAATTTAAAAGGATAAAGCTAATGAAATTATTCTTGCACAATTGAACATGTGTGTTGGATAAAATTATTGGGAGCAAACCAAGAGGCACCCCCCCCCCCCCAATACACACATTTAATAGGGGCTTGAGAGGTTTCTCCCAATTATTTGGAGGATTCAATGAGGTTTAAAAACCTTAGTGGACACCACCACTATAACCTCTGATGGGAGGTTATGGTTCGGGTGGTCCCCAGAACCATAACCTCCCTTGAGAGGTTAAGGTGTGGCAGTCCCCAATTCCAACTTCCATGTGGTGGTTTAGCTCTGATGGACCCCACCTGAAATATCCATATGGAAGCTCCAAATAAAATAAAATTAGTTTTATTTTATTTTATTATTTCCATGAAAATCCCAAAAACTAACGTTCCCCCTCATCAAACTGTTGTCAAGGTGAACGTCTCCTTAAGAGAATATCGGTGTTGCGAGTTTAATGGTGCCCTCATATTTCAATTTAGAACACCTGCTCAAAAGTTATAAAACGGATCTTGTGCAATTTCTAAACATACATGAAAAAATGTTTAGAAAATTATTATCAGTCACCCTCGACCCATGCTGGTCAAGGTTAGGCTCTTCCTAGGTGAAACACGCCCCAACGAACCCAAAAATTCTCTCAAATTTTCAATCTGACTTACCATTTAGAAGTTATGAATTTTACAATAAAATAATTTTCACTTAATTATTTAATTTGTGGCCAAAAAATAACTTTCTTTGGTGACTCGTTCCAACCAAAGTTAGTATCTGCTTAAACAAATCATACCCTCACGAGTTCAGTGGGGGTCTCATATTTTTAATCTGACTTACCATTTGTGAGTTACAAGCATTTGAAAAATAAAATAATTTATTTAATTATTTTATTTCGATTGTGCCATTTTTTGGTTTTCTCACAGGAGACACGCGCCGACTAATCTTAAGTCACGCCTAGGATAAACTCACCATCCTGAGTGTTACGGTGCACTCGGATTTCTAATCTGAGTTATCGTTAAAGAGATATTCCACTTCTTTAGGAAAGCTGCTTACGCGTGTTAACATAAGCTTAACAAAACTTCGACGGATCATTTCGGTCACCGCGGGCCTCAGAATCACCTCTCTCCAGATTTCACAGACTCGTAAAATTCCCATTTATTTAAAAAATATTACATGGAAATTCTGAGTCTATACATTACTAGAGAATACTATTAATGGAGATGTTTTTCTCAAAGAAGTGTGTTTTATTATTTCAAATGAACCCTTAGTATAATACATGGGAGTGGTAAGCCCAGTTGATAGATTTTTATCATTTCTAGTGATTAGACTTTTTCTTTTTAGGGTAAAAAATCTTGAAGGTGGGGAGAATGTAATGAATATCCTTTGTTCATATAATACTTGGAATATATCGAGAAATATTTTCCAATCTATTCGTGGTGTTAGGGTTGATTTCTATGTCCTAGGGAGCCTTGGTGTAGTGATATTAATAATATTAAATATATTATATCATTCCCACTTATTTGTTTCTAAAATAATGGAATAACCCCAAATGAAAGTATCAAATAATAAATTTGAGGTCACTATTAAAGCCATAATGCTGGTTTTACACCAGGGATGATATAACCTCTATTGAAATGATTTTTCTATTTTGATTCATTCACTCAAAAAAATAATTAATAAATAAATTTATTTCATTTTTAGTAATTCATAATTTGTGACCTAATGCTATCTCATATATTCCCTTCTATGTAAAATCCCCAAGGTTAGCGGTGTAACCCTCTGGTTTTAGAGTGGGATATGGGAGGAGAGTTATTAGACAAAAAAATATATTATGGAATACAAATTAGTTTTCCAAAAATATACAATGATCATACAATTGAGAATGACATGTAATCATTCTTTCTCAATGATCATTCCAAAATCTAGGCGAGGAATATTTTTTGAGGATTTATACCCTTTGTTATCACAAGTTGACTGAAAAGCTAACCTTCTATAAAAATTGATTCATAATTCATGTACTGATAAATGGGTTTTGGTTTATCTTATATTATTTGGTAATTGATGTTGTTATTCTCTACTCTTCATTTTAATGGAAATGGATTTTGTCCAATAAAAATAATGGTGGAGGTTCATTCCAATTATTTTTTTATATTTATTCCTCCATTCTATATGTATTCATCTTCAATATTTTATTTGGATAAACGTTATAAAAATTCACAGTAATGGATCATTACACAAACTTCCATTGGCATAATAGATCATTTCCACATGTTCGAGATTGTGATCTATGGAACACGCATGGTATCTGATCGAGATCAAATTTGGAGATACTCGGTTATCATTTATCATCATCTGGATAAAGTTGGTTGTTGGAGGAAGTTATGGCAATATTTTATGGATGGAATCTAATAACTAGAGACAGCCAGGCCTAGTCAATCCTAGATTCATGACTATCAGTGATTTTTGTTATGGAATTGATGATGATTATAGCAAAATAATGTTGTAATATCCATAGATTTCAAATGAAGAACATAATATTCGATAACATATATGACAAGAAACACCAATATATTATAGAATTTAACACACTAGGAAATTACAATATTTTTTTTAATAAAAAAATTCAATCTCTTTGATAACTTATTAAGAACACAGTGCTCGGTTTATATTAAACAAGAAAATCTATTAAAATATTTTAACATAAACATGACCAATATTTCTGCACTATTATGTTGTAGGGTATTAATAGAACTCAAAAAATGACAAATGTTATTTTGTTTAAACATTTATAAGATAAATTGAATGGTAAAATATTTATTTCAAATAACATAAGAATAATTTGAAATAAAAAGAAATATTTTCAAAAAAGCTATATTTTTCTAAAATGTGTTTTAGTAGTGCTTTGTGCTCAAGAAGTAAAATTAATTTTTTTAACAATTTTATGAATTTTATTTTAAAATATGATATTTATTTTTAAAACCATAATATCAAAATTATATTAGAGTGAATTTTTTAGAATTTTATTAATTGAAAAAAATTTCAAAGAATAGTGAAATGTACCGATTTTTATTGATAGTCACCTTTTCATTTAAATTATTTATATTTTTAAAATATAATTGGAGTTGTTTATTAAGTAAAATTAGATCCATAATATTAAAATTTATCAAATTTACATTATTGGGGTCGATTTTATGTTCAATTTAAATACAAAAAAATTCCATATTGATGGTACATTTTCTTTGGATAACTGCTTTTTCATTCCATCTATGGGTTATGTTTTAAATTTTATTCTACATGTTATAGGAATTGAATTTATAAAAATTGATTATGTATTTATAATCATTTTAATACATATTATTTAATAATGGAAATATAATTTTGGACATTAATTAATACAGAAAATAATAAATATTAGTTATCATAGTAATGATATGTACTAATTTACAAGGTGGTTAAAATAAATTTATAAGGGTTAAAATAACATGAATGTTTTTTAGAAAACTATTTAATATCCATATTTATACATTATCACCTAAACAGTCAATTAATAACCCATTTTGGGGGCCTACTTTGAGAAAACAAATGTGTGTTTACATTATTTCTTTTCAGAAATTCAATGTGTGTCCTCTCCTTAACTAATATATGTGTAACACCGTGATATTTTTTTGAATAATTTCCTATTACATAAAATTATTTCTTTGATATATTTTGTTTCATGAAAAATCAAGGATAAATTTAAAACTAATATTATATTTTAAATTTTACCATTATAACGTAATGGATATAATTATAGGTATGAACATTATTAATATAATTATGAAATTATTGTTTACATGTGTTTATATAATAAAATCATTGGTCACTAATTCATTATAATTAAATTTAATACTATTATGCAAAAAAATAGAGTATGAAAACTATTTAAATTTTCACAAGTGCGTTTTATACCAATAAAAGAAAATCAAAATTGATTGATTATTATAATAATACATATATACATATATATAATATCTAATCTAATGATTAACATTCAGCTTATGTGTTTTGAATAAATGATATAAAAAAATAAAATTTACTCATAAATAGTTCTATTATTCGGAATCTAATTTTTCTATCTTTTGTGGGTCCAATTATTTTAAAACTAAATAAAAACAATTTTATAAAAAAATAAAAAAATAAACAACATTTTTGAAATATTAATTTTAAAATTATCTCAATTTTATTTTATGATATTTTATGATAAGATTCATTTTATAAATATTGAAATTTCTAATTGAAAATCATATCCTAATTCAATTTTATTTAATTTTTCACATTATGTTTTAAACTAGTTTCAAATTTAAATTGGTTGAATTTCATTTAAAATGATTCAATTATTTTTTTTAACATGGATTTACTATATGAATATAGTAAAAACATTTTATATTTACTTTTCTAGAACACTTTTTTTTCCTCTTACTGATGAAAATTTTATTTAATTTTCAAAATTTAGTGTTTTGAATTTTAAAAAATGGAATACATATTTGGAATCAGGATTTTAAAATTTAGTCAATATACCCCATTTATCATTTTTAAATATTAATAGTAACCTTTGTAATATTTTTTTCCATGATTAAGGATAAATTAGGTAATTAAGTGTAAACAAATAATATGATAAGGACAGTAAAATTACCCTATCACTTGACCAAATATTATTGGATAAATTAAATATGACCCATAAAACTTATGGATTAATGTTGAATTATTTAATGGAAACTTATCCTTTAAAATGAGTTATATATTATAATATAAAGAATGTGAAAAATAATTCAAAATCTGGATTTTAATAAGTATATCATTTTTAATAAGGGCATAAATAGAATATATGCTTGAATATAAATTTTATATTCTAATATAAAACATTTCTCTACATCTTGATAATTTATTTATAATTTTTATGGTTGAAATTGTTAATATAAATTTAGACACAACATGACTGCAATAATTATTTTATTAATGTAAATGTTAAATTAATGATATTAAAAATATTAAAATAAAAAAAAAATTAATTAATTTTGTTACTCTATGGGGTTTTTAGAAAAGAATGAAAAATTATAAGTGTAGTAAATTATTTTTTTCAAAGTTGTCATGTAGTATTGATAATTTTAAAAATCAATGTAGGGAATCATATCCAAATATAACATTATGATATTCGATGGGTTTAATATGTTATAATATAATTTAAAAATTAAAAATTAAAATAAACTGTGATACAACCTAAAACGAATTTATTTTGAAATATTTTCTCCAATGAAACTATATATAACAAATTATAACCTTTTAATATTAAATATTTATTTACCACAATTAATATTAAACTATGATAAATAAGGTTAATTAAAATGAAGTAGAATTAAATAAAAAGAACATGTATAAATTTGGTTGGATGATGAGATTACAGGACTTTATCATAATATGATAGAATCCATGGCCATTTTTTGTTATTTAGATTGAAAATAAATTTATTATAATTTAGTCATATGGGAAATTTCCTAAAAAATTCTTATCCTCCATTATAAATACCAATCTTTTCAACCCTTTCTCCTCACTCCTTGAAAACCATTATGCCCTCCCAAATATTGTCCAAGTACTCTCCTCCCCACTATCCTAATGTATATGTTCTATTGGATTAATGGAAAGAAAAATAACAACATCCTCAAGTGATCCTTCATGGAGTTTTTATTCATGAGGAAATTAAGTACATGTGTACAATTCTACTGGTTGTAAGGTAATGGATCTGTCTTAACATCCAAATTACCATTCAGTTACTCTTTCTCTATATTTTATATAATTAAATTCTTAATTATTATTATAAAAATATCTAAAATTATTTTTACATGTACCAAACATATTTATGTATCTCAGATCATCATTATTTGATGGGAAATTACATGTTTAAAAAGGTTCCCTTCCCAATTCCACATGATAAGAAAACTTGATTAAGGGGAAATTTTAATTTCATACCCATATTCTCATAAAATCTATAAACTATTATAAGACATAAGTATTTTTATAATATCTATCATTTTATCCTGAATAACTATCTTATGTCATTTTTGGTTTTTTTAATTCTATTATTACTTTATCCTATTTAAAGACTCTTTAATACATTACCTTAAACTACACAAAAGGTTCTCATTTCTAATATTTCTTAAACAACCATTTTTTTCATATTTATCTTCAGTTGGACATAATTTATATTTATATATCCCAATACTATCTTATGAATTTCCATGTATGATTTAAATCCATTATATAATTGATACCATAATGAATAACCCATTCGTTAAGCCTTGTGACATTATTATGATAGCCATTCCATTCTATGGGTGACCATTATTTTTATTTGTTGTGTTTAATGTGTTATTTGGAACATATAACCATGAACATGTTATTATTGTCACACTCCAATATCACTCTAATACATTGGATATTGTTTAGTTTCATGATCCATTATGAATGGGATTAGGGAGTAATCCTAATCCCTGATGGGACTTTGTCCACTATGTGATATAGTCTTGGATGTTATCATTTACTCATTTTTATGTCAAGTTAATTGTTTGTTCCATATTTCAATATTCTCATGATCTTATGATTCCTTATTCACAATGTTATGAATTTATATGTTTACTTATGAACCATTCCTTAAATGTTATTATGTTATTTTTTCAAAACACATTTGTTTTGATTCACTACCTTGTTTACTCCCTTATTGTTTTTTAATCTCATAATTGTTATCCATTTATTCTATAGGTTTTCCTTTTCGATGTAGGATCTAAATGAAATTTATGATCTTATTATATAATATTAAACAAAAAAAGTTTTTATTCGATTTTCATTTTTTCAAATTATGTAGAAAATCATCAAAATAAGCTAGAAATTACGATGCATGGTTTGTATTTAATGGATAATTATTCATAAAATCATGTAATAATATGTGCGGAAGTATAGGGTTACTATAGTTGGTATCAAATACATGATATAGTGTTTTTTGGTAATAAGACTATAAAATTTTATTATGAAAACTTGGGATAATTCTATCACCATGGGTCACCAAGAATGAAATATAGGGAATCGTAGGTTATGATATACATTTTATCTATAATGTTATCCTACCATGATCATAGTTTTCATTTTATTTGATTATCATTTATGTTTTAAATCACCTTTATTTTCTTATTATTTTCTTGCTAATGGCCATAAATAGTTGAAAATGTAACAAAAAATGTGATAGGCAATGCCATGATTTTCATAATGATATGCAAAAACTGATCTAAATAGGATCTCAAATCATCATGTTAGTAAAAGATCAACTGGGAAAGACTACGAATAATAACTGGAATATTATGGAACTCCATCATTATACTATGTTTTGGTCAGAGTGGAATCTCAAGAGGGGGTTGAATTGAGTTCTAACATAAAATTCCTTTTAAAAAAGATCCCCCGAATTTTGAAATGGCCCTGTTAATTAAGGCGGTATAGGTATAAATGTATAGCTGGCCAACATGGTTCACAAGGGGAGATTAGACCTTAGCTAAATTAGTGTAAAAGACTTATTCAAAATTTGAAATAAATATACTAAATTATACACATACACACAATAACCAAAACTAACTATCAAAGTCAATGAAAAAAAATTTCTATTTTAGAAATTATAAGTAAAAGAAAATAAATAAAATAGAGTAAAAAAAAATATAGATCAAAGTGATATTAAAAAAGAAGATCAGTTTCAAGATGAGACTTAATCCTCTCCATTTGGTGATCACCTTCCACGTAGCAGTTTATATTGACAATAATATTGATACACAACTTGTATCGGGATTTACAATAGTCTTCACAAACTATCTAGGGTTCGCATACTCTAATTCAATTCTTCTTGGGAAAAACAAACAATACATACCACACATAGTCGCTTCCATAATAATATGTGGGAAACAAGATGTAAGAGAAGTTTGATGTGAGAAATTATGTATCCTCTAGATCAAGAACATGAGACAGTCTGTGTAACAGAAAAACACACACACTTCTCAGAAATTTAAAATGAAGGAACATAAAAGAGTTAAAATTGTAAGCTTGTGTTTAAAAAGATCTATGTATTTGCAGTTCAGATCTTGACACCTTGGAGTGAAGAATTTGATGTTCGGTTCTTTCTCTGGAAGTTTTCCTCAAAACAGAGTGCCACAACTCCAGGTTTTAAAATTCAAGAGTTGAGTGTTCTGCTTCTTGTGTTTATCGAGAGATGATGAAGCACAGATGGTAACCTTTAAATTGTACTCCCGAAATGATCTTCTTGAGTTTCTTAGGGTCAAAGTGTACGGTTTGAATGGTTTTTTTGATATAGCAACTGATCACCATGACATGAAAAGACATGTGATACTCATGACACTATGTTTTATTTACTTCCCTAGCCCTCTTTTCGTATTTGAGTTATGACAATAGGAATAATTACATCACGTGCGATCTTTCTCATACCTTTTACTTTCCCCAGATAATGTTTATGTATATGTCTACAATCATCATTAATTAATGTTAGGAGCATTAAATTTACCAAATAATACCGTTAGAATAATCTTAAGAATTTGACAATGTATGGAGTAAAAGAGTATGGTAGACTGGTAAAGGTTGCCTTCACAACGGTTGACATCAATTGTAGGTGTACATCAGTAGCCTTCATCAGTATCCTTTCCAACGGTAGCTTTGTATCGGTAGCCTTCATCAGTGAACTTTGCATCGGTGACCTATGCATTGGTGACCATTGCATCAGTGACCTCTACATCAGCGACCTTTTCATTGGTGACCTTTACATTAGTGACCTTTGCACATAGAGAAATTTTTCACTTTGAGGATAAACAAGTGATCTGTGATATTAAAAGTACATAGTTATTACATTGATATAAACATTATTTTCACATAAATGATTATACTGTAAGATAAAAAAGATGATTTATATAAGTGAAACATGGTTTGGTTTTATCAAAACTGTTGAGTCCCATAATCTCCCCCTTTTTTATAATCACAAATTATGTCAGTATGTTTGAATCAAGGATAAGAACATTTGTTATAATAATTTGGAACCATGTTCATTATGAGTATATATATGAAAATAGTTAAGTCAACTTAAAAAATATCATTATATCATGTTAGGCGGCATAAAAATGAGACTAACATAGACTAGTTTCTCCCCCTTTGATATTGAAAAAAATAATGAAATACAAAAGTAAATAGAAGAGGAATTTCCTTTAGTGAATCAATAGTTTAATATACAAAAAAGTTACAACGATCCCTATCAACCAAGACATTCCAAATTCTATCAAAATTTGATATGTCTAAGGGATCTTTGTCATTGGAAGTTGACTTGGATGGTTTTGAAGATAGAGGGATAGGCCTAGGTATGACAGTCAGTTGGGTTGGAGGAGCTGCAATAGAGGAATCAGTAGACCTATAGTGAGTGGATCTTGGAGAAATCGTAGGTGTCAAACTTTTTATGGCCTCTGTAGGAGTCATCATTGGGGAAACACTAGTAGATCCTAATGTAGCTGAGGTTGAATGTAGGGTTGGAGGAACAATGATGGGATTGTTGTCCACATGGAGTAAGGGTAGAAGAATATTTCTGAAATCCATAATAATACTTCGTCCTCTATCCATAGCTGAAATGAAATCATACTTATTCTCTTGGAATTTTTCTAAGACAGGAGTCAGCTCTCTGAGCCTACTAAACTGATCCTTAATTGATTCAGTGACAGTTGGGTTCTTCTAGTTCTACAACACCAAAATGATGTGACCATCCATATGATTCTTAGTACATACCCTTTTTATTAGAAATCAACTTGCTCATTGATGGATTTTTTATCCTGAGAAGCATCCCTTAAATTATTTCCCACGAGGTTATGAATTTCTCTGGTAGTAGAAATGACCTGATTCAAAGACTGAGGGTCTGAGGTACTATCACCAAAGAACATCTCCACTTATTCTATGACAACTATTTTGAAAGAATATTGATCTACAGGAAGAGCAGCTTAAGATGAAGAAAATTCACATAGGGGTGACATAGTGAAGGGCACTATCTCTTTAAAGTATTTGGTAAGCCCACTGATCAGCCTCTTCACATCATTATCATGTCCACTCACATGTGTATCCATGGAATTCATAAAGTCCTCAAACACAGTGACCATTTTCTGAACCACAATTTTAACATATTGATGATCTTTTTCCACCTGAGCCCTTGAGGCCATATAGGATTCTAAATAAGCAATAGACTGCTTAACAGATTCCATAGAATCGTTCAAGTTTATGAACTAATTATGATAGTCTATTACATCATGTAGTAGGATGGAGTAAGAGGAAGAAAGTATCATATCCACTATAGAAGTGACAACTTCCTTATTTTGAGTCATAGACCTCTCTAACCCAAAAAATCTCTCATTAAAGTGGCTCTTCAGATATGATTTTATTGATTCCAAATCATACATCTTCAAATAGACTCGAGGAAAAAGAACCACTGGCTTCAAAATAGATGTCTCTATAACTAATGGGATTAGAGGACTTATAATAGGCTGGTCATCATTATAATCTTCATTGTCTAAACCTAAAACCACATATTTAAGTTCATCTGACCAGTCTTCTATCCCCTGAGAAACAGCAACAGATCCAATGGAAACAGGTTCCTCCCCCTCATTTGGAGAAATCTCCTAATCAACCACATTCACTACAACCATACCTATATGATCTACTGCATCAACAGAAGGTCTCACTGCCACATCCTTGATAGAATCTTCAACAACATCCAAAACAATTACAGCTTCAACTGAATCAGCAACCTCTTCATCCAAACATTCAACCATTTCTATATGCCCTATAAAGGGAATGAAAATTATTCATTCTTATTCTCTTTCACTAGAATTTGTCTTAATTTCATCATGAATTGATTCAGTATCCTCAACCTCATTTGAGGTCTCTGTAATGTCTCTTAAGAAATTTCTTGCCGCTTCTTCTTCATGAGTATCTTCATCATCTTTACCCCATAGTACTGTCTCCCTTCTAGGAAATCTCATTGGAGGACTGGGGTCACCAAAGGATACAGTATTAGAAATAGGATTTGAGGGACGATCAGGATCACTCCTGTCATCTATAAGAGAATTATCTCTTTCTATCATAGTAGTCGCCTCTTCTTCATCATCTGAATATGCAGGCTCCAGTTCATCAGGCTTTAGACCAAGATCACTCTTATCCTTAGGCCTAGTGGGATGAGTAATAGTGTTGAATTCCACATATATATTAGCCTAATCATGAACACATCTTCATTTCCAAGTGTTATAATTTATCTTCATCAACTTGAAAATCACCTTTTAATACATAAAGTGTATCTTAATACAACTATTTCCTCTATTTTTCCAGAAAATTTGTTCACCTTCATCATCAAGGATATCAATCTAGCACGAAACATTGCATTGGACTTTGAACTAAGAATTTTGATATCCTCTAGTTGAATCATAATCATTATACAAAAGTTTATCTATTGTATGTGCTTTAATATATACAAAATAAATACGTGCGGATACTTCAAGGTAGAAAAGTCCCCTCTTCTAGGACTCAAGACATGAAGGACAAACTTAAAGAGTAGATTGCCTTTTCCTTTCATCTCAACAACAATTACTTTCCTAGTTATTTCACTTTATGTCAGTTCGGCTAAGAATTCTTCATAACAGGAGAAATCAGCAGTGGGAGACACCACTCGTGAGTAATAATCATAAATCCATTCATGTGGTACTCTTAGACACTCAACCCATCCATAGAGGAGAAGCTCCCTTGAAGACATTCTATTCTCATCCTCAGTCTATTTTAATTTCAAATATTCATAAGACTCATTCACTAAATTTGGGAAACATGGTCCATTGTTGTTTTCAAAGCATTCGACCCATCCTTGAGCTTCAAGTGCCTTTAACACTAAAGATCTCCTCATCAATAACCATTCTAAGATTATCTCTTTTCCAACCACGATATCCCTCTTCGAGAAATGAGGGTTGATCAGCTTTGCCACTACCTTGCTCCCACTACTCATCTCTTCTCGAAGTCTCTTTGGATTTGGAACATATCCTTCATTAGTAACCAATAACCACTTCAATACAGCCATTAAAATCTTGATTGGTTTTAGGGTTTTGGCAGAAGGTGAGATTCTTAGGGTAAAGAGAAAGAGGTTCGGGAGAGAAGTGGATTGAAATGTGGTATATTATTTATTTTTATCACATAGGGATCGAAAAACAAATCTAATAAATGAAATAAGTAATACAGAAAAAAAAAATAGATTCTGGAAGAGAAAGCGCTATGTCCTGGAAAAGTTCAACTATCGGTAAGGTGACAACGGTGTGGTCTATCGACGTGGTCCTAATGGTGAGGTCTATCAGTGAGGTACAATGGTGAGTTTTATCAGTGAGGTTTATCAATGAGGCACAATGGTGAGGTTCTAAAGATGAGGTTCTAATGATAATGTTCTAATTGTGAGGTCCAACAGCGAGGTCTATCGGTGAGGTCCAATGGTGAGGTTCTAACAGAGAGGTTAAGATGGTGAGGTCCTACGGTGATGTTTATCAGTGATGTATAACGGTGAGGTTCATTGGTGACATATAATGGTGAGGTTCTAATTGTGATGTTCTAACAGTGAGGTCCAATGGTGAGGTATATCGGTGATGTCTAATGGTGAGGTTTATCGGTGAGGTCTAACGGTGCGGTTCTAAAGGTGAGGTTCTAATGGTGAGGTTCGACAGTGAGGTTTATCAGTGAGGTCTTATGGTGAGGTTCTAACGGTGAGGTCCAATTGTGATGTTTATCGGTGTGGTCCAACAATGAGGTCTATTAGTGAGGTCTAATGGTGAGGTCTATCAGTGAGGTCCAATGGTGTGTTTTATCAGTGAGTTCTATCGGTGAGGTCCAATGGTTAGGTCAATTGGTGAGGTTCTAACCTTAACATTTTATCATACCTAACTCATGTTTAGTGTAATTTAACCTCTCAGAACTCAAAGGATTAGTGAATATGTCAGAAAATTGATGTTGAGTGCCAATGAATTCTACAGAGATATCACCTCTTTGATAATGATCTCTCCAAAAGTGATGTCTCATATCAATGTGCTTTGTACTTGCATGGGATATTGGATTTTTACATATGTTAATAGCACTTTTATTTTAACAATGTATAGATGCATGTTTGATTTGATATCCATAGTATATTAAAGTGTGTTTCATCCACAAAATTTGAGCACAAAAACTACCATTAGCTATATATTTAGCTTCAACATTAGATAATTCAACATAATTTTGTTTCTTAATACACCATGATACTAGTGACTTGCCTAAAAAGTGACATGTTCTAGAGGTGATCATCCTATCTAACATACATCCAGAAATATCAGTATCTGAATAACTTATTAAATAAAATGATTGTCCTCTTATATAAAAAAAGTCCTAAGTTTGTAGCATATTTGAGATATTTAAAAATATTTTAAATAGTAGTTAAATGATACTCTTTGGTATTGTATTGAAAATGATCACACATGAATACAAAAGACAAAATATCGAGTTTTCTAGCAGTACGATAGAGAAGACTCCCATCATACCTCTGTAATTGGTTTGATCCACTGGTTTACCAGTTTTCTCTGCATCCAGCTTATAGGTGGTACTCATAGGTGTATCAATACCTTTATTGTAGTCCAAACCAAATTTTTTCAAAAGTTATTTAGTATAATTAATTATATTTAAAATAATACCATTTTTATTTTGAAAAATTTTAAATCCAAGGAAATATTTATGTTCCCCCATTAAACTCATTTTGAATTCATCTGGCATCATATTTGAAAAATCAGTACATAAATAATTTTTAGAGGATCCAAAAATAATGTCATCTTCATAAATCGGTACTATTAGAATATCTTTTTAAATATTTTTAATAAAATGAGTAGAATCTGTTATTCCTTTCATAAAATCTCTTGAAATAAGAAATGAATGAATTGTATCATACCAAGCTCTTGGAGCTTGTTTAAGACCATATAAAGCTTTAGATAGTTTAATGACATGATTTGAAAAACGTGGATTTGTAAAACAAGGGGGTTGTTCAACAAATACATCCTCAACTATGTACCCATTTAAAAATTCACTTTTGACATCCATTTGATAATTTTTGAAATTCAGATGATCTGAATAACAAATTAGTATCCTAAAAACATCTATTATAGCTACTGGTTTAGAGGTTTCTTTATAATCTATTCCTTCATCTTGACTATATCCATGTGCAACTATTCTATCCTTGTTTCTTACTGTGTTTCCAGATTCATCAACTTTATTTCTAAACACCCATTATGTTCCTATGTTCAATGTGTCTTTAGGTCTTTCTATGAATTCACAAACCATGTTTCTTTCAAACTGATTTAATTCTACTTGCATAGCTATCACCATAAATCCATCATTGATTTCATCATTGATATTTTTAGGTTCATATTCTGAAAGAAATACTTGATGTTAAACCTGAATTCTCAAAGAATCTCTAGTTTGTGTTCCTCTATTTAGATCACCAACTATAACAACTAATGGATGATTCTTGAGATTTCTAATACCTATAGAAATCATTGAACCAGACTCCTCTTGATATTCTGTAGGTTGATATTCACCATGAAAAGATTCTGGAAAATTTTCGGAACTAGTGGTTTTCAGTAAGGATCCATTTCTTTATCATTAATGTCCAGAATTGAAATATCTTCATCAAGGTGTAAAACAGAGGTTTTTATTTAATGTGGATCAGTTTCAAAAAATATGACATGAACTGATTCTTCCACACATTTGGTTCTCTTATTGAAAACTCTATAATCTTTACTAGATATTGAGTAACCTAGGAAAATTCCTTCATCACTTCTGGAAGTAAACATGTCAAGGTTTTACTTAGTGTTAAGTATGAAGACATTACAACCCAAAACTATAAAGTAATTAACCTTAGGTTTCCTATTATTACAGAGCTCATATGGGGTCTTCTTATGAACATATCTAATTAAGACTCTATTGATAATGTAACAGGCTGTATTAATAGCATCAGTGCAAAAATAAGTAGATTGAGTATACTCATTTAGCATAGTCCAGGAAATCTAGTGAGGTGTCCTATTTCTTCTTTCTACAACTCCATTTTGTTGAGGAATTCTAGGAGTAGAGAAATAGTGAGTATAGCCATTTTGTTGGTAAAACGATTCAAATTCTTGATTTTCAAACTCACAGCCATGAACACATCTCAAGGTCTTAATTCTATGTCCACAAATATTTTCTACAGTCATGGAATATTTAATGATGTAAGAGCATGATTCCCTTTTGTGAGCTACAAAGTATACCCAAGTACATCTAGAAAAATCATCTACTAGAACATAAACATTGTGCTTCCCATTTAAACTTGAAACTCTAGATGGTCTAACCAAATCTATGTGAGCCAACTCATGTGGTTGAGAAGTAGAAACTTATTTCTTTTGTTGGAATGAAAAATTGGGTTGTTTTCTCTTTTGAAAAGTATTACAAACATTGTTATGTGGGAATTCCAATTTCGGTATGTATCTAACTAAGCCATTCCTAGTTAGTTTCCTATGTGAGTGCACATTTCAGTGTCCGAATCTTCTATTACATGACCAGGATTCCTTATGAAAATCATTTAAACATGAAACATTTTTCTTAGATAAAGAATTTAAATCATCAGAATATAAATTTTCATTTTAAGAATAGTAAATATTAAATCATTTTTAGAATTAAAAGCATTACATGCATCATTTTCAAATTTAACAATGAATCCATCATCAAAAAACTGAGAGATTCTTAGTAAATTGTTTTTAACCCATCAAAAATAGTCCTTTTGAAATTAATATTGTGTTTGGGTCACCAATTTGGCCTAAGATAACGATCTTCCCTTTTACATTATCATAAAATGACACATTACACCATAAAAATTAATTAGGCTCTTGTTGCATGAATAGTATCTTGTAATATGCCGTGAACATCTGTTGTCCATGTACAATAGAGTTTTATAGGATATTTTCATATAATTTTCTTGTAAAACAATTTATTTGTAGGGTATCTTTGGTACCTAGATTTTCAGGGGTCTAGAGTGGTTAGAAAGTAAAGCTTTGGTAGCCCATACTTGTCTCATAGGTTTCCTATAATCAAAAAACTAGTTTTGAGACATGGACAATTTTTTAGGTTCTTTAGAGAATAGTTTTTCAAATGACAGTCTAGAACATGAACAATAAGTGAACTATCCATATTTTGGAAAAAAATTAATTTTATCAATCCTTCTCTATCTTGGATGATATCCTAGACCAGTTGTATATTTTGAAACAATATTTTTTCCCAGAAACTGAGTCAGTGTATCTCTACCAGTTGTAAAATTCTCAGGATCTCTTTTTAATTTCTCAAATAAAAATTTATGTTCAATATTTTCCTTTAAAATATGATCACATTTTGCATTTTCAATATCCAGATCAGACTTATAATTGGCATTTAAAGAATGATGTCTTTTCAATAAATGGTATTTATCCTTGAGTTCAGTAAAGGTATACTTATGCATTCCACAGTATTTAAATAGTTCATCCTTAGTCATATTGTCATCAATATTTGATTCACTTTCATTCTCAGAATAGTAATCATTTGGTACAGGGGAATTGGGTGTTACCTCAAATGATTCTGTCATGAAACACGGATTTCCAGGTTTGTTCTTCTCAATATCTGGAATTTCAAATCCACTTGAGCAATATTCTAAGGATATATAAGAATCGTTTATATCCTTTTTATTTCCCTTTCCCTTTTCGTTATATCTCATCTTAAATTTCAACTTCTGGCAATCATCCTTCCCATGGCCTTTTCATTTACACACATATCACAATATCTCACTTGTGTTGTCATTCCATTTTTTTCGTTTTTCCACTGTACTTTATTATCATACCTTTCTTTGTAATTTTATTTTCTAAAGAATTTATTCTTCTAGTATATCTTTATGAACATTCTTGCAAGATGATTCATCTCATCATCACTGTCAGAATATGAGTCTTTACTGGTGGAAGTGTCTATAAGATCTTTTCATTTTTATTTTCCTTTGCTCTATGAGGTAGTAGTCTTGAATGCTACATATTTCTTTCTTGGTTCTTTATCTTATTCATGATTTACCTTAAGCTTATCTTCTTACATCCTAATCATTCCAATTAGTTCCTTTACTGGTATCTTTCATATGTCACAAGATTCTAAGATAGAAATAGAAGTCCATCTCCTCCTATCAGGTAGGAATTGAAGTAATCTAATAATTTGATCCATGTTTTCCATTGGTTTCTCAAGCATACTCAAGGAATTCACTATTTCATTGAACCTGAGATACATTCCAGAGATAGGTTCATCAGGATCCAGTTTAAAGTTTTCATATTTAATAGTATCGGTATATAATCTCATTTCATTAACATTTATTGTTCCATCATGAGAAATTTCTAAAGTATCCCAAATTTTATATTCAGTTTTAAAGGAAGATATTCTATTGAATTATTCATCACCTGGAGAATAGTAAAATGGATTCATTACTTTTCAATTATTATTATATGTGGCTTTAGTCAATTGAGACCATGTGTCCCTAGCAGTAGCAGGCAATGCATGTTGTTCTTCAATTATGTCCTAGATTTCATGACCCATTCTCTTTAGATACATTTTCATTTTTAATTTCTACTGAACAAGGTTATTACCATTAAAGAAATGTGGCATATTAGTATGGGCACCCTCAAATCGGTTATCCATTGTTAATTAGAATTTTAGAGAACTAAAACATTAGATATGACAGAAATTTTAAGATCATTAAGATACAACTAAAATCGTAGTTGAAGTGAATTTGACTACTTTCACCACATTTCAGATAGTAAGAGTAAAAATTTTTGTCCTTCTAATACCAAATTTTAGTCGGAGTGGAATCTCAAGAGGGTGGTGAATTGATTTCCTACTTAACATTTCTATTAAAAACATTTTTAAAACAATCCCCCAAATTTTGAAACAACCCATTTAATTAAGGAAGTAGAGATATTAATGTCAAGATGGTCAACAGGTTTCTCAAAGGGTGATTAGTCCATAGTTGAATCAGTGTAAAACACTTCTTCAACTTTTAATACAAGTTTACTAAATTAAACACTTACACACACTAACCAAAACAAACTATAAAAGTCATTGCAAAATAGTTTTCTATTTTATCAATTATAAGAAGTAGAAAATAGATAGTACAGAGTAACCAAAATATAGAGCACAATGAAGTTAAACAAGAGGTTTTGTCTCAAGAAAGGGCGTAATACTCTCTACTTGGTGATCACCTACCACCAAACATTTTATATTAACAATAAACATAATGCACATCCTGTATCGTTCTTTACAACAGTTTTCACCAACTGTATAGGGATCACACCGTCTAATACAGTTCTTCGTGGGAAAGACAAAAAATAAATACCACACATGGTCTCTTCCATAGTTATATGTTGCAGACAAGATGTAAGAGAATATTAATGTGAGGAAATTTAGTATCTTCCAGTTCAAGAACAAGATATAGTTTGAGTAACATATAGACACACACACTTTTTTGATGTTTAAAATGAAGGAACACGTAGAGATATGATTATAAGCTTGTGTTTAGAATGATCTATGTGTTTTCAGTTCAACTCTTGACACCATGGAGTTAAGAATTTGATGTTTGAGTATTTCTATGGAATTTGTCCTCATAAAAGAGTGTCACAACTCTCGGTTCTAGCTTTCAAGAGTTGAGTGTTCTACTTATTTTTTTTATCAAGAGTTGATGTAGCACAGAAGGAATCCTAGAAATCTTACTCCTAAAATGATCTTCTTGAGGTTCTTGGGTTCATATTGTAAGCGTTGAATGGTTATTTTTTGAACTAACAAGTAATCTACTTCACATGCACAGACACACCCTTCTCAAGCCACTATGGTTTCTTTTCTTCCTAGGTCTTCTAATTTATATTTGATATCTGACAATAAGAATATGTACATCACATGAAATCTCTCCCATACCTTATACTGTCTCCAGATACGGTCTCTTGATATGTCTATATTCTGCATTAATTAATGTCACAAGCATTAAATTTACCAAATATGACTGTTAGAATAATCATATTAATTTGAAACTTTATGGTGTAGAAAAGTATGGTAGACTGGTAACGGTATCTTTCACAATGGTAGGCTTCAATAGTAGGTGTACATCGACAACCATCATCGGTAACATTTCTAATGGTAACCTTCCATCAGTAGCCTTCATCGGTGACATTTTCATCAGTGACCATTGCATCGGTGACCGTTGCATCGGTGACCTTTGCATCTGTGACCTTGGCATCAGTGACCTTTACATCAGTGACCTTTGGATCAGTGATCTTTTTCTTAGTGGCCTTTTCACTTTGAGAAACATTTCATTGTGATCTTAAACAAGACTGCAATTAGATTAAAAGTAAACAGTTATTAATTTGATATAAACATGATTTTCAAATAAATGAATACCCTTTCAGAGAAACAAGATGCTTTATATAAATGAAACAAGTTTAGGGATAATAAAAACAGGTGATTCCAACACTAAGAAATATCATGTTTTATTAGAATCCTTTATGAGAAAAAGGCCTCCTACATTTAGTGGGTCTTCTGATACCCTCGTCAAGAAATAATATATTTACATCAATGAGAAAATAGAGAGTAACCTCCAATGATCAAAATTAAACAAAGTCGCAATGGTGGTCTATAATTTTTTTGCGAAGATGATAAGTGGTTGATACTGATAAAGAACCCTAAGAATAATGTGTAAATTTATTCCAGGTAGTGGGATGAAATTATGAAAACATTTTTCAATAACTATTTTCACGGATTTATTGTTCTAAAGAGATAGAGTGAGTTCTTCTTTAAAAATCAAAAGGAATATGATTCTATAATATCATATGAAGAAAAAATCAAAATAATTTCATTATTTGATTCCATAAATTTAATCAATATAGTAATAATGGTGGATAAATTCTTTAGTGGATTAATTATGAGCCAATATGAAGATTTGGAAAATAATTTATTTGAATGCTATGAAGAGATTTTTCATTTTCCACTTAAAGTTGAGTTTTAGAACATTGATTCCCAATAGTCTCATGGGACTATTGATAAGAAACATATTATCTAATTCCCTTCAAGGGGGAAAACATAAAATATCATGGTGGAAATAAAACCAAACATCCCAGTAGTCAAAAGTGTAGGAATTAACATTTGGGAAACAACCAAAGGGGAACCAGAAGGTTCTTCAGTAGTGGAAAAGAGGGGCACCGAGCTAATAAATATAGAATTGAAATTAAAAAACCCATTAATGATGATGTGGGAAACAAGGTCTAGATGGAAACTATGCCTACATCAATATTTTTTTATCATTAAATATCTTAAACTCTATTTGATCCAATTCCCTGTGTCATGGGTTGTTGGAGAAAATCAATGATAAAAAATTCCAGGGTTGCAGAGAAGGGCCTATCATATCACTAATGGTGTGGTGGATCCTAAAATAGATTTAGTTATTGGTGCGCTATATTCATCCAATAATAGAAAAAAACTATTTTATTCTTGTTCAATGGATTATTTCATATCTCTGATCTTTAGTAGAACTATTTAAACACTACCTCAAAATATGATGGTTGAGTTATCTCTAGGAACAACAAATAGGGAGATTAGTGCATCAAAAGTATATAACTCCTCCCTTGTTAGTGATTGTGGATTAAATTGTTCAAAAATCTATTTTTTTACTTCTTTGGTAGATTTTTATTCTATATTGCGCATGGGTTGGATATCTTTATGCAAATCAAACATCAACTTTTGGGAGAGGTAGATCTCTCTTCACATCCCAACATACCATATAATTCTATAATAGTGTAAGGAATAGGACGAATCTCAATATAAATCATCAACATAGGTTTGGATATTATATCCTTTTGATAAATAATATCTATCTCAAATTATTGAGACAAATTCAATGATCAGTCTTGAATACATTCCAATTGTGACAAACTACACTAATGTGTTCCTTGAAAATTTTTCTAGGCTTCATCAGGAATGATAGGTTGGGATCTCAATTGAAATTATACCTGGATCTCTTCCTAGATCAAAGACACCTTATTTTATGTCCACCAATGAGTTGTAATAATTAATGAAGCAGTTAGATGAGAATCTTTACACGGTTTTCATATACCCGAGTGCTTTACCATTGGGTGGACTAGTACTATTAATTAAGAATAATGAAGGATCTATGCGTATATTCATAGATATTAATGGTCTCAGAAAAATCAATAAAAATTACATGTAACTACTCAATTTGATAGATGACTTTTTTGATCTACTCTATGGGGAAACATATTTTTCTATGGTGAACCTTCAGTTGGGATATCCCCAATTAAATTTAACGAAGGAATATTTTCCCAATACTAAATTTTGAATGATGTGTGTATACTTTGAGTTAATGGTGATTCCTTAATGACACACTAATTCTATATATATATTTATGGAATTAGGGAATAAAGTATTTATAGAATATTAATAGAAATTTGTGGTAGTATTTATAGATGAAATTCTAATATAGTCCAAAATAAAGTAGGAACTTGATGGTAATTGGAATAATATGATAAATACTTCCATATGGGATAAAATATATGCAATGTTTGGTAAATGTGTGTTCTGGACAGAGGAAGACACATTTTTGGGATATGTTATCAATAGAAAAAGGATATATGTTGACCCTTCTATGTAAAATTTAATTGATGAGTGGCCCATACCATCTTCTATAATAGAGATATCGGTTTCCTTTATATTTTTGTGTATTAATAATGAATTGTGTAGAACATTACATGATTTTTGAACCAAATAGAAATGCTAACTCATAAAAGAGTAATGTTTTTCTGGACCCATTAATGTGTAGTCTTCTTCAAAGTGTTGAAAAATAGGCCTATCATTGCACCCATATTTACACTATTGAAATTTTGGGAACAATTTTTGGTATAAAACCTTAAATTAACGAATGGATCAGGTCATTTACTAATGAAAAATGATAAGGTGTTATCATATGCCTCATAGTAGTAATTGTTTCTTGAGAAAAACTACTTGATAGATGATTTAGAGAAGGCACCTATGATAATTACATTGAAAATTGGAAGACATTGTCAATATGGGGAAAATTATGAGATATATATTAATCACAAGATCCTAAAATATATATTTACATATATGGATATTAATAGGTGTTAAAGAATATAGTTAAAGCTAATGAAGGTTATTGAGTACACTATTCACTAACTCTCTAGAAAGGAGAATAAGGTAGTTGATGATATTAGTAGATAATAGCATGAAACTCTATCTATGATGTAGATTGTGAAGGACCATATCTTTATATATATTCAAAGTATAGATTTGGAAATCATAATGGTAGGGAATACATCCAACCTTTAGAAAAATGATTACCCAACCATCTATCCCATAGAATATCAATGATTCACAAAGGGATGATATTGAGCTACAATGGAAGGTAGAAGAGTAATGGAAGGGATGGTACATGAGTTCTAAATCAATGAAGATGGAGTGATTTTATTTGGAGAAAATAATTATGTATCTAAATCACCTGAGATAAAGACGTTCATATTGGAGAATGAAAATATCACACATTTCCTTATCCATCCTGGTTGTACCAAGATATACTATGATATTCGAGAGTATTTCTTACAGGACAACATGAAGAATGAGATTGTGGTGTTTATTTGATAGTGTTTAATATGTCAAAAATTTAAAGATGAGTGATATAATTCCAAATGGGAAATTAAAAAATTTCATACACCCTTGTGAAAATAATAGAATTTCACATAAACATTATCACAAGTCTCTAGAGGGACCCATAAGGAAATAATATGATTTGGGTTTTGATGGATTGAATCACCATGAATTCCAACATCATTGATATTTAGTAGGATTTACCACTTGAAAAAACAACCAATTTATAAGTAAAGTTAGTGCTGAGGATTCATTGGGATCCATATTTTGTTGTCCCTAATCGGGACCCATGGTTCATATCTAAATTCTACATAAGTCTTCAACATGTCTGGAGTACTGGAATGTATTTCATCATGACCTATCACCCCAAAACGGATATACAATTTGAAGGAACTATTCAAAAACTCAAGGAAAATAATATCTTTATCAATATAATTAATATAATGATGGGGCCAACATATTCTATTGGTTGAGTTCTCATATATTAATAACTTTCACTTGAGTATTCAAATGGATAATTATGATGCTATATATGTGAAGAGATGTATCAATATAATTTTATTGGTTGATGTTTTCAAAAAAAAGATACATTGTAGTGATCTTGTGCAATATTTGACCTTGTAATTTTATTACAATAAAAAACATTTAAAAAAATATGATTCGAAAAATGAACTATATTGACAACTGTCAAAGGGAATTTTAGTTTTCTGTATGAGATAATGTTTTCCTTTGAATATAACAATAAATGTGAGTCATGAGGTTTTGAAATAAAATAAATATTATTCCCTGGAATCTTTCAACCTTTTATATCCATGATCACATAGGAGAAGTGGCCTATCAGTTTTCTATTCCACCAATTATGAATCGTTTTTTTAATTTTTCCATGTATCACTCTAGAATAAGTGAATACATAATAATCCACACATACAGAATAATGTGGTTGTGGAAATGGAAAAGGATATATTTTATGAGGAAAATAGAATGAAAATCTTAGACCATAGAGATAAGGTTCTACACAAAAATATCACTCACCTGGTTAAAATACTATTGAGGAACCACAAATATAAAGAGGTGAAATGGGAACTTGAAGTCGTGATGAAAGAGAACTACCCCCAATTGTTTTCACATTAGTATATAAAATGAAATTTTGATGGAGAAATTATATAATGGGGGAAGAAATGTAAGAACCTAATTGTTTATGAAATATTTATCTTCACACAATTTAATTCCTTTATCTTGTTGTGTTTCACACAACATCGAGCTTAGGCAAACAACTAAATAGTATTATTTAAATATTACCATTATATCCTAGCCACTAGAATGGAAAGTATGAACATTACTACCTGAATTATGAAAATATGGTTTACACATATATATATAATAAATTATTTGGTGAAAAGTTAATTAAAAGAGAAAATAGATCCCTTTTGAAAAATAAAAGGAAATATTTTATGAAAAAACTATTTAAACGACCACATGTGTGTTTTATACCAATAAAATAAAAAAACCCTTGTTGGATTATGAAAATTATATATATATATATTATTAAATATTAAATTTTAACTTCATACATTTTGTTTTCTAGAAATGATATAAAAAATCAAATTTTACGCATAAAGAGATGTTTTTTAAAGGAAGTTTAACCGCATTTTGATGTAATAGTTATTTTGAAACTAAATTTTGAAAATCGTAAATATTATTTTTGATAAAATAAAGTTTATTTTTTGAATTTAGAATATGAACATTATCATAGTGTTATTTTTTGGTATTTTCAATATAAGATTCAATTTTTAAAAGTGAAAAATACTAATTGAACAATGTATTTTTTAATGTTATTAAAATTTGAAGTCATGTATTGAATTAGTTTTAAAATATATCTTGTTATGTTTTATTTAAAATTATAAAATTATGATTTTTAAATTCATTTAATACATGAATATTGTATAAAAACATTTTAAATTTACTTTTTCAGAAAAAATATTTTTGGCTCATCTTACTGATGAAAATTTAATCACATTTTGAAATTTCTAAGGTTTTAATATTAAAAATTTATTTCATATCTATAATCAAGAGGGTCAATTTTTTAATATAGGCCCCTTTTATTTTTTTCCAAGATGAATAGTAACCATTGAAAAATATTTTACCATTGTTATTGGTAAATTAGGTAATTAATGGTAAACAAAAAATATTATAAGGACAATAAAATGACCCTATCACTTGACCAAATATTATTATTTGTGTTAAATCCAAACCATATAATCTAAGGTTCAAAATTGAAACATTTAATAAAAACATTCCATGATAATGAAATAGATATTAAAAAATCAATGAAATTGAAAAAAGATCATACTCTTATTTTTAATAATTATAATATTTTTATTATAATGCCAAAAAAAAGGTACTAATTACTATAAATGTTCACCATAATTATAATGTATATATATAAATAATGTTATTTTCATTATAATTTTTAGGGATGAAATAATTACATAAAATACATATCGAAAAATGGTGGAATAATTGTTTTATTAATGAAAACTAAAAAAAATGGTAGTAAAAATATTAAAAGAATATTATTTGAATCAGTTAAAGAACTAAAAAAATTTTATTGTCACTTATGACATATTCAGGGTGTATTAAATGATTAATTTTGATGTTATAAGTTTGTATTAATATTTTTTAATATAAAAGTATTAAATAGTATAAAAATTGAAAATTATAATATATTATGGGACTAATATTTTTTAAAATTATTAAAAAATATTAAAAATAATTTTTAAATACAATGTATTTTTTTTCAATTTTCTATAATGTCATAATTTTTATATTTTTGGTCCAATGACAACATATATGAAAAAAAATTATTAACTTTAACTATTAAAATGTTTTGTTCCATAATTAAAATTCACATGTGTTAATTATGGGGTAATCATAACTATAAGGTTTAAAATTAAACTAAAACATGTCTAAAATATATTGGTGGATGATATTAAAATCTTATAAAAAAATTTCCTTGATTCCACGGCCATTTTGTGGTATTTGGAAAGAAAATGAATTTATTATAATTTATCGTTTTTAAAAATTTCCAAAAACAATACTCTCCACCTAATAAATTTCACCCCTTACAACCCATTCTCAACACACCTTACATTCCTTGATTCTCACCTAAAACACAGAAAAATACCCCCCTCCACACTCTACCAAATTCCCACAACTATTGGTCACCAAAAAATTCCAATTCCATCCTCCTAAAGTTATCCTTCATGGAATTGATACTCAAGAGGACATTAAGTGAAAGTGATGAATGATTTATGACGTAAGGTAAGGGATCTATCCGAACCTCCAAATTAACTGCTAGTTATAATTTCTCTCTCTTTTATATTATGAAATTAATTATTATTTTTATATAATTTTTTCATATTCAGTGTATATGTACCAAACATCTATATGTAGCTAAATTCACATTTAATTGATGGGGAATTAAATGTTTTACAAGGTTTTTTTATCATTTACTCTTGATAAGGAATCCCAATTAAAGGGGAAATTCTCATTTACTACCCATTTTAAATTACATACCATAAAATATATTAATCCACCATTATTTTTATAAAATCACTCATTTTATGATGAAAACTTTTCTGACATCATTTCTATTTTTTTGAAATCAATTATAAATTTATCCTCTTTGAAGATTGTTTAAAATTTTTTGTTCAACAACACTAATGTATCTCATTTATAAATATTAGTATGCACCCTTTTTACATGTTTTCACTTAATTTGGACAGTACTTATCATGATATATGAATATTTTATCTTATGAATGTCCATTTATGATTTAAATATATTCTTTCTTGGACACAATTATGTTATTCCCATTAGTTATTCATTATTATATGATAATGATACCCAATTCCTTCCATGGGTAACCCACATGTTTATTAATTATATTTTATTCTTAATATGGAAGAAATATTCCATAAAAATGTTATGAATGGTTCACCCAAATAGTTCTCTAATGAATTTGATTCCGTTTAATCTCATGAGACGTCATATAGTGGATTAAGGAGTAAACCTAATCCATTTTGGAACTTGGTCCACCATGTGATATAGACATTATAGTTAACCTTCACTCATGTTTATGTCGCGTTTTATGTAGCTTCCACATTCCAATATTGCAAGGATATTTTTATTCCATGTTATATATGATTTGATTCCATATGTTTACCCGAGATCCATAACATATTTTTATTATGTTATCTCTTTCTAAATCATGTTCTATGATTTATTAACATGTGTATTCCATTATAGTGATTTTTATCTCATCCCTTTTATCAATATATTCCCCGTGATTTCCTAGGAAGGTGTAGGGAGTAAAATAAATTTATGATCTAATTATTTAAGATTAAATAAAAATATTTATTTCAGTTTAAATTATTCTAATTTGTGCCTAATATTTGAAATAAAATAGCCTTTTTGATCCTAGTTTAATATTTAATTGATAATTACTCTCAAAATGATATAATAATATGTATTAAAGTATAAGGTCTCTATAAATTGGACTCCCCTCTCCTATCATATCCACACTCACTAATATAAATTTAGGCTATAACCAAATACCTATAGCCACATTTTTATAGGTCTATCGCAATATCTTGTTTATAGCCACTGTTTAATTAAATATTTATGGATACAAATTTTCATCTCAGTTTTCATTCCATATAAAATCAAGCTCCTCCTCCACCCCTGATCCATAACCCTCTCACCACATCACCCTTCTCCACGATGACCTCTCCTCCTCAATGAAAACCTCTCCTCCTCCTTGGAAAACTCTCTCACCACGGGGCCCTCCTCCTCGATGCTTCAAATCAACACCACCATTCATTATCCCAGCCGACACTATTGATTTCTATTTTGGGTGTGTTCTTCCCACAATTTTTAAATATACATTTTTTTTGTTATCTCAATGGTTCATATTCGAACATTATTTATATTGAACATTTTTTTTATCAGAATCCTTTTTAGATCTATTGGGAGACCCTATATTCTTAATTTCTAGCACAGATTCAATGATGTATTTTTTGTTTTGATTGGATGAAAATCATAATTATTCGTTAAATATTAATTAAAAGTGAATTTAATTAGATTTTAAAAGAGTAAAATTTCACTATTAACCATGAAAATATTTATTCAACAACATTTTATTCATATAATGTACCTTCCTCGTCTCTTCTTTTGTTCTCATTATTTTTATTCTAGGGATATTTGTAGTAGTTATTATATTTTAGTTATTGGGTTAATGTATAATAACATGACGTAGGTTTCTAGAAGCTTATAACAGATTTTTTTGGGATTTGTTTCAGTTATTCTGAGATGGAATTTTATATTTTAACTGAGGAAGTGGATTTATAAATTTTTTTTCTTATTTTATTATATATGTTTCCTAATAAGCTCTGAAACATTTAATGCAATATTTTTTCCCCTAAAACACTTATTTTAATATCCCATAAAATACAATAATACCTAATATCATTGACAATTATCCCCTTTTAAATGGATGAATGGAATTACCAAAGTTTCAGATTGAAATCCTCCTATTAAACCTTATAATTCAAGAATTAGTTATTTAATTTAACCATTGGTAATATACCACTTCACCAAACATCTAAAATTTCTTATAATAAGGTAAAATCACACTCTTATCTCAACCTCATACGATATGGTTTATTTTGAAGGGAGGGGTTATATTTAGTTTATTCATTTATATTACCATATTATTCTATTGGTCCTAATATTTTTGTTTGGGTATGGGGGATGGGCTTATTTTTATGATTTTTTATATTCTATGTATAACTCCCTCATCATTGGTTTGGTGTAGTGAGTTTGGTTTGTGGGTAGTGGATGTTGTATGTTTATGATTCTTTTATATTCCACATTTTTAGATTTATCATGCCTTTATTGTTACAATTTTTTCTAAAATTAGCTTTTGCATTAATATGATGATATCTTTATACTAGTATATTATAATGAAATGTTGAATATATAGACTAATAATACTATGTGTTATCCTATGAGAAATTAGAAGCATTTTTGTTAAGGAATAGAAGAACAAAAATCCAGAATGATGGTGAAGTGTATGGAAAGATAAAATTTTAACTGGATTCTTCCTTATACTATCTTCAGTTATTATTTATTGAAAATATGATGCAATGTTGCATTAATGATGTTATTTTGGATGATATGTGTAACAATAATTTATTCAATAATGGTAATATAATGTAAATTAAAATAAATATAAGAACTTTAGATTCAATTACATGGAAATATTTTTCGTAGAATCATTCTATTGAGATGATATTGAGGGCTCGTTCATTCTTAGAATGATAGTTTCATCATTTAATTTTAAGAAGGTTAGTTTATATGAGGTATAATTATCATATTTATGTGATATTAGGAGTGTTTTTATCAATCACATTAGATTATTCATTAATATTCAATCCTTTTTCATTATCTAGGATGATGTACATTAGTTTTGGGTTGGCTAGAGAGAAGTTTGAGGGAAGAAGAGTGGGCCAAATGTTTCTTTTTTAGTGTAATTTCAATAGATATGTCTTAGGATGAGGTGTTTATGACATTAAAAGATATGGGGTATTGTTTATGAGAGGTCTATGCAAGTCTATGTGATTGGATTCATGAGAGATTATGGATAGATTTAGGCATTGGATTTGATGTGTTAGGTAGCTATTAGAATTTGGTTTATTACAATAATACCTTATAGATTGAGCGAACAATTTTATTTTGATTCTTCATTCTTAGTCCTTTGTGTGTTGTATGGGGAATGCATATATGATACCTACATGGGATTTTACATTATATTTCATGTCTTTTATAGATAGTAGAATGATTGTAATTGAATTTAGTAGACCTGGTTGAGTTAAGCATAGCAGTTTATGGTGTTGTATAACATGTTTGGTGGTCTGATCATGGTAACTAGAGCCAGTATCTACCTTTCAATTTCCATTCTAGTTTTTATTAGTTTTAGGCCAATGATTCCTTTATTTTAGGGAAATTATTTTCCTACTTATACTTTTGTGTTTCCTTTCTATTCATTTATGTAGTTTCTATAGGATTGTTCTTATAATGATTACAATATAGAGACGGTGAAAGTAGAGTAGTGGGGGTAAAGGTGGGGGATCAGTGGGGTTGTATGTGGGGGAGTTGGGGGAGTGGGGGTGAAGGTTGGAGAAGTGGTTGTGAATGGGGAACGAGGTAGTGTGCAGGGGGGCAGTGGGGTGAAGAAGTTAGGTGGATGTGATCAAGGGGAAGTGGGGGAGAAGGGGGATGGGGGGAGTGTATAGGGGTCAGGGAGGGGTAAGGGGGTGTGGGGTGCAAGGGGACGGGGTTTTTCTTGGGGGATGTCTAGGAGGTGGTCAGGGGGCAGTCTAGGGGGTGTCAAGGAGGGAGGGGTTATCCAGGTAGGAGGGGGTGTCCATGAGGGGGGGGGGGGGTCCTGGGGGTTGTCTAAGAGGGGGTGTGTAACATTCCAAGTAAGTAATTAATAATAATTTTTTATCTATGTCTATTTATGAATTAGATAGTGTTTTAGAGGCTTAAAATGAGAATAAATCCAATATTAAGCATGGAATACACTAATATTTTTAAAAGATTGTTTTACTGCCTTTTATTGGAAAAACTTTTTTTAAATCAAACTTTTGAAAATTTTATAAGCTCTATTTGTCAATATAAACATATTATTTATTATTGGGACATTGAAATTTACATTGGATAAATTTTTGGTATTTTTCCGACAATGTTCATTTTTTAATGAATAGTGAAAAATACTGCATTTTACATCAAAACTACATTTTCATCTAATTTAATCATATGGCTAGATTATCTTTTTAATTGTTCATAAAGATTAATTTGAATATATTTTTACCATTTAATCCAATGGTGGTCCTTAAGATTAATTTCTCTTTGGAATTGGGCATAAACTAATGCCAAACATTTCATAGATATTGTTTCAAAAAAACCCGCTATTTGTTTTGACAACAGGAATTATTTTTTAAATTAATTATTGCAATTTCTATGTTTGGAATTGGATAAAATGGATTACATATTTGGAATCAGAAGTTCCAAATTATTTAATCAATACTCTTTTGTTTTTTGACATTATGAATAGTAACGACGGTAATTATCCTTAATTATCTGGATTAATTAATAATCAGGTAGTTAAGGATAATAAAATAATATAATAATAATAAAAAATGACCCCAACATGTGTCCTAATTCTACTGGATGTGTCATTTCCGACCATGGGATGCCTTGTTCCAAACTTGGGGACCCCATGGAATCACTTTTGTGTGATAATGACTTTTTATCTTTTTATTTTTAAAGAAAGTTAAATATAATAAATAATGTATCACCTGAGTAATTTTTTTTAATTTTGTCTAAATAAATGATCTATTGAACTATAAATATTCATTGTAAATTTAAAAAGATTTAATACATCATAGTATTTTTTTTAATTTTTAGACATTAAATGAATTAAATTATTTATGACATCATGATGATGCAGCGATTACCTCATTAATAAAGTATTTAAATAAAACAAAAATATAATGTAAAATCTAAGACATAAACTTGTAAAAGACCTATTGGATGAGTATATTTTTAACCCTTATCACCTTATCCTCTAAATACATAAATGTGGGACCTTTAAAATCCGAAACTCATTTGAAAATAATGTAACATTTTATACCTTTCCAAGAGTGCCCCTCCTCTCCTCTTATAAAAGGGCCCCACCGCTACCCCCTTACCCACACATCTCAAGCCTTTGGCTCGGACAACCCCTACTCATTTATTCTCTCCACATCCCTCTCTTACTCCTAGAAGCCTAACTTTGGGCAGAAGTCTTCCCAAGGAAGCCTTTCAGCTCAAATCAAAGAGAGTTACCCGATTTTAAGGTAATGTCTTCTCTTGTGTTCTTATGTTTTATTTTGCTTCTCCAACCCCCTAAAATCTTTTTATTCCTTTATTTTGTAACAAAAACAGTATCTTAAATATATTAGGATGTTGTTATGATAAGTATTAGAGCTAAATTTACACACACCTACATCTAATGGTTAAAGAACATAATGTTTCTGTGGATGGTGAATTTCTGCCTCACGAAATGATGATTGTTCAATATTTTTCTAACACCTTCAAAGGTGGCCATTAAGATGTTACTATATTTTTATATGATATATAATATGTTTATGTTTTACTAAATATTCTGTATTTTCCTTTTATGGAATACCTTTATGGTTTCCATTATGGGTAAACATGATACCTTCATTTTAGGAAGTGCGGACTACCACCCCCTCAAAGTGATTTGATTTGTTAATACCATATGTGGTACGTATAAAGGATATATTTAATGATATTATATATGATATTATACTGGAATTATAATATTCCTTTATATAATTATTATTTATTTCCATTAAAGTATGAGATAGAAATGAAAGTAGCATTCATGCGTACGTACGGCTTACCGTCTCCATGAACGGTGCATTTCATTTCATATCCCCAAATGTAATGTAATATTATAAGTACGTATATATAATGGATATATATGATGTATGTTACATCTAAATTATGAATATAATTCTGAAATTAAAATATACATATCTCTCATTTAGTTTTATTTCCATTAATATGACATAGAAATGAAAGTAGCGTTCTTGCGTACGTACGGCTTACCATCTCCATGAACGGTGCATTTCATTTCGTACTTCTAAATGATTATGTAATATTATAAATGATTGTATATACTGGTTATATATGATATATATGATATCTACATAATGAATATAAATCTGGATATAATGGATACATGACCTACTTGTAATTATAAAGATTTTATTTTTTACTCAAGTACCAATTATCGTTAAAACGATTGTTATTAACCTAAATAATTACATATTAGTCATGACATGGTAATAAGTGATATAAAAGGAATAATTAACTTGAAAAAGGTTCTTATTAAAGTAGAAATTAACTCAAGTTTATTATTCCGGATAGTAAAGAGCGATCGAGTCATGTCGGATACGAGGTAAGGGAACTTCATAGCAGAATTTCTGTACTTTGGGTTAATCTCCTACATTCAAATTATGTCATGATATTATTATGTCCTATATTTTATTTGTAGTTTCTTATTGTGTACTTATAGTTAATACACATAATAGATCTATTTTATTTGAAAAATTATCTTGGTAAGGGACTTCGTCTCAATCTACATTCATTGAGGCATATTTTGTTTTATACACAACTTTCTTTTATATGGTGTATAAACCCCTTTGACATTTACGTTTATCCAAAAGTAATCATTTTTTATACGAAGTGGTTTATTAAATAACAAAAAGGAATTTTTTTTTCGTACGTTTGCGGTGACAACGACTTCTCTGCCTCCATGCCCATTATTTGAGTTTCGACTTCCTCTATAAGCCAAAACTTTTTTGAATGAAAAATAAATACCATGTTTTACTTTTCTTCTATTTTGGTATTGAAAATGGTTTTCATAATGTTTTTATATCAATTTCTTATATTGATATCTTGTGATTTAAAAGAGGAAATGTTATGTTTCCCTTATGCATTTTTTATGTGATACGATTATGTTATGGTTCTTAGGCATTGTTATGAAGACAGGTGGTTCCGTGATAAACTAAGGGTAGGTGAGCCCGATATAGCTCTCCAATGCATTGGGTAATGTGAAGGAGTTAAACATTAAGGTTTCTCCAATGATATTTAGGGAATATACTGTGATGGGTATTCCAAATGTATCCAAGAGGGTTACTCCCTACGTAAGATTGTTATGAATGCCTCAAGTTTCCTTTATGTCTTATGATTTCTATTATTTATTCATGATTTGATGAGGTATGTTAAAGTACTTATGTTGTATGGGTAAAGTGTGATTTCATTCTTATGTATATATGAACTCATGTTTCCTTTCCATATTTTTACAACCCATACAGAGCTTTTTATGCTCATCCCAGGTTTTTGAAATGATTTTCACAGCTCAAGGGAAAGGTACGTGATGTGATGATAGTGTCAAGGAAGTGTCAAGAACGAATCCATGTTTTATTTTAAATATGTTTCCATTGATGGGAAAAATGAATAATATCTTTTATGTAACCACATTGTTTAAATGTGGAATTTAATGCATGTTTTATGATCTAATTCTCTAAAACTCTAAACCTAAAAATATCCTCAATGTGTAATCTTGTAATAATTCAAGATTAAGTAAGGTTTAAGGCTGGGGTATTATAGTTAGTATCAGAGGTCGGTTTAGATAACTTTAGGAGCTATAATTCTATTAAATGATTATCCAAAAATATTTTTTTATGGTCAAATTAAAATGATATAGCATTTAATGATTACCATGTTGCTTCTCCTAAGATATTTCTGTGTTAAGAATGGTTTTTCATAGAGGAAACAAAAAAGATTTTCTGGGAAGGCATACTGAGGGAAATGACCTTTCAAATCAGTATCCAGATATCGTTAGAATCAGAACTAAACAGTTTGTTGCAGTGATGGCTCAGTTGACTCAGGTGAAAAATGTTGGTTGTTTTTATTGATGATATTTTGGTGTTTTCTAAAAGTAAAGAGGAGCATGAAAGTCATTTAATGGTTATATTGCAAACCTTAAAATAAAATAAATTTTATGGGAAATTTAGAAAGATTAAGTTTTGGTTGCAAAAAATTTCTTTCCTTGTTCATATTTTTTCTAAAGATGGAATAAATGGGGATCCTGGAAAAACAAGAGTTGTTGGAGAATGGCCAAGACCCAAAAATATAACCGAGATCTGTAGTTTTCTTGGTTTGGTAGGCTATTACAGAAGGTTTTTTAGAAATTTTTCACGGTTATCTAGTCCAATGACTATGCTAACTCGGAAGGGTGTTAAGTTTATCTGGACAAAATAATGTGATGATTGTTTTCTATAAGTAAAAAGAAGATTGGTGAATGCTCCAGTTTTGGCACAACCATCCAGGAATGGTGAGTTTGATATCTACAGTGATGCTTTATTGAAAGGACTTGGTTGCATCCTAATGCAAAATGATCAGGTAATTGCATGTGCTTCATCACAGTTGATAACTCATGAGGTAAATTACCCTACACATGATTTGGAATTAGCTACTTTTTTTCACTTTAAAAATTTGGAGGCATCATTTGTATGGAGTAAAGTGTGAAATATATACCAATCACAAAAGTTTAAAGTATATTTTCACTAAAAAATAATTGATCATGAGACATAGGAGATGGCTAGAATTAATCAAGGATTATGATTGTACAATTCATTACCATCCAGGAAAAGAAAATAAAGTGGATGATGCTTTGAGTCAAAAAAGTAATGCTTCATTAACAATTTTTCATTTGGAACGTGATCCTTTGGTTAAGGATTTGATGAACTTTGTCATAGAAGTTGTTGGTGTAGGAAATTATTTTGTTTTGTTTTAGGTATCAGTGAGATCATCCCTATCAGGCAGAATTTAGAAAGCGCAGAAGTAAGATAGTGAGTTTCAGAAAAAGGTAGAGCTGGTTCAGAAGGGTAAGTTTCCTGAATTCAACATTGATAATGATTGTGTTTTGAGATTTGGGAAGAGATTTTGTGTGCCTTGTGACTCACAGTTGAAGATAGAGTTGTTATGTGAAGCTCATAGTTCTCCGTTTTCAGTTCATCCTGACAGTACTATGATTTACATAGATCTGCGGGAGTATTACTGGTGGGATGGAATGAAAAGAGATATTGTTGATTTTACTATGAAATGTTTGACTTTTCAGCAGGTTAAAGTAGAGCGGCAGTTACCAAAAGGGATGCTTTATCCTTTACCAGTTCCAGAGTGGAAATGGGAAAATATATCTATGGACTTCATTGTGGGATTGCTGAAGACACCTCGAGGTTTACTTCTAACTTTTGGAAGGGACTTCAGAAATAGTTGGGTACTGAATTAAATTTTAGTACATATTTTCATCCAAATCATATGGGTAGTCAGAATGAACAATTCAGACTTTGGAGGATATGCTACGTGCTTGTTCGATGGATTATCAGGGAAGTTGGGACCAACATCTTTATTTGGATTAATTTTCATATAATAACAGTTTTCATTCTAGTATACAAATGGCACCATTTGAGGCGTTATATGGGAAGAGTTGTTGAACTGCATCTTTTTGGGATGAAGTGGGTGAAAGGAAGTTGATGGGGCCAGAATTGGTAGAAGAGTTGGTAGAAAAGGTTCAGTTGATACAAAGACACATTAGAACGGCTCAGAGAAGGCAGAAGAGTTATGCGGAAAACAGGAGGAAGGATATCTCTTTTGAGGTAGGTGATCATGTTTTTCTCAAAGTATCACCATGGAAAAGTGTGATGTGATTTGGTAAGAAAGGAAAGATAAGTCCAATTTTCATTGGAACATATGAAATTCTGGAGAGAGTTGGATCAGTTGCTTACAGAGTGTCTTTACCTCCGAGTTTATCTCAGGTACACAATGTTTTTCATGTTTCAATGTTAAGGAAGTCCATGCCAGATCCATCTCATGTTTTGAGTCCAGAGGTAGTTCAGTTGGAAGAGAGTCTATCATATGAAGAACAACTAGTTCAGACTCTTTAAAGAAGGGAGAATGTGTTGAAAAATAAGGTAATTCACCAGGTAAAGGTTTTGTGGAAGAACCATATGTTTAAAGAGGCAATGTGGGAATCTGAAAATGCTATGAGGGATAAATACCCCCACTTATTCGGTAAGTAAATAAATTGTGGGGACACAATTTTCTAAAGGGGGGAAGGATGTAACATCCCAAGTAATTAATGAATAATAGATATTTTTATCTATGTCTATTTATTAATTATATAGTGTTTTAGAGGATTAAAATAAGAATAAATCCAATCTTAAGCATGGAATACACTAGTATTTTTAAAAGATTGTTTTACTGCATTTTGATGGAAAACCTTTTATTAAATAAAACTTTTTAGAAATTTTATAAGATCTATTTTTCAAAATAAACATATTATTTATTATTGGGACATTGAAATTTACATTGGATAAATTTTTGGTATTTTTCAGACAATGTTCATTTTTTAATGAATAGTGAAATATACTGCATTTTATATCAAAACTGCTTTTTCATCTAATTTAATAATATTGTTAGATTATCTTTTTAATTGGTCTTAAAATGTAATTTTAATATATTTTTTCCATTTAATCCAATGGTGGACATTAGGATTAATTTCACTTTGGAATTGGGCATAAACTAATTCCAAACTTTTCATAGATATTGTTTCAAAAAAACCCGCTATTTGTTTTGACATCGAGAATTATATTTTAAATTAATTATTGAAATTTATGTGTTTGTAATTTGGTAAAATGGATTACATATTTGGAATCATACGGTCTAAATTATTTAATCAAGACTCTTGTTTTTGGACATTATGAATAGCAACGATGGTAATTATCTTTAATTATCTTTATTAATTAGTAATCGGGTAGTTAAGGATAATAAAATAATATAATAATAATAACAAATTATCACAAAATGTGTCCTAATTCTACTGGTTGTTTCATGGCCGACCATGGGATGCCTTGTGCCAAACTTGGGGACCCCATGGAATCACTTTTGTGTGATAATGACTTTTTATCTTTTTATTTTAAAGAAAGTTAAATATGACAACGAATGTGTCACCTGAGTAAATCATTTTAATTTTGTCTACATAAATGATCTATTGGACTATAAATAGTTATTGGAAAGGTAATAATATTTCATACATCATAGTATTTTTTTGTGTAATTTTTAGACATTAAATAAATTAAATTATTTATGACATCATGATGATGCAGCGATTACCTCATTAATAATGGATTTAAATAAAATGAAAAAATAATGTAAAATCTAAGACTTACACTTGTCAAAGACCTATTGGAGGAGTATATTTCGAACCCTTATCACCTTATCCTCTAAATAAATCATTGTGGGACCTTTAAAATCTGAAACTCATTTGAAAATAAAGTAACATTTTATATCTTTCCAAGAGTGCCCCTCCTCTCCTCTTATAAAAGGCCCCCACCCCTACCTCCTTACCCACACCTCTAAAGCCTTTGTATTGGAACAACCCTGCTCATTATGTCTCTACACATTCCTCTCATACTCATAGAAGCCTCACTTTGGGCATAAGTCTTCCCATGGAAGCCTTTGAGCTCAAATCAAAGAGAGTTACCCGATTTTAAGGTAATGGCTTCTCTTGTGTTCTTATGTTTTATTTTGATTCTTCAACCCCCTAAACTCTTTTTATTCCTATATTTTGTAAAAACACCAGTATCTTCAATATACTATTATGTTTTTATGATAAGGATTATATCTACACTTACAAACACCTACATCTAATGGTTAATGAACATACTATTTCTGTGGATGGCGAATTTCTGCCTCACAAAACAATGATTGTTCAATATTCTTATAACACCTTCAAAGGTGGACATTAAGATGTAAATATATATATATATATATGATATATAATATTTTTATGTTTTACTTAATATTCTGTATTTTTTCATTTATGGCATACCTTTATGGTTTCCATTATGGGTAAACGTGATACCTTCATTTTAGGAAGTGCAGACTACCGCCCCCTCAAAGTGATTTGATTCGTTAATACCATATGTGCTACGTATAAAGGATAGTTTTAATGATATTATATATGATATTATACTGTAATTATAATATACGTTTATATAATTATTATTTCATTCCATTAAATTATGAGATAGAAATGAATGTAGCGTTCATGCGTACGTACGGCTTACCGTCTCCATGAACGGTGAATTTCATTTCTTATCCCCAAATGTAATGTACTATTATAAGTACATATATAAAATGGATATATATTATTTATGTTACATATAAATGATAAATATAATTCTGGAATTAAAATATACATATATCTCATTTAGTTTTAATTCTATTAATATGACATAGAAATGAAAGTAGCGTTCATGCGTATGTACAGCTTACTATCTCCATGAACGGTGCATTTCATTTCTTACTTCTAAATGATTATGTAATATTATAAATGAATGTATATACTGGATATATATTATATATATGATATCTACATAATGAATATAACTTTGGATAGAATGGATACATGAAAAACTTGTAATTATAAAGAGTAAATTTTTGACTCAAGTACCAATGTTCGTTAAAACAACCGTTATTAACATAAATAATTAAATAGTGTTCATGACATGGTAATAAGTTATATAAAAGGAATAATGAACTTGAAAAGGGTTCTTAAGCAATTATAAATTAACTCATGTTTATTATTCAGGAAATTAAAGAATGATCGAGTCAAGTCGGATATGAGGTAAGGGAACTTCATAACCCAATTTCTGTACATTGGGTTAATCTCCTACTTTCAAATTATGTCATGATATTATTATGTCCTATCTTGTATTTTTACATTATTATTGTGTACTTATAGTGAAAACACATAATAGATCTATTTTATTTTAAAAATTATATTGGTAAGGGACTTCGTCTCAATCTCCATTCATTGAGGCATATTTTGTTTTATACACAAAGTTTTTTATACGGTGTATAAACCCCTTTGACTTTTACGTTTATCCAAAAGGAATCATTTTTATATTAAGCGTTTTACTAAATGACAAAAGGGAATGTTTTTTTCGTACGTATGCGGCGACAACAACTTCTCTGCCACCATGACCATTATTTGAGTTTCGGTTTCCTCTATAAGCCATAACTTTTTTGAATGAAAAATAAATACCATGTTTTACATTTCCTTTATTTTGGTATTGAAAATGGTTTTCATAATGATTTTATATCAATGTGTTGTATTGATATCTTGTGATTGAAAAGAGGAAATGTTATGTTTCCTTTATGCATGTTTTATGTGATATGATTATGTTATGGTTCGTGGGCATTGTTATGAAGATGGGTGGTTTCTTGATAAACTAAGGGCAGGTGAGCCCGATATATCTCTCCAATGCATTGGCTAAGGAGAAGGTGTTAAACGTTAAGGTTTCACTGATGATATTTAGGGAAAATATTGTGATGGGTATTCCAAACATAACCAAGAGGGTTACTCCACGTAAGAATGTTATGAATGTCTCAAGTAACCTTTATGACTTATGATTTCTATTATTTATTAATTATTTGATGAGGTATGTTAAAGTTCTTATGTTTTATGGGTAAATTATGGTTTCATTCTTATGTATATATGAACTCATGTTTACTTTCCATATTTTTATAACCCTTACTGAGCTTTTTATGCTCATCCCATGTTTTTGAAATGATTTTCACAGTTCAAGGGAAAGGTACGTGATGTGATGAAATTGTCAAGGAATTGTCAAGAAAGAATCCATGTTTTATTTTAAATATGATTCCATTGATGGAAAAAATGAATACTATCTTTTATGTAACCACATTGTTTAAATGTGGAATGTAGTGCAAGTTTTATGATCTAATTCTCTAAAACTCTTAACCTGAAAAGATCCTCAATGTGTAATCTTATAATAAATCAAGAATAAGTATGGTTTAAGGATGGGGCCTTATAGTGTGTCCAAAAGGGGGTATATACAGGGGGTGTCAAGGAGGGGGTTGTATAGGAGGCAGGGTGTCTAGGAGGTAGGGGTGTCTAGGAGGGAGGGGTTCCATGAGGTAGGGTTGTCCATGAGGGGGGTGTCCTTGAGTTGGGTGTCCAGGAGGGGGGTGTCCAGGAGGCGTGGGTGTCTAGGAGGGGAGGGGTGTCGAGGTGGGAGGGGGTTTTCATGAGGGAGGGGATCGGGGGGAGATTCTAGTGGAACCCATATGTAGACTATTTTCATCTATATAATTTCATCTTAGTATTACAATAATTCAATCTACCATTTTTAGTGATGTGATATCATCTTTAGTTGTGAAATGTAGTATTTCAAGGGATTCATTCATGGAAGTGAAGTGATCTAGTCATGCTCACCATTATTTAAAATGGTTCCAATTCCTGTTATCATGATAGTTTTTTAGGATGATTAATTGTTTTATAGACCACCATTATTTTTGAGTGAGATCTCATTAGGTGTGGTGGGTATAAAAAACCCCTGTGAATATTTAGACACAACCCATAAAATTATATTACGTTATTTACACAATATTTGGATGGATGAGAATTCGCTTTTATTAAAATTGAATTTCGGAAAAATTATTCAATTATGAGATCAATGTTTATTTCTCTTTTAGAGACTGGTATATATATTGACTTCTATTATAGATATGTAATTTATGTCTTCAAGAGTGGAGTGATGAGTCTTATAGCATCATTTATGGAATATATCGATAGAATATTCCCCCATTTTGGTATTTCGATAAACCAATTGGTAATTAATAGAATTTCTCTAGACTTATCATGATATAACATATTATGAAGTCATATCTCCTGGTGTAAGTTCTTGATTATTTGTGTAACTATTGATTTTCATTATGTATTTCCTGTTTTCTTATTTAGTATATCCACTAAATTTTTGCACTATATTTTGTGTAATTACTATTTCTTTTATAGTTTTCCATTATTTTTAGTTTAATTTTAATGAGTAATTTGAATAAAAATATATATTTATAAACTAATTAAATATCAAATAATATTCCCATATAATTAATATGATTTTTATTATAGTTGATATAAAATATATAATATCATGGTATAATTAAAAAAAGGCGCAATATCATTGTTTCTCAATTTTAACTGGCATGATGAATTTAAAATTATCCAAAAAGATAGGTTAAAATTTTTATAAGGTTTGTTTCTAAGTGTATTTGATAACTATTTCCAATATTTTATATTTTAAATACTATATTTTAATTTTGTTTAAACACAACTAAAAATCATTGTTTCAATGATTTAATTATCACTTGGGGGTATATTAAATTATAGGTGTCATGACCTGTCCCCCAGGGTCTGTTCCCTGACCACCCCAAGCCCGACTTCCAAGGCCAGGGGATGGAGAATAGCACCGAAAGGTGTATTCCCTAAAACCGAGAAGTCATTGCCTTTATAACCTATAAACACCCACAACCAGGAACACAAAAAGATAAAAACACAAGTAATATTAGTAAAAAATAGTGTGTACATTTAGAAAAACAGGCCAGAATACAAGACCCACTTGAAAGTACGGTAAAACTGAAAAGTAAAAGTAAACTGAAATATCTCATATGAACTCCAGCCAAGGATCCTACCTAAAGGGTAGGTATAGCTAAAAGACCATCTCTGTGGTACACCTCATCTAATTTCAACCTCTACGATACCTCCATTCATGATACTCTCATCCTCAGTTAGCATTGTCAGTAGTGTGCACCAAACACAACAAGGTGCAGGCGTAGCTCAGGCAGGGGTGAGAATAATGATACTCAGTAGGGACATTAAGTCCCTCTAAGGTCTAACAAACCGAAAAAGGATAAACTACAATGCATGAAAACATCTGACAACACTACTTAGATATTCCTATACATATACCTATGTTATCAAGTATAACCATCTCATTCCTGAGGAAACACAATGTCCAACTACGAATCCCAAAGCATAATTGTTCCATGAAGGAATGAATACCATGAAGGAAACACCACAAAGGTATCTACCAAAAGGGTAACACCACACAGAAGAATACCACAAATGTATCACCCTGAAGGTAAGTACCACAAAGGTACACCACACAGAAGATTATGAGAAAGATATTACCACGAAGTTATGTACTAGAAATGTACGCCACACAACATATTACAACAAAGGTAAGGACTCAAATCCCACCAGGTATAACTTAGGTACAGTAGTAGATATTATTTTATGTAACTACTGAATCATTTTACTATGTTAAGAGGAAGACCCATGAAGGATCCTAAGTCATCAGACCCACATTGGATCCTAAATCATCAGACCCACATAGGATCCTAGTACATCATCATACGTACATAGTATCTTAGTATAAAAGACCCACATATGATCCTAGAGTAGTCCCATGTGGATTCCTAGAGTAGATCCAAGTGAGACTCTCAAACCAAGACCCACAAAGGATCCCAAGCACAGACCCACCTAGGATCCCTTTCTCATGTTATAACCATTTACAGGGTTCCCGTACTAAGCTCGCTTGATTCTGGGAGGATCCACTCCTCAAACCACAGGTCGATACCCCAACTACCATGAAGTCCCATAATGATGTATCTAAAAGGCCAGCCACATAAAATGGGTCTCAACACAACAGACGGTGCATCAATCGATCACCCTATCTGTAACTTATTGGCCTTTAGGTCATGAGGGCCCAGTTGGATTCGTGTTTGATCTAAACCTGTCATACCCCAAAATCCTCCAAAACTAAGTTGGGTTATACCAAAAGGACTATCTCGATCCATGTTTTTTGACGCCATAGCTAATTTGACAAAAGGATGCCCAAAGCTCATGATATGGCCAAAAGATCAAAAAGGGTTGACGTTGTTCCGGGTCCGGTCGGACATGGCCCAGCCCGGCCTAGGCCGACCTGACCGTCTTCTGGTCGACCCGGTCTGACTCGGGTCTAGTACTTTGTCCGACCCGACCCATAGGGTAAGGCCCGCCCCAGCCCATGGTGCGACGACCCACTGGGATCGCGATGCGGTAGCCCAGGGGGGCAGCGACCCGCGGTGCGGGGTAGCCCATAGTGCGGGGTGGTCTGGAGTGTAGCGGCCCGCCCCGACTGGACGGAAGGGCTGCCCCCTCCTCCGCATGGCATGTTTGTGTGTCGTGCCTTCGCTAGCAGCCTCCCTCATCTTGCTGCCACGAAATAGGGTTATGGCTCTTGAACACTGGGCAACACAGACGCACATTTCCATCCCCTTCATGCGGCTAACCAGAGTGTCGGCCACTACCCTTGCTCTGCCATAGCTGACTGGACACTGCTCTTCTCCGGAGGCACGGTTGCGCCTTCTCCTTCTTCACAGCTGTCCATGGTTCCTACCACCACTCTCGAGTCCCGCCAGTGCCAATCTCCGGCACCGATCACCATCCTCCTCCATCGCGGAGAACACAACAAAAACCGCAAAGGATTGTAGAGAGGTCTGGCCATGTTTATTTTCCCCGCACCCACCGTTTTTGGGTAGTAGAAAGTGGATAATTAATTATTTAATCACGAAGAACATCAGGAATAGGTAAGGGGGTATTCAAAACAAAAAACCATACCTTGTCATTCGTTGGAGGATGTCTCTTGGAAGAAGACAAAGTCCTTGAAGAATGTCAACATTTGTTGCCTCTGTAAGGTTCTTCCGATCTAGGCTCGGGGTCGGATCCTCATTCTTCATTGGAGAGGCATTCATGGTTGGAGAAGAAGAGTTCCTCCAATGTTCTCTCCCCAATTCCACTTTTCAAACCCTTTGCCAATGATTTTCCCCAACCCCAAAATGAGGATCCAACCAAATAATTTTTTTTATCAATTTAATTTGTTGGCACAATTATTTGGCTCTATTAAATGGAACAATTAATTAATTGGAAATGTTGAGAGGTTTTCCCCCATTAATAGGGGTTCAGGTGGTCCCCAACACCATGAATTTACAATGGGGGTTTTCTAACTCGGGTGGTCCCGACCACCGAGCATTTAAAAAGGGAGGTTAAAAATAAAATAAAAGTCATTCTTTATTTTATTTTTATATCCACAAAAAACACGAAAAATAACATTCACCTTTGACCAACTGCAGTCAAGTAGAAGGTATCCTTCAAATAATATCGACACTATGAGTTCAGCAGTTCCATAAGGTTTATATTCCATGAACTTGTTCAAAAGTTACAAAAACCAACTTGTATATTTACTGAATGTACTAAAAAAAGTTCATAAATTCATTCCGGGCACACTGGGCCTCGGAATCACGTGCCTTAAAAATTTACAGACTTGTAAAATTCCAAAATAATAAAAAAAATTACATGGAAATTTTCAGGTATTTACACACTACTATCCTTAGGTATTTTCATCCCTGAAACCCACATCACAAAAAAAACTAGTGAAACAAGTGGGGGTATTGAGCATGAATCTGACCCTCCCGCTCCCATGTTCTCTCATGGAGGTTCCCATGCTTCCAAAGTACACACACTAAAGGTATCAACCTCCCATGAAGGACCCACTCCTATCAATCCTCATTCTCTTCTGGAACCATCATAAACATCTCCCCATCGTCGATGTCCAGCTCGTCGTGGTTGATGACGTGTGATGGGTCGTTCACTTATCTCCTTGGCTAGGATACATGGAAAACATCATGCACTCAGTGCATCTGAGGGTAAAGTGCTAGGCGTTAATCCACATCGCCAACTCTTCTGAGGACCTGAAAGGGTCCGATGAACCTCAGAGATAACTTTCCACCCAGAACAAATCACCACAAACCTAGTCGAGGTGAGACTCGTAGAAAGACGTGGTCACCCTCCTTGAACTCAAGAAGTATCTGTCTCTTGTCGGCATAAGACTTATTCCTGCTCTATGCAGTTTTCATCCACACCTGGATGATCTGCAACTTTTCCATGGTTTCCCGTACCATATTTGTCCCATGAGTACTAACTCCCCTAGGTCAGTAAAACACAGAGGCGATCAGCAAGGTTGGTCATACAATGCCTCGAATGGTTTCATCCCAATGGTGGAGTGATATTTTTTGTTGCATGCATACTCCACAGAAGTCAAGTGATCCTCCCAGCTGCGACCGAAGTCTAAGACACAAGCATGCATCATGTCCTTGATTTTCTGAGTGGTCTGCTCAGCCTGGCCATCTTTTTGGGGATAGAAAGCGATACTCAGATGAAGCTACGTCCTGAAATCCTCGTGAAACCCATTCCATATATTGGATGTTTAAAATGCATCATGATCCGAGACAATCATCCAGGGTACTCCATGTATCCACACAATCTTCTTCATGTAGAGGTGTCACGTGCTCTCTACTGAACCTTTCTATCTGATAGGTAAGAAGTGGGATCAATTGGTGAGTCGGTCGGCGATCACCAGAAAGAATCATGACCCCTAGATATACGTGTGATTCCTATCATGATGCCCATGGATATCCCATCCCACTTCCACTCTTGAACCTTTAAAGGATTAACAAAGACTGTTAGTACCTGATGCTCTGCCTTCACTTGCTGACAAGTGTGGCATGAAGAGATGAACTCTTTTACCGCTTTCTTCATTCTCATCCACCAGGGATATCGTCAGAGGTCCTGGAACATCTTTTCAACTCTTGGATGTACCACTAGAGGGGACATGTGGAACTCCCTAAATACATCCTCCGGATGTGACACTGGTACCATGGTAAATCTTCTGAAGGGGATGACTTTCTCCCGACCATCAGAAAATCAATCAGGTGCATGTCCTTTGGATATCTGAGCACGTCGAGCCTCGTAGTCAGTGTCCCCGCGCTGCACCTCCCTGACTCACTAATGAAGTGTGGGAGTGACTGTAAGAGACTAAATAGAAGTTTATCCATCTCGATCAACAAAGGATATATTAAAAGCGATCAACTGCTCGGTCTCCTAACCTAGAAGTTGTATACTAGATCTTCTGCTGAGTGATTCTACTTCAACATTCCCCTTCCCAAGAGTATAGATTATCTCGAAGTCATAGTCATGGAGGAACTCAAGACAACACCACTGCCTCAGTTTCTGGTCCTTCTAAGAGAAGATATACATTAGACTCTTATGATTAGAGTAAACTATAAATTGTTCACACATCAATTATTGTCGCCACATCTTCAAGGAGAATACAACTACTGATAACTCTAGGTCATGGGTAGTGTAGTTCTATTCATCATGTCTCAGCTATCGAGATACATAAATGAAAAACGCTCGCTCCTACATCAGGAAACATCTGAGCATGGTCCCTGGTGTGTCGTAGTTGAATACGTACCCAATTCTCTCCTCTAGAATCCTCAAGATGGAGGCACTAGTCAGCCTCCGCCACAGCTCCTGAAAACTCTGTTGGCATCTCTTCGACCACATGAAGGTTTTCCCCTTCTTCATCAATGCTGATAAAGATGCCTAAACTCTAGATAAATCTAGAAGAAACATTCGATAGTATCTGGACAAACCTAGGAAACTTTGTACCATTGTCACACTCCTTGGTGGATACCAAGAAAGTACATCATCAATATTCTCTACATCCATCATAACATGATCTTCTGAGATGGCATGTCCCAGAAATTGAACCACTCAGATACAGAACTGGTACTTTCAGAGCTTACCATAAAGCTGGTGCCCTCAAAGTGTGTCCCAAACTATAAACAAATGATAGGCATGCTCCTCCTCGGTAGATGAGTAAATCAAAATGTCATCGATGAAGACTACTACAATGCGATCAAGGAATGGATAAAAGATCTTGTTCATGAGTCCCATGAACACTTCTAGAGCATTGGACACACCAAATGGAATAACCAAAAACATGTAGTGGACATACCAAAATCTGAAATCCATCTTATGCACATCCTCATCTCATACTCTAAGCTGGTGATAGCCCGATCTGAGTTCAATCATCTAGAACCATTGTGATCACTTTAGCTTATCAAAGAGGTCATCAATCATTTGGAGTGCTTACTTGTTCTTCACGGTCACCCGGTTCATGTTCCAATAGTAAACAAAATGTTTCAAGCACCCATCACCATTCATGAAAAACATAATCATGGAATCCCAAGGAGAAAAAATGGGTTTGATGAACCCCTTCCCCTGCAAGTCATCTAGCTGTACCAGCAGCTCACGAAGCTCCGCTGGATCCATGTAATATGCTGGTGTAGATATCGGTGTCGTCTCGGGGTACAAGTCAATGTTAATTTCTATGTATCTACGTAGAGGTAGACCTGGAACATCATCATAGAAGACATCCATGTACTGGACCACCACTACTAGATAACTCAGTCTCTCCACATCAACAGCTCTGAGGGTATGGCTAGCCAGCTGATGAGTAATCAGAAGTACCCTCCTTCAGGTAAGTCCATCATGTGTTGTCAAGGATCCATTATCATCAGTGAAGGAAAACCTAGTCCTATCCTCCTGGATGCACTGCACTTTTAACCTAATACATTCACTCTGAGCATGGACTGTAGATAACCGGCCCATACCCAAGATGACGTCGTATGGCCTCGAAGCAGCTAATATGAGATCCCATCCGAAGATCTCACCTCATAAAGTAAACTCACACTGCCGACACTAGTGTGTAATCATAGAATCCTCTATTTTAAGATTATATATCCATAATGATCAACCCAAAATCTCCCTTGGAATCTCCATGCTCTGAACGTGGGTAGTGGTAATAAAAGAATGACTGACACGGGTGTCTATAAGTACTACATCTATGGTGGAGTAAACACAGATCGTACCTCATATCATCTCTGAAGTGTCGTGATCGTAGGTCTCATCTGCCTGGAGATGAGCTCACCCCTTTCCACCTGATCCTTTTGGTTGGGGTGGACCACCTGGTGGTGGTGGAAGTAAGATCTCGAATCGTCTCCCACCACCAGCTACACGAACAGCTCCTCTTCCACATCCTCAATCTCCCTACGGACCTCCTAAATCAATCCTTTGTCTCGGCCTGGGTGGTCCTTTGACCGTATTCTGATCATCCGTACAGTTGTACAGGTATTAATGAGCCATGTGACCCAAACCGCCACTTGTATAACACAAAATGCTCCTCGCATGACTTGCTCTGTCTCCAGTGCCCCTCACAACTGACCCTAAATCCTGCGGTCGTCCACCTGTAGGTATGGTCCTCTTTGACCTCTGTGACATCTGTCTACTACCAGTGGCATGAAGACTCTGCTACGTGATGCCCGATGGTGGGTATCGCTTTTGTTGACTACTCAGTAAGGAAATTCTCCAGTAAGAGGGATCACTCTAACCCCCTGCCTGCGTCAGAATGCTAGGAGAAATCATCGAAGCCCTGATATCTATCCTAATCCCCAGGCCGAAGGTATGGGCCCGAAAAAATGGGTCTCACACCATATCAATGGAGTAGCATGAGAGGTCGGTGAACCTTGATGAGTACTAAGACACAATCATGCTGCCCTACTGTAGATGAAGAAGCTTTTGTATTCACAATTCATGATGGTTCGCTGGGACAAACTCTACCCGAAACAGGATCTCAAAGTCTTCCCAGAGACGTGTTACCTCTTTTTGAACCTGGAGCATCATGCTCCACAATCTACCTACTACTTCCTGTAGAAGACTAGAGACAAGGATCACTATGAGATCAGCAGTTGTCCCTACTAATCGGAAGACTCTCACCACAACCACCACCCAATCCTTAGCTGCCTCTGGGTCTGTCTCGCCCTGGAACTTCAGTGGCCTCTGGCGTTGGAACTGATGCAATGTGCCCATGTAGCATCTACCCTCTGCTGCTAGGGCTGGTGGCATCAGTGGCCAAATGGTTAATGGTACTGCTATTAACACTACTGGTGCCTCTACAGAAAGAGGGTCATGCACCGAGGCCTCATTTCTCAGTGGGCTATAATCACGTACTATACCTGAAACCCTGGCTATATATCTGCGTAGAGGCATCCTGAAAAGGAACAAGTGCACCATGATCAATAATTTATAATTGCTAAGCTGACTCAATAAGATCAATGAAAACATTTTGAAACACACACGCAATCAGTGTTTTCATGCACTGAGTCAAAAATTAGAATTCAGGGTCCTGGTGTATGGATACGTCGACCACCGCACCCACACTAGATTTACTAAATAGATAAACAAACACACTAAACTGAACACTATTCCCATTAATAAAAATTAGATTCCAATGTTCTACGGTAGAACCGACTCATCTGATACCAATTTATCATGATCCATCCCCCAGGGCTCGTGACGTGACTACCCCAAGCCAACCTTCCATTGGCTAGGGGCTGGTGACTAACACCGAAAGGTGTATTCCCTAAAACAGGGAAGGCATTGCCTTTATAACCTATAAACACGCACAACAAAGCACATAAAAAGATAAAAACAAATATAACTGTATTAAAAAAGAGTGTGTACAGTATGAAAAAAGGGCCATAATACAATCCCAACTAGCAAGTATAGTAAAACTGAAAAGTATAAGTAAACTGAAATAGCTCCTGTGAACTGCTGCCAAGGATCCTACCGGAAGGGTTGGTACAGCTGAATTGTCATCTCTACGGCACACCTCGTCTAATTTCCACCTCTGATCTACCTCCAGTCATGGTACTCTTGTTCTCATTCAGCGTTGTCCATCGTTTACACCAAACACAACATGGTGCAGACGTAGCCCATGTAGGGGTGAGTATAACAATACTCAGTATAGACCCCATGACCCTCGAAGGTCTCAAAAACCCACAAAGCATAAACCACAAAGCATGAAAACATCTGACAACCCTACTTAGATATATTCCCATACATATATCTAAGTTATCAAGTATACCCATCTCATTCATGAGGAAACACAAGGTCCAAATAAAAATCCCAAATCTCAATTGTTCCCCAAAAGTAGGAATACCATGAATATAACACCCCAAAGGTTACTACCACAAAGGTAACGTCACACAGAAGAATACCACAATGGTATCACCATGAAGGTAAGTACCACAAAAGTAATCAACAATGAATATTACCACAAAGGTATCACTACGAATGTAAGTACTATAAAGATACACCAAAAAGTAGATTACCACAAAGGTAAGGACTCAACCCACACCAGGTATAACATAGGTACCCTAGTAGAGATGATTATATATAACTACTGAATCACCTTGCTCTATTAAGAGTCATACCCGTGTAGGATCCTAAATCATCAAACCCATATAGTATCCTAAATCATCAGACCCCCATAGGATCCTAGAACATCATCATACCCACATAGGATCCTTGTATTGAAGACCCACTTAGGATCCGAGAGTATTCCCAGGTAGATTCCTAGAGCAGATTCCTGTTAGAGTCTCGAACACAAACCCCCAAAGGATCCCAAGTACATACCCAAATAGGATTCCTTTCTCATGTTACAACCAGATACAGGGTTCATGCACTATCCACGCTTGATTCCGAGTAGATATGCATCTCAAACCACAAGTTGATACACCAACTGCCAGAAAGTCCCACGAAGATGTATCCAACATTAATGCAACATAAAATGGTTATCAATGCAATAGTAAGTGCGTCAATAAAATGCCCAGTTTGTAAGTTATTGGCCTTTTAGTCTCGAGGGCCCGGTTTGATTCATGTTCGATCCAACTCGGCCATACCCCAATAGATTCCAAAACAATGTTGGGGTAATCCAAAATGACTATATCGATCGAAGGTTTTCAGCACCATAGACAGTTCGTCAAACAGAAGCCTAAAGCTCAAGATATGGCAGAATGAGTGAAAAGTGTTGAAGTTAGTCCGGGTCCAGTCGGACACGGTCAAACCGACCTGGCCTGGTATGACCCGACATGATTTGGTTTTCCCCAGTCTGGCTACGTTATGGCCCTGAGTTCGGCCCAGCCAGCTGTGTCCGGCCCGGCCCGTAGGGTTCGGCTCGGCCCGCCAGTGCGACCTGGCTTGTGGTGTGGTAGCCCACTGGGCTCGCGGTGTGGCAACCCGTGTTGTGGGGCGGCACGTGGGGTGGCATCCTACAGTGCGGCGGCCCACCTCGGCTGGCCGGATGGGCCGCCCCCTCCCCTACATGGCGCGGTTGCGCGCTGCACCTTTTCCAGTGGCCGACAACATGTCAGTCACCCTCCTCTTTCTATCGCGGCACAAGGTCACACCTCTTTCATGCCGGGCAGTGCAGACACGCTCCACCTTCCCCGTCGTGCGGTCGGTCAGAGTGGCTGCAACTGCCCTTTCTCTGCCGTGGTCGATGGGCCGCAGCACTTCTCCCACGGTGCGATTTCCCCGACGTCGTCTTCGCGATCGGCCATGGTGCTGACCACCACTCATGAGTCCCACTGGTGCCAATTTTCGGCACAAATCGTCGTCCTCCTCCATCGCAAAAAACACAACTAAAATAAAAAAGGATTATGTAGAGGTTGGGCCATGTTTGTTTGGACAGCACCTTCCATGTTAGGGCAGCAGTAAGCGACTCAATAATTATTGAATCATGAAGAACGTCAAGAATGGGTAAGGAGAATTCAAAAAAACAAACTGTACCTTGTTTTTCGTCGAAGGATTTCTCTTAGAATAATACGAAGTCATTGTATAACATCACTGTTTGTTTCCTCTGCAAGGTGCTTTCGATCCGGGCTTGGGGTCGGTTCCTCATTCTTCATTGGAGAGGTGTTCTTCATTGGAGAAGAAGATTCCCTCCAATTTTCTCTCCCCAATTTCCCTTTTCCAACCCTTTTCCAATTATTTTCCCCACCCCAAAATGAGGAGCCTACCAAATAAATCATGTTTACCAATTTAATTTATTGGCATAATTAATTGGCTCAATTAAATGGACCAATTAATTAATTGGGAAGTTGAGAGGTTTTTCCCCATTAAGAGAGGTTCGGGTCATCCCCACCATCCGGGATTTAAATAAGGTATTTTCTAGCTTGGGTGGTCCCCATAACTGAGCATTTAAAAATGGAGGTTAAAAATATAATTAATGTTATTATTTATTTTAATTTTATTTCCAAGATAATCATGAAAACTAACATTCACCATCAACCAACTTTGGTGGATGCAAAGGTCTCCATAAGCGATTATTGGCACTGTGAGTTCAACATTTTCCTCAGATTTCAATTCTGAGCACCGGTTCAAAAGTCAAAAAAACATGCTATCACGTTTACTGAAAGTACATAAAAAAGGTCAAAACTTCATTCTGGGAACACCAGTCCTCTGAATCACGTGCCATAAAAAATCACTGAGTCATAAAATTCCCACATAATAATAAATAAAATTTCATAGAAATTTATAGGTGATTACATTCTCCCAACCTCATGGATTTTCATCCCTAAAAACCAAAGCACAAAAAACTAAGAAAATAGGTGGGGTATTGAGCATGAATTTAAGCCTCCCACTCCCATTAGCTCTACTGGAGGTTCTCGTCCTGCCAATGTACACGCTCTAAAGGTATCGGCCACCCATGAAGGACCTGCTCTTGTCGATTCGCAATCACTACTAAAACCTCCGTAAACGTCGCCCCATCGTCGATGTCCAACTCACTTTGGTTGATGGTGTGTGATGGGTCATGAACGTATCTCCTCAACTGGGATACGTGGAAAACATCATGCACCCGGTGAAACTGAGGGGGGAAGTGCTAGGTGGTAGGCCACCTATCCAACTCTGATGACGACCTGAAAGGTTCGGATTAACCATGGAGATAACTTTTCTCCCCATACAATCTTTGCAAACCTCATCAGGGTGAGACCCATAGAAAGACATGGTCACCCTATTAAAACTCTAGAGGTCTTCATCTTTTATCATCATATGACGTCTTCCTACTCTATGCAGTCTTCATCTGCTCCAGGTTGATCTGCACCTTCTCTGTCATTGCCTGTACCATATCTAGTCCCATGAGTGCTGACTCAACTTGGTTAGTCCAGCACAGAGGTGATCTACAGGGATGGTTTTACAATGCCTTGAATGGTTCCATCCCAGTGGTGGAGTGATTGATTTTGTTGTATGAAAACTCCACCAATGGAAAGTGATCCTCCCAGCTACGACCGAAGTCAAGGATGCATGCACATAACATATTCTCAAGGGTCTCAATAATATGCTCTTTCTAGATATTCTTCTGAGCATGGAAGGAGGTTCTCAAACAAAGCTGCATCCTGAATTCCTCCAGCAACCCCTTCCCTATTTAGGAAGTGAAACGTGCATCACGATCGAAGACAATAGTCAAGGTTACTCCATGTATCCGCACAGTCTCTTACATGTAGAGGCATCCAAATATCTCTACTAAACCCTAAACTCTGATCGTTAGAAAGTGGGCCGACTTGGTGAGTCGGTCGATAATCACCCATATAGAATCATGACCACTAGATGTACATGGGATTCTTTTCTTGAAGTCCATGGATATCATATCCCACTTCCACTCTGGGACCTCTAAAGGCTGAACCAAGCATGCAGGTACCTGATTCTCTACCTACACTAGCTGACAAGTGAGGCACAGAGAGACAAACTCTTCTACTGCTTTCTTCATTCCCGGCCACCAGTGCTATTATCAGAGGTCCTGGTACATATTTTACACTATTGGATGTACCGCTAGAGGGGATGTGTGGAAATCCCTAAATACTTCCTCCAGAAGTGAAACTTGTAATGTGGTACGTCTTTTGATGAGGACGACATGCTCCCCACCTTCAGAAAATCCATAAGGTGCATGTCCTGTGGATATCTGATCAAATCGAGCCTCGTAGTCAGTGTCCCGGCACTACACCTCCCTGACTTGCTGAAGAAGTGGGGGAGTGACTGTTAGAGACTGAAGAAAAGCCACTTCATCTCGATCCACAAAGGATAACTGCAAAGAAGCCAGCTTCTCCATAACCTTACCTAGTAGCTATATACCAAATATCATACTGAGTTCATATACAACAATGTTCCCCTTATAGGAGTATAGACTATATCAAAGTCATAGTACTAGAAAAACTCTAGCTAAAAATCCTGCCTCAGGTTCAGGTCCTTCTGAAAATGATATACCTGAGACTCTTGTGATCAGAGTAAACTATAAAATTCTCTCCCATCAAGTAATGTTACCACATCTTCAAGGAGAGGACCATTGCTGCTAACTAAAGGTCATGGGTAGAGTTTTTCTGTTTATTCTATATCATTTTTCGAGAACCATATGTGATAACTACTCGATCCTACATCAGGACACATCTGAGCCTGGTTCCTGATGCATCACATTAGACTACATACCCGACACCCTCCTCTTAAAGCCTCAAGATGGCGGAACTAGTCAGTATCTGCCTCAGCTCCTGAAAACTCCATTGGTATCTCTCCGACCACACAAAGGGTTTCCCCTCCTTTTCCAACACTGAAAAAGGTGTTTTAACTCTGAAGAAATCTGGCACAAACCTCATGTAGTATCCGGCCAATCCTAGGAAACTATGTACCTCTGTCATACTCTTGGGTGGCTCCCAAGAAAGTACCGCCTCAATCTTGACTGGATCCACCACAACTCTAGCCACCGAGATGAAAAGTCCTAGAAAGTGAAAATATTGGATCTAGAATAGGAAATTCAAGATATTTCCATAAATATGGTGCCCTCGGAGTGTGCCCAGAACTATTTTCAAATAATAGGCATGCTTCTCCTCGATAGCCGAGTAAATCAGAATAACGTTGATGAAGACTACTATAAAGCGATCACAATATTCCTGAAAGATCATGTTCATGAGTCCCATAAACATCGATAGAGAATTTTTCATGATGAATTGCATAACCAAGAACTTATAGTTTCCATACTGACATCTGAAAGCCATCTTCTACACATCCTCATCTTGTACTCTGAGCTATTGATAGCCCGATCTAAGGTCTATCATCAAGAACCACTGTTCTCCCTTTAGCTGATCAAAGAGGTCATCAATCCTTGGGAGATGATATTTGTTATTCACGATCACCTGTTTCAGGCACCAATATTCAACACAAAGTCTAAAGATCCCATCCGATTTCTTGGTGAACAAAATCAGGTATTCCCAAGGAGAAACACTGGGTTGGACGAACCCCTTCCCCTGCATGTCCTCTAGCTATACCCACAGCTCACGAAGCTCTGTGGGAGCCATCCGTTATGCCAGTGTATATATAGGTGTCATCCTAGGGTACAAGTCAATGTAAAATTCCACCTCTCCATGTGGAGGTAGACATAGAACATTATCATGTAAGACATCCATATACCGGTCCACAACTACAGGATAACTCGTACTCTCCACATCAACCGCTCTAAGGGTAAGGCTAGCCAACTGACGAGTTATCGACTTCACCCTCCTATTAGAAAGTTCTTCTGGTGTTACAAAGCCTCCCTTCTCACCGGTGAAGGTAAACCTAGTCCCATCCTCACGAATACACCACAATTTTCGCCTAATATAATCAATCTGAGCATGGACTGTAGATAAAAAGTCCATACGCAAGATGACGTCGTAAGGCCACAATGCCGCTACTAGGAGATCCTGGCCAATGATCTCATCTTATAGAGTAAGTTCAAACTACTGGCACTAGTGTGTAATAATAGAATCCTCTCTTGTAGAAGTCCTTATCCATAAGGATCGATCCAATGGATCCTTTGGAATCTCTGAGCTCCCTATGAGGGCAGTTGAAATAAAAAAATGATAGGAACTTCTGTCTATAAGTACTGCAACTCTGATAGTGTAGACATAGATCATACATCTTATCATCTCTAGGGCATCATGATCGTAGGTCTCAGTTTCATAGAGTTTAGATCGCCCCTATCCACTTGCTCCTCGAGGTTAGTATGGACAACATGGGGGTGGTGGTGGTAACATCTCGAATCGTCGCCCACCGCCAGCTACATGGTCATCTCCTCTACCACGTCTGACAACTCACTGCGGACCTCCATTGTAGAACATATTAATTTTCCTTGGCATCCCTTTTACTGTCTTCTGGTCATCCGTATGGAGGGTCGGGCAGTCACAAGACATGTGACCCTACCCGCTGCATGTGTAACACAGTCTACCCTTTGCATGACTGGCTCTGTGTCCAGTGCCCCATACAACTAACCCTAAATCTTGCAGTTTTCCACCTATAGGTTTGGCCCTCTAGACCTATATGACATCTGTCTTCTTCTAACTGTAGAAGAGTTCACTGCATGACACCCCATGGTGGCTCTCGCTGTTGGTGACTGCTCAGCAAGGAAACTCTCTAACAAGAGGGCTCGCTCTAAACCCCCTACATGCATCGGGATGCTGATAGAAATCAGCCATGCCTTGATCTCCCTCCTAAGTCCCAGATAGAAGGTCCATGCCCTAATTAATGGGTCTCGTGCCATATCATTGGGGTAGCAAGATAGGCCGGTGAACCTCACTGAGTACTGAGCCACAGTGATGCTGCCCTACTACAGATGAAGAAGCTCTTCTATGCACACTGCGTGAAGGGTCACCAGGACAAACTCTACCTGAAACAGGATCTCAATGTCTTCCCAGAGAAGTGTCACCTCATCGTGAACCATTAGTATCACACTCCACCATCTGTTTTCTAATACCTATAGATGACTTGCGACAAGGATCACCATGATATCAACTGGTGTCTCGACTAGTCAGAAGACTCTCACCATAGCCTCCCCAATACCTAGGTGGCTTCTAGCACTAGAAATCATGAAACTCGCTCAGGCAGTGTGCACCCTCTGCTTCTGGGTCTGGTGGCTTCGGTGGCCCAGTGGGTAATGTTACCGATGGTGCCTCCGCTGGTGCCTCTACTGAAAGAGGGCCCTACACTGAGGCCTCAATTCTCAGTGGGCTATCATCACGTACTATAACCGAAAACATAGCTAGTTTTCTGCATGAAGGCATGTTGAAAAGGAATAGGTGTGCCATGGCCAATCAGTTATACCTGGGTAGATGAATCCAAAATATCAAAGAAAACTTTTCGAAACACACATTAAATTAGTGTTTTTGTGCACTGAGTCAGATATCAGATTTAAGGGTCCTTGTGTATGGATACGTTGGTCGCCGCACCAACACTGGATTCCCTAAACTGATAACCACACTCACTATACTAACACTATTTCCATAAAAATATCAGAGTCCAATGTTCTACGGTATAACCGACTCCTCTGATACCAACTTGGCACAACTCATCCCCTGGGAACCATGACATGACCACCCCAAGCCCACATTCTATAGGCTAGGGGCTGGAGACTAGAATCAAAAGGTGTATTCCTTAAAATCGGGATGGCATTGCCTTTATAACATATAAAAACACACAACCAAGCACACAGAAAGATATGAAATCAATAAACTATAGTAAAATGATTGTGCAGTAAGAAAATGGGGCCAGAACAAAAGCCCAACTGGAATGTATAGTAAAACTAAAATGTACATGTAAACTGAAACTACTCCTATGAACTCTCGCCAAGGATCCTACCTAAAGGGTATGTATAGATGAATGGCCATCTCTGCGGTACTCCTCGTCTAATGTCCACCTCCAAGATACCTCCAGTAGTGGTACACTTGTCCTTATTCAGTGGTGTCCATCGTCTACACCAAACACAACAAGGTGTGGGAATATCCCGTGTAGGGGTGATTATAATGATACTCAATAGGGACCCCGAGACCCTAAACTGTCTCAAAAACTCCAAAAGGATTAACCAAAAATCATGAAAACATCGGACAACCCAAAATAGTTATATTCCCATACATATACCTAATCCATCATGTATACTCATCTCATTCTTGGGGAAACACAGGGTCCAACTCAAAATCCCAAAGCTCAACTATTCCATGAAGGAAGGAATACCACGAAGGTAACACCACAAAGGTATGTACCAAAAACATAAATCCTCATAGAAAAATACCACAAAGGTATCAACATGAAGGTAGGTACCACAAAGCTACACCAAAAAGAATATTACCACAAAGGTATCACCACGAAGGTAAGTACCAAAAAAGTACGCCACACAGCAGATTACCACAAATTTAAGGACTCAGCTCACCCCAGTTATAACTTAGGTACAATAGTATAGGTGTCTAGATGAAACTATTGAATCATATTACTCTGCTAAGAGGCAGACCCACGTAGGATCCAAAATCATTAGACCCACGTAGGATCCCAAATCCTCATACCCACATAGGATCCTAGTAAATCCACGTTACTACATAGGATCCTAGTATAAAAGACCCACATAGTATCCTACATTAGTCCCATGTAGATTCCTAGAGTGGATCAAAGTGAGACTCCTAAACACTGACACACAGAATATCCCAAGCACAGTCCCACATAGGATCCCATTCTCTTGTTACATCTAGCTACACGATTCCCACACTAAACTCAATTTATTCCGATAGGATATGATCCTAAAACCACAGGTTGATACACCAGCTTCCATGAAGTCCCATGAAAATTTCTCCCAAGGTACTGCCATGTAAAATAGGTCTCCATGCAACACACAGTTTATCAATCAAACGCCCGGTCTATAAGATATTGTCATTTTAGTCCCGAGGGCCAGATTAGATTCATATTCGATCTAACCCATACATACCCCCAACATATTCCAAAACTCTATTAGGGTTTTCAAAAAGTACATTCTTGATCCAAGGTTTCCATCACCATATACGGTTCATCAAACTAATGCTCGATGCTCAAAAATGGCCGAAAGAGAAGCAATGGTCGAAGTAGGTCTGGGTCCGGTCCGACCTGGCCCGACCCGACCTGGGCTGACCTGACCTGGTTCTGGGTAACCAAGTCCATCATGTCCCACGGGGTCCGGCCCAACCCGTTGTGTCCATCGCCGCTCGCAGGATCCAGGATGGACCACCGGCATAGCCGGGCCCGCGGTGCGGCGGCCCACGATGCGGCGACCTGTGGTACGACATCCCATCGGGCAGGGCAGCCCATGGTGCAGAGACCAACCGGGCAGTGGCCCTTCTTGGTTGGTCGGACAGCCAGACCCCTCATCCGTGCGGCACGGTTGTGCGCCATTCCTTCTCCGGCCACCAGAAACGAGCCAGCCGCCCTCCTCTTTCCCCCACGACACAAGGTTGTGGAACTTGCACGCCGGGAGACGCAAACATGCCCCACCATCCCCTTTGTGTGTTTGTCTGGAGTTCCAGCCACCATCCTTACTTTGATGTGGCCAACGGGCCACTTTTATTCTCTAGAGGCGTGGTTGTGCCGCTGTCATCTTTGCGGTCAGCCGTGGTGCCAACGTCTACTCCCTAGTCCCACCGGTTCCATTCTCCAGCACCAGTCAATGCTCTCCTCTATCATGAAGAATACAACAAAAACCTCAAAAGATTATGGGGAGGTCGGGCCATGTTCGTTTGGCCCGCACCCTCTGCGTTAGGGTTGTTTCATGTGGCTTAATAAATCTTGAATCATGAAGAATTTCAATAATGGGTAAGGGGGTATTCAAAATAATAAACCCTACCTTGCCTTTAAATAAAGGATATCGCGAGGAAGAAGACGAAGTTATTAAAGAACATCAACGTTCATTGCATCCACATAGTGCTTTTGATCTGGGCTCAGGGTCAGTTCCTTAATATTCATTAGAGAGGCATTCTTTATTGGAGAAAAAGAGTTCCTCAAAAGGGCTCTCCCCAATTCCCCTTTTCCGACCTGTTTCATATGATTTTCGTCAACCCAAAAATGAAGAACCATCAAAATAAAATATTTTTATCTATTTAATTTGTTGGCAGAATTAATTGGCTCAATTAAATGGAAAAATTAATTAATTGGGATTTTGAGAGGTTATCCCCCTTTAAGAGGTGTTCGGGTGGTCCCTGCCACCATGGATTTAAATTGGGGGTTTTCTAGATTTAGTGGCCCCCACCACCGAACATTTAAAAAGGGAGGTTAAAAATAATATAAAAGTTATTCATTATTTTATTTTTATTTCCAGAAAAACATAAAAATTATCTTTCACCCTCGACCAACTACAGTCAAGGTGGAGGTATCCATAAGAGAATAACAGGGTTGTGAGTTCAACGGTGCCATCAAATTTCAATTCTAAGAACATGTTCAAAAGTTACAAAAATACACGCTTATGTGTAATTAACGTACTTAAAAAAAGTTCAAAAATTCATTCCGGGCACACCAGGCCTCGGAATTATGTGCCATAAAAATTTGTGAACTCGTAAAATTCCCATATAATAATAATAATAATTACATGAAAATTTCCAGGACATTACAGAAGGTGTGTTTTATAAAACATTTATAATATAAATAATTATATTGCACTTACATTGAATCTAGTTAAATAAGAAAATGAATATGAATACATTTATAATTTTTACAGTTCCAATAATAGAAAAAATGTCATTTCACTTAGAAAGATGTTGATTTCTTCTGTATCCATGGATGAAAATATAATTTTTTTATTGAAAATTAAAAAATATAGTTAAGGGGGTGGGGGTCAGCCAAGGGCTGGAGGGTCTGTAGGGGGTGGGGGAATCATGGTCGGTGTGTGGGGGTGTCCATGATGGAGGGTCGGTGTCCAGGGGGTGTCTAGGAGGGAGGGTGGGGGTGTCCAAGAGGGAGGGGAGGGAGTCCAAGAAGGAGGGGCAGGGGTGTCCAGGAGGGTGATGTATCCAGGGGTGTCTATGAGGGAGGGGTGTCTAGGAGGGGGTGTCCATGAGTGAGGGTGGGGGTTTCCAAGGGGACATGGTGTCCAGGGGGTGTTCATGAGGGAGGTTGGCCATGTATAGTAGGGAGGGGGAGTTGTGTCTAGTTGAGGGGAGAAGTTGTGTCAGGGGGAGGGGTTTCTTGGGGGTTTCTAGGAGGGATGGTGTCCAGGAGGGGGTCTAGGAGGGTGTCCATGAGGGGGTGTCTTAGAGAGTGTCTAGAAGTGGGGGTTCCCTGGAGGGATGTCTAGGAGGGAGGGGAGGGGTTTCCAAGAGGGAGGGGGTTTCAAGGAGGGTGTCCATGAGGTGGGTTTCCATGAGGGTTCCTTTGAGGGGGTTTCTTGGAGGGAGGGTGTCCCGGAGGGAGGGGGTGTCCAGGAGAGAGGTGGTGTCTAGAATAGAGGGGATGGATAGGAGAGGGTGTCCCGTACGGTTTTCCAGATGGGAGGGGGAGTTCAGAAGGGAGGGGTGTCCTTGAGGGAGGGGTAGGTGTGTTTAGTAGGGAGAGGTGTCCATGTTGGAGGGGGTGCTTAGGGGGTGTTCATAAGAGTGTCCAAGAGGGTGGTTTTCCATCAGATAATACTATAAAAACCATAATAGGTCATTGTAAAAACATATAATATTTAATGTGGGTGTTTTAAGTACAACAAATTAATCATATGTGGTCATAAAAAGGTGTGAATATTCATGATTTATTATAAATTAAAACATTTATTAATTCCCTAAAACAATATATTTGTTATGATTTTTTTACATGTTATTGAGGGTTACTTATTATCTAATGAAATAAAACATATAATGTTAAGTCATTTCCCATATTATTTATTTATTTTATGTTTACATGTCTCTGAATGGACACATATTGGATGTACAATGTTCATCAGATCACTGATGAATTTCAGAGGGAGTTAAGATATTTTGTAGACTTTTCATTGACTAATGATTCAGATGTTGGATTGATTCAATGCGTGTGTATTGATTGTGTTGGAAAACCAAGTTTTACTCTTGAGGATGTGAGTTATCATATCACTAAACATGGTTTAAAAAAAATATCAGGGGTGGTATCACAATGGAGTAAAAGTGAATGTAGTGAATGAGATGGATTCAGTGGAAATGATTGGTTTGAAAAATATGATTTCTCATCGGTTTTAATTTGTTTCTAAAGAAAACTTATCATGTAGACCATTGAAAGAGAAAATGAATACCAGAGCACAGTTTTCCTCTATTAATCATGATGATGCTGCTGAGAGTGTTAGGAAGCTAATGGAAGATGAAAATACCATAGTATATCAGACATGTGAAAAAATGAGTAAATTGGAATTTTTAATGATATTATATCATGGGAAAAAAATTTATGGATTTAGTAATACTATGTTTGACTATATTATTTAATTTATAAGGATTTACTACCTGATGATGCATGTATTCTAGAAAAATATTACAATGCATCAATTTTGGTTAAAAAATTTGGATATTCATCTAATAGAATTCATTCTTTCGCCAAAAATTGTTGTCTATTATGGAAGAAAAAAAGCAGAGTTAAGTATGTGTAAATAGTGTGGCGCATCAAGGTGCAAGACTAATAAAGATGTAACTCAATCTCGCATACCAAAGAAAGTGATGTGGAACATCCCGTTAATTCACAGTATTCAAATAATTTTATGTTAAACAAATGGAAAATAATATGAGATGGAATGAAGTTGAAATAAATAAGGATAATGATGAAATAGTGCATCCTAAAGATGAGTTAGAAGAGAATAAATTTAATAGTATGAATCCTAATTTTGTGGCTAACCCATGAAATACAAGATTGGGATTATCCTTTGATGGTTTCAACCCATTCCACTGAATACTGCACACAATACTTGACCTGTTTTCATTCACATTTATAACTTTCATTCAAGGTTGTGTATGAAGAATCTATTTAATTTCATGAGTATATTGATATCTAGACATAGTGATCCTAGAATGGAAATTGATATATACTTGCATCCATTTATAGAGTAGTTAAAGTAGCTTTGGATTGTTGGTGCATGAGCATATAATGCATTCATGAAGGAGTACAATGTGTTTATTGTTGCTTTATAATCAATGATAATTTATTTAAATACCTATAGAATGGTGTTTGTTTGGAGTAGTAAAAGGAAATCATCCTCCCCTATTTGAATGAAAAATACACATTCTCAAATATTTTAGTTTCGATGAAATTTCTCCTTTATAAGGCATCGACGATTTCTACCGAGGGATCATCAATTTAGAAAAATTGGAGATAGTTTGATAATTTTGTCGATATATAAGAGACACCTAAAATAATTTCAGAGAATGATATTGTTAAATAACATGATGATTTTATTCATGTTTTTGGAAAAAATCAATCAAATATCATAAATTAAAAGTATGATAATTCAAATTCCAATAGAAATTGGAGAAAGAAAAGAATATTATTTGATTTTCCATATTGGCCAATAAATTATTTACATATTTTTTCAGATATAGTTCATATAAAGAAAAAAATTGAGATGTAACTTGATAGTATTTTAAATTACGAAGGAAAAATTAGGATGTGTTCTCCTCATGAATTGATGGATTGGGGTATAAGAGAAAAACATCATCCTGATTTAAATAGAACAAAAATAAGTGGAAAGTCCATTTTTACTTTAATTCGACGATAAATGTAAAGAAGAATCAATTTCTTCAGGTCTTGTAATGTTTGAAGGTTCTATATGGTTATTTAAGAAACATTTTGAAAAAGGTTAATACAGAAGTTGTAAAACTAAAATCTTTTAAAACCCATGATTATCATGTCTTGTTACAAGAGTTGATTCCTATAAACATTCATAATTTACTTTCACATATTTTTAGAGTTTATGTGATTATGTTATTTTATTTTTATCAAGTCCTTTGTGCCAAAAGACTGAGCAGTGGTGTAGTTCAAAAATTTCATAGAGATACACCTATTGTTTTTTGTGACTTGGGGAATGTTTTCCCACCGACATTTTTCACATGTATTTTACATCTGACTGTGAATCGTCTAATAGATGCTCGTTTTGTTGGTCCTATATTGATTTGGAAGATGTATCCAATATAAATAATGATGTCTACATTGAAATATTATGTGCGAAATTAATATCACCCCGAAGACTCTATTGTGAAATTATATTTGGAACAAGAATTTATTTATTTCTATTTATCGTACATGTATAATGTCACTACGAGGTCTAATCGACTAATGAGAACCATTGATGAGAAATATGATCCCATTGAGCCTACATTTCCTTCACATACCACAATAGGGGGATATCTTGATCATACACATTGTGTACTTTAAGCAAAGAAGAGTGGGAAATGTCTCATCATATGGTATTATTCAACTATGGTGTGAATGACGATTATATGATGTATGTAAACTAAAAAATATTAATTTTTTCATTGTGTAATTTATTCATATTTTCTAAAATTTTACTGGTTTCATATTTTTATGGAACATTAAGAAATAAAAAAACGATACATCACTCTCTATCTTTTAAGAGAAAGAAACTATTGCACAGTAAAGAATATGGTGCTTGGTTAATGTCAAAGATTATATATTTCGTTTTTTCATATCATAACATAATCATGTTTCTCTATTTCATATTAAATGTTGGTAAATTTCAAGGCCAAACTCTAACAATGAATGATGTATCAGATGATGTAAGAGCGTTGTCCTTTGGACAAAACGATGTGCTATGTGATTTTCAAGAAATGTTTATCAATGGATTTAAATTGGTTATAAATAGTTATGAATAAAAATGGAAACACAAAATGAAGGTGTCAAAATAAGAACCACAACAAAATCTTATGTGATTCCAATAGATAGACAACATCGATCAAAAAATATATCATATTATGGTGTGTTTGAAAGAATCATTTTATTATATTACTATGAACATGGTCACGTCGTAATGATGAAATGAATATTATTTCCATCCAACATCCCGAAGGCCTTATAGTTTTATTTATTTAAACAAAGACCCCCCTTTTAAGGAGAGAAGGGGAGAAACCCAAACTGACATCATTATCCTAGGACAAATCACAACCCAAAGGTTTAGCGAGACAAACCAAACTGACAACATGGAGCTACCCCTCCCCAGCAATTGATCTTGAAAGTTGTTTCATTCATTGAAAAAATAAGGAATGTATGTTGGTCAATATGAATTTAGAGTTATTTATATGACCTGCCAACTTCATACCAATGAACCTCATATTCCTTTTTCACATTCTAGATAGGTGTTTTATGTAACTAACCCATTACAAAAAAAATATTGTGTTAATGTTGATGTCATTACTAGACTTATTTTTGATGAAGACATGGATTAAAATGACATTGTAGATGAGCCTAACAGTATTTATTTGATTGTTTCATTTGATGAAATAGATTATTAAATCATTATAATAGATTACAGACCCTAAATTGTCATAGATAACACATAGAATTTGCACATTTGTAGGAATTTATCTAACTTTATCTCAATATTTTATGTTTTTTAAACTTCTATACATGATATCTAATTAATTTGTATATTTTATACCATTGACCAATATAAAACTGTTTATAGTCTAACTATTTAATGGTTAAGCACATCTTTAGTAATTCTTGAATATATAAAAGACTTCATATTTTATCATTATGAATATCACACAAGAAATTATATTCCATTGTTTTTTGATACAATTTTATTATTTAACATTTTTTATTAATTCAATTTATTTTAGAAAATTATTTTAAATTTATAGGTCAAAATGTCCAAATATGATGATACAAGAAGAAATAGAATAATACATAAAAATTAACAACATATGTATCCTCTAGCCATCACTGTAATAACAATATTTTTTTTAATATTATGTTCTTTCATTTTATTTATCTTGTTATTATCCATTTATTTGTATCATCTATGTTATTTTAGGCAACATCATCCTCCCATTATTCCACCACCATATTATCTATACACACCTTTTCAATATCCCTTTCTACCCACACTGACATCAGAGGGTAGTTCTTAGATTCTCATCCCTCCTTACTTTCCATTCCCACCATAAACTGTACAGGGCACTGCGACCCAATATATCAAACCACCATACAAATATCCGTATCATCCCTCATTTTTATAGGGTTATACATTGGTATTTATCCCTCTATAATTACACATATCATCGTCTACAAAATAGAGTACTCCTAATTTAGATATCCCACATACCATAGAGGCTACTCCCCCTCTAGACGTATCAGTGTAGGGGTCATCAGATCCCTTATCAACTGGTGTGTGTTTAAAAAATAATGTTAGTGATTAATGATATTTTCATATATATTATATTCATTTATGATTTTTTTCATTATTAGATCCAGACTCCACCAGAAGATGACGCCGAACAAAAATGTGAGAGGATTGGAATCAACACACACAAATCATTGGTGAATACAATGAGGATGGTGAAATAACTAAGAAATGGTATGGAATGTAAAATCCTTATGGGAACACTCTCTAGACACAACAATATAGTTCTGGTTCAACCAATATGATGGATGAAAGTTGGAGAACAAATAATTGACAATTCCTAGTAATAGATCTGGGTAATTAATGTTATTCACCATTTATATATATTAATTCATAATATTCTACTAACAAATATTCTTTTCATTGAAGCCTTGATATAATTTTCAGGATGGTCAAAATTCTGAGGCTGCAAGGTAAATAGATTTTGGTAAAATGTGGTGAGCGTACATGTATGGTATATATCTTGATTGTAAAAATAGAGTCAGTATGGAGCTTGAAGAAGTGTCTGTGATTTAGGATTTCCCAATATCACAATACAAAGAGACAATCAGATATTGGAAGTGTATAAAGTTAAAGTTATTTGTTAAATTTATATATATATATATATTCATTTATTTATTTGAAAAAAAAATTATTTTAAGGGAATTATATAATTATTTTTTTATAGTATAATTAAGATAGAAATAAAATAAATAAGAGTGCAATGAAACACGTTTATACTCATGGAAACACATCAATCCAAAATCGTGAGAAAAAATAGGTAATTTATCATTTAAAATATTTGTATTATTATAGTGTAATTATTTTGACTTGTAATTTTGATTTATTTCATTCTTTTTTTCCAAAAAAATGAATTGAATATCGAGGGCCACATTCCTCGCTCTACATTGTTTTATACAAACAGAAAAAAGAAAGATTGTATTATGCCAAATACTGACACCGAGAAGGATATTTTATATATATTTCAATTTATTTTATTTAAACTGAATTTAATTCCTTATATTATTATATCATATTAATTTATTTATATATCAATCAACAGAATTATTTGCAAGTATTAGCATAAAAAGAACCTTATAATTTGGGCCTGAATGATCATGTATATTAGGAATTAAGAGAAGAGAATTCGGGCAGAGTACATTGTTGACATGGAAAGAAGATTGTACCATCTTGAAATTTGTCTTCTGACAACATTTATTCAAGTACCTATTCTAGTTTTTTCACAATGGAACAAAATAATTATGAAATCAAATGAGCAACTCAAAAAAAGGAAATGACTGAAAATATGATGAATGTTTTGTATACCATTTCATCGACACTTCCACCAGAAGAAAATTTAGTAGTTGACAAATTTTTTATGTCATTGTGTTCTGTAATGTATATTCTTCTTTTGGAGCCAGAGTCGGAACCAGTGCTGGTGTTGGTTCTAGTAACGATACTGATGTAAATGATGATGTTGGGGGAGTGATAGGTGGTTATGGTGTTTATATAGATGTTTTGATTGATGGTTATCATGAATTTGATTATACTAATATTGAGAATCAATATTGGTGTGAATTGTAGTTTTGGATTGTTATATGTGTAATTTTATTATGCAGTGAAGTTTGACTATTGAAATATTGAATTGTATGGTGGTGTTTCTGCATGTTTCTAAAAATATTTAATTATTCAATTATGAAGTATGTCAGTTTATGAAGTAGTTATGTATTATTATTATTATAAACAATTTTTCCTCCTCCATTGGGATAATCGTACCTCCTCACCAATGTTGCTCCATGGTGGCCCCTCTATCTCTTTTGGTGCACCTCTGACAGTATGTAGTCCAATTTTCCATTTTTTAATAGAGGCACACCTCTATTAGTTTTACTGATCATATTGTGAGTTTGATGTGAATATATATAGGTGGAAGAGCTCAAAAGAGACTTTGGTTTTTTATCTGGGTGTATCTAATGTTACTATATTGATGCTTTCCTAAATAGGTATATATTATCTCATAACTAGAATGTAGATAAATCCCAGAATATGTTGGAGGAGTCTCTCTAAAAGAGATCAACCAATATGCATGAGGAAATTCATTGGGTGAGTTAGAAATCAGTTTGTTATTCATGTTTCATTTTCATTTTACCCATCTAATAACATTTCCCCCATCAGCATGAGGTTACATTAGTGGGTGAGACAGGAAAATAAAAGATTGTTATAACTATGTTTTTTTGCTGGAACATTGAAAAAACATGCCAAAAATAATAACATATGATTATCCATAATTTTTTTTTTCTTTTTGTATTTTTCCATTCTTTTGGGTCATTTTTATCATGTTAAAAATTATTTATTTCCGAACAAATGTTTTTTGTTTTTACAGTGACATATTGATCAATTGGGTAGTTATTTTTTTCTTTTGGGATTTTTTATTGAAATTTCTTACACCTATTTATTGTGTTATGTGCATAAAGTGGTAATGCTTTTTTTATCCAGAAAATGAAATATGTATGATCAATCCTTGAAAGGTAATTATTTAGTGTTTTTGTTGGCTTTAACATATTAGGATTCAATATACTTTCTGATTACTAGGATGGAATACATGAGTGCCTAAATGCAAGGAGTTTTTTCACCTAATAATCATGTAATAATTTCTATATTTTCAAACATATGTCTTCCCTATTTTCAATGAAATACCAGAAGTAATTTTTTATATTTTGGAATTTTCTAATGGAATTTACTCCACCTTTCATGAACCTATATTTCATGAATCATATTTAATTAGATATCAACTTCTTCATAAACATTTATACATGATTGTAGGGGAAGGGGGAGGGGGTTTTAATGGGGTCTTAAGGGGATGGGGGTGGTGCAGGTGGGATGCAAGGGAATATATAAGGGTAAAAAGAGGCTGAGGGTGTAGGTGGGGAGCAAGGGAAAGGTTGAAGGGATGTCTTCATGGGTAGGGGAATGGGGATGGTGCAAGGGGTCTGTAGGGGTAGGGGAAGGGAGGTTGTAGTTGGGGTGAATGGGGGGGAGTAGGGGGTCTGCAAGGGAGGTGGAGGTGGTGTAGGGTGGTCATCCAGGGTAAGGGAGGAGGGCAGGGTAGGGGAGCCTGTAGGGGTAGGGGTAGGGGGAGGGTGCCAATGGGGTCTAATGATAGATGGTGTAGGGGAATGGGGGATGAGTAAAGGGAGTTATGACTTCTAAATGTAAATACACATAGAAAATCATTCCCAAATGACCAGTATCTGATTTCGAGATTTTTATATCATACGTCAATAAAATGTGATGGGAAATAATAGTACATGGATAGATTCATTCACATGCCCCATTATCACCACATCTATAATCCTTGTCAGTTTTATAGATAAAAAAATGATGGTAAATGTTTCACTACAATGCAAGGAATTGAAAATTACATCATTCTAGTAGAAATAGAGGATTCAATAGAATCAAATTAGCTTCAACAATAGTTGTAAACCATATATCAACAAGTAATGATGCAGATAATTACCCATTTGGATACGACAAAATACACATATCACAATTATTTCTGGAAAACCCTATCTCAGCATAGGTTGATGGGATTTAAATCTGTTTTTTAGTATCATATTTGGTGAAAATCAATTATATCATGAGAGCCACCATTGGATGATTATCATATTTAAAATAAGGGGATAATTTTTTTTGAATGCTATAAAAAAATGATTAGAAAATGTACTTCAACTCAGTATAAGTATCCTATTATTTTTATTATAATGCACATCATCATGAATTGAAGAAATATTTTCCTGGTCCACTTTGATGCCCAAATATTTTCAACAATACCTATAGTGGTAATTACGATATGTAGACTGAAAAATAAGTCGTCATTATAGCTCACGAAGGCCCTAATTTCCCAATCCATTAATGTGATGGGAATCACCTAGAAAATGAACATAAAAAGAGTATTAAATGAAAATTTTGGATGTTCATGATTCTCATGTCTTCATTGAATCCATGTAGATCCCCAATCTAACCTCATTTTACATAAAAGAGAATCAAAATTATATGTCCCGTTATTACCATGTAAATGTGTTGTAGGTTGTGATATAGTTCGAAAAAATGGGTATGTCTAATAAAATGTACATCTATCCACACATGGAGGTCTCCATCATAAATGATGGAACACTAAACCCAACCTTCTCTTTTATGGTAAGAAGTTTCATTATTAGGTACACAGAAAAGAATTCAACCAACTGAATGGTTTATTCAATGTAGGGAATATCCTCCCACCCTCAGTTGGTAAGAGAACCATCTACTTCTTTGTGAAAATTGGCACCCACATCACTATGGTAATACATGGTGGGATAGGCCATCAACTATTTGAATATGGGTTTAGAAGGATCATGTTAGATCGAATATCTCACCACGTGCTTAAATAGAATATATTCATGGGAAGATAACCCTTTTCATGGGCCTTTTATTATAACCTAATATATTACCTATAAAAGTTAGGATCCTCTCTGTGTTACCCCACATAGAGTATGGTGGAACTCATCATAACAATCTACTAAAATTAGTTCACCAAAAATAAACACGAAGTATTAGAGACAGAAGCACCATCTCTTAGTGCAATTTGAAATTTAATTTTCTTTAGAATCGACAAAATTAATATGTATTCCAAAAAGAACATATTATATTATGAAATGGTTTGGGATATGAATACAATTTCATATATTATGATATTATTAAGTTCCATGGAAAAATTTGATGTGATATACAACATGTAGAAGGGCCATTCCAAATCCATCTGAATGTATTATCCTATAAAAGGATCTAGTTAGGAAACTATAATATTCTCTAGTTAATAGAGGACATAAAAATTAATCATTGACAAATGAAAAATTTCCAAATATTACTTTCAATGATTATTTCTGATGTTTTTTGGCATAAATTTATGTTTGTACTAATCTGAGTGTTTTCTTCTATGAAAAAATGTCCCACATGGGGGATATTTCATAGAATGTTTTACGATTCCCCATGATATTGGAATATGTGCATTTATTATTCAATGAGATAAATGTTATGAAATAAATAAATGTTTCCTGAGATATTGTATCTTGATTGATGGATAATTGTACTTTTTTTGGTTGATGCACTTAGTGTTATGGTTTTTTGATCCTCACTTATGAAATAATTGTTTTTTTCTCTAATTAGGACATGAGGATCAACATTCCATGGAAAAATGTAATGCCTTCTCTGGATTATGGTGGATTAAATTCTATAATAGGGCCTAACATTCCCAACCATTTCAAATATGTCGTGGATGGTCAGCCATTTTCAAATAATCTATATGAAAAGTGATTGCTAGGTGCTTTTGGATCATCAGGTGTTTCAAGCTCCTTACCCACTGGTTAGCGCATAATTTTATTCTTTAAACTAATACATGGTAACCTTGTTTCCTTAAATCTTTATATTATTTATGTTTCTTTTTTCCTAATTTTCACATCTCGAAGCATGTTTTCTTTCAGAATAGATATTTATACCTACAAGGCTACTATGACAACCCTGCTTTTATTACAAACTTAAACATGATTTATTACAAAAAACGTCACTTGATAAAACAAAGAAGATAGAGAGGTTTAGTGTATTTGGGGCTTAGTATAATTACATAAAATCTTAAAACATGAAATATAGCAGCTTTATTGAAAGCTTCCTTTACATGACCACAACATTCCTTCGTACTTAGCATTGCATGGGATAACCTGAGGACATGCCTAAGAAAAGGGTGAGCTATAAAGCCCAGTAAGGGAATACACATGGAATAACATGAGGAGTACAATACATGTTAGACAATAGGAATATCAATAGAGCATAATAGAAACATGAACATAAATGCATGATAAAGCATGATAATCAAAACATTGGAATGTGGCAATAACACTTTACATGGAATTAGCATGAGCCAAGGCTCATTGCACAGAGAGCATGAGTAAATCCTCATTGCACAGAAAGCACGAGTAAACCATCATTGCACTTGAATTAGCATGAGTCAACACTCATTGCAAATTACATATCAGGATTCTATACTTTACCCAATGCATTGGATCACTATAAGGGCGTACCCTTCTTAAACATTTCATTTCATGCATAAGTGTGCCACATAGATCATAAAACATGGATTCATAAAACATAATCATTTATTCCATGATAAAGAAATGTATAATTCATACATGAAACTTTTTAATCAATAAGTATAGGTGCATAAAGGTGAATACCCTTGATGTAGAAATGGGCATGGTATTCACTACACAATGACATTGGCTTAGAAAATTGGTGCTATTTCGGCAGCGTAACGGCGTGACATAAGATTTCATAAAAATGGTTGATGAGAGAGAAAGGGGTTCCTCCTCATATTTACATGTAATGGACAGTAAGGAAGTCATATAGATACATGTCCCAACAATTGTAATGGAATTTAGATTCATGATACAAAAGTATTGCTTGAATGTAAAAGAGGAGAGAGAAGTTCCTTTCGGAATTTCGGCATAGTAACAGGTGTACATGGGAGGAATTTAATGAGAGAGAAAGGGGTCTCCCATCATTAAAACATAAAGAGGGTAGTATGAGGGAGGTTCTAAACCATGCCTCAATATTCATAATTGATATTAAAATGTCAAAACAACTTAAAGAACATTGGAAAAAAAATGAGAAAGAAAGGAAAAACCCTTACTTGGAAGTGTGATTCCAAAGGCTAGAGAGAGGCTTGTGAGAGGATTCTTGGGAGATTAGGGCACCTTGTGAGGATTTTTTAGAGAGTAGGGCAGAGGTTAGACGAACTCCAAGGGATTTGAGTGAGGAGTAAGTGGGAGCTTGGGTGGGTTTATATGGGAAATGTGAGGGAATTCTTGATTATTTAGGTTTGGGTCCCCTTACATTAAATTATTCCAAACCACAAACCATCCCATGGTTTTTGACCATGTTTTTTGGAAAAGGGAAGAGGAAAAAAATATTTTATAAGGCTAAACTTCGAACTTCTTAAAATATTAGGGTTGCTTATGTGGAGGTGAGTCACACTGCCTTGGAAATTAATTTAAAAAGGCAAGGTGTTGAATATGTCTTGAGGGGTCCATTAATGCTTTGAAAAGTAAGTAAAATAAACCCAAAATCAGATTATTTTAATGGTAAAACATATATTGGCCGAAAATAAAGATTATAGTATTTTATTACATCACTATTGTGTCATTATGATGTCATAAAACACATTATATATTTAAACTGTATTTAATTTTTACCCAAAAATTTGACTGTCTCAGAAAATTATGAAAAATTCACCATTTGATAATTTCGACATACTGATTATAGAAATGACATTTATTTTATCTAAATAATTTTCTAAATATGTTAATTTTCACTTTTAAAATAAAAACTGACAATTATCGAAAATTCACTGGTTTTGACAGAAATGGATTTCAAACATTAATAAAAAAATTTAATTGCATTCATAAAATTATAAGATCATTAATATTTTAAAAAAATTAATTTAATAATAAAATTATTATTTTATTAAAATATTATTTAATTAAAAAATCCCTTAATTTAATAAAATAGATGTCTTAATTAAATAATAACTAAAAACACCATTTGTACTTTAAAAACTATTTACAATGTATCAAAAATGACTAGAAATTATATTCATTATTATATACAAAAAATAATGTACATGAACATAGTACTACTTATTTGTAACATAACCCCTTAAAACAGCTGCATAAGACCTTAGGGTAAGGTGTGTGATGGTGACAGAATCTTTGGGTGGCTCGGATAACATCGCTCGAGTGGTAATTTCAATCAATTTCCACTTTTCCCGTAGACAGTCACGTTCGAGCTTGACATGATGAAGCTCAGCTTGGGCTTGGTCAAGGGCGAAGCCCAAAGACGCCACCTTTTTTCTGAGCTTCTACAAGTGGGCTTTGTATGGGGAAATTCTACTAGATGAGGCCATCACTTCCTTTGTCGGAGTAAATTGGATTTGTTAAAGTCCTATATTTATACTAATCATGTGATCACTATTCAACGGCTATATTAGCAACGATCAAAATCCTTAACATAAAACCAAAGAAGTTGACATTTTATATAATCTTAAAGAGAAATTTATTTAGATCAAGAGGGATTTCCATTAATGAAACTTTGGGTCATTAAAATATTCACCCCTTAAGAAATTTCACCCTCGAAGTTTTCATTTTCCCACACTAAAACAAATGTGGGTAACTCAGCTTCATCATATCCTTCGATTCCCAGTTCGCTTCATCAAACTTGTGGTTTCTCCAAAACACCTTAACGAGGGGAATTTTCTTATTTCGTTGAAATTTTTCTCTACGATCTAAGATCTTCACTGGTTGCTCCTCATAAGAAATATCATCTTCCAATTGTACCACCTCGGAAGAGATTACATGTGAAGGGTCCAGTATATACTTCCTTAAGAGGGATACATGAAAGACATCATGTACTTTGTCCATGGCAGGTGGAAGTGTTAGTCGATAGGCCCCAACCCTGACACGATCAAGAATCTCAAAGGGGTCGATGTACCTTGGACTTAACTTCCCTTTCCTTCCAATCCTCATGACCTTCTTCCAAAAAGATATGCGTAGAAACACCATGTCTCCGACTTTAAACACAAGGTCTCGTCAATGATTATCTGCATAACTCTTATGTCGACTCTAGGCTACCTTGATATGCTGCTTAATTTTTTTCACCTTCTCCACCATTTCTTTGACCATTTCTGGTCCAAGCAGCTTACGTTCACTGACCACATCCCAACATGCCGGTGTTCTTCACCTTTTCCCATACAAGGCTTCATATGGTTCCATTTGGATGCTCAAGTGGAAATTATTATTATAAGAGAACTCAACCAGAGGAAGATGTTGATCCCATTTTCCTTTAAGTTACATTGAGAACACTCTCAACATATCCTCAAGTGTTTGGATAGTCCGCTCGGATTGGCCATCAGTTTGAGGATGATAGGTCGTACTGAAGGTCAGTTCAGTATTCAGAGCATGTTGAAGAATCTTCTAAAAACCTAGAGGTGAATCTTGGATCTTGGTTAGACACAATAGATTTTGGTACTCCAACAAACCTTACCACTTCACTGATATATATTGATGCCAGTTGATCCAATGAGAAATCCTCTCAAATAGAAATGAAGTGTGCAGTCTTTGTAAGACGATCCACAATAACCCAGATTGCATTTTTTCCTTTGGATGTCCTTGGAAGTCCAGTGACAAAGTCCATGGTGATGTTCTCCCATTTCAATTCTAGTATGGGCAATGGTTGCATCATCCACTTAGACTTTTTCCTCTCTACATTCACTTGCTGACACACAAGGCACTTTGATGTATATTTAGCGATCTCCTTTTTCATATTATCCCACCAAAAGTTTTCTCGGAGATCTCGCTACATCTTTGTGCTCCCTGGGTGAATAGAGAAATTTGAACTATGTGCATCATCCAAAAGTTCCTTCTTCAGCTCCGGACATGATGGAATACATAGTCTTTTCCCAAACCGCACAATTCCTTCTTCATTAACATTAATCTCTGAGGATTTACCTTTTTGATAGCTTCCACTTTTTCTTGAATTCCAACATCATCCTTTTGAGCATCCTTTAACCTTTCCAAAAGAGATGATTATGAAATCATTTGTGAAAGGATAGATGATTTCCCCATCTTTATGATTCCCACATCCATATTCATCAAGTCTAAGAAGATTGGATCCTTCTCAATTCTCATCATTGATAGAATTGTTGGGTCCTTTCTACTTAGGGAATCTGCCACCTTGTTCTCTTTCCAAGGTCGGTAATGTATTGAATAGTCATGATCCTTGATGAGATCTATCCATCTTCTATGGCGCATATTAAGCTCTTTCTGTGAGAATATATATTTAAGAATCTTGTGGTCAGTATATATCTCACATTTCTCTCCGAAGAGGTAATGCCGCCAAATTTTTAAGGCAATGATCACCGCCGCCAACTCTAGATCATGATTCGGATAGTTTCACTAATGGATTTTCAACTGCCTTGAGGCATAGGATATAACTTTATCATTCTGCATTAGCACACATCCTAAACCCTTCTTTTAGGCATCACTGATAACAACAAAAAGTTCCCCACATGTGGGTAAAGTGGGCACGGGCATAGTGATAAGCCTCCTTTTCAACTCCTTAAAGCTTTCTTCGCATTAATCACTCCAAGAAAACTTTACTCCCTTTCAAGTTAGCATGGTAAAAGGGTTGGAAAATGGTGAGAAATTTCTCACAAATTGTCTATAATTTCCAGCTAACCCCAAGAAGCTACGGATATCTGTTACTGATGATGGCCTCGCCATCCCTCAATTGAATCTGTTTTGGAGGGATCCATAGATATCCCATTGCATGTGATGATATGGCCCAAGAATGAGACCTCCTTCAACAAGAACTCACACTTTATATACTTTTCATAGATCTTCTCCTTGCGCAAAGTCTCTAGAACTGTTTTTAAATGCTTCTCATGATCCTCCTTGGTATTGAAGTATATTAGAATATCATCTATAAAGACTACCACAAAATTTTCAAGGTAATCTCTAAAGACTCTATTCATCAAGTACATGAATATTGCTCGAGAATTGGTGAGTCCAAAAGGCATTACTATGAATTCATAGTGCCCATATCTTGTACGAAAAGCAGTCTTGGGGACATCTTCCTTCTTCACCCTTACTTGATAATATCCCGACCGCAAATCCACCTTGGAGAAGTATTGTGCTCCACGCAGCTGATCAAACAATTAATCGATTCCTGGGAGAGGATACTTGTTCTTTATCGTTATTTTGTTATGTTCACGATAATTGATGCAAAGCCGCATTGACCCATCCTACTTCTTGACGAAGAGGACTGGTGCACCCCATGGTGAAGCACTTGGGCATATAAACCATTTATCCAGATTCTCCTGTAGTTGTTTCTTCAGCTCTTCAAGCTCAACAACAGCCATTCTATATGGAGTCTTGGATATTGGTAAAGCCCTGGGTATATTTTCAATTGAGAATTCAACATCTCTTCTAGGAGGAAGACCAGGCAGTTCCTCAGGAAACACTTCAGCGAATTCCCTCACAATATGCATTTCCATAAGGATGGTTTCTTCCTTTGACTCAATATTTAGAGCCAGATATGCGTGCTCATAGGGCAGTAATATCCATGCTTGAGATGACATAGCTAAAGAAGATTCATATTCCTCCTTACACTTGTAAAGAATCGGGGGTCGATTCTCCATATGGAGTGTGATTTCCCTCTCCCAGAAATTTATGTTGGCTCTATATAAGGAAATAAAATCCATAACAAGATGTAAAGACCCGAAAATAACTTCAAGGAAATTGTTTTTCTTAATTTTCTTGGGAATTTTACAAGAACGCAGTTTCTAACGTCACCTATTTCTGAGGCCCGGTGTTCCCGAAATCATTTTCCAAAGTTTAGCTCTGGTACGTTCAATGAACGAACGAGCGGGTTTTTCTAACTTCTGAACCAGTGATCGGATTCAAATTCGGAGGGCACCGATGGAATCGTAGTGCCGGTAATTTCTTAGAAACACCTTTTCCGGAGTTGCGTTTTCTCGGGTGTGGTTTTTAATTTTTGGGGTTAAGTTAAGAAATAAAATAAAAGTGGTGCAACTAGTTTTTATTTCATTTTGATTAACTTATGTTAAGTTGATGTTGTGGGACCCACCATATCCTACCCACTTGGTAGGATATTTGTGAGGTGGGGCCCACACGATCCGCATTGTTTCTTTTCTTCTAAGTAATGCACCTGCACCCCCTATTAATGAAGTGAACCCAGGAGTTTATTCTTGTTAAGAAACGCCACATTAATGTGGTGGTTTAAGAATTTCATTTAATTCACTTAACTATTTCATTCGTATTTGAATTTTAAAATGCAAGGCTTGTGAAATAAAAATAAGACAACTCTTATTTTTATTAGGTGTGGTGTTGAGAGGCTATGAAGAATTCTCAGGCTCTTGAAGATCTTCCTCCTCGACGAAGAATGCGAAGAATGCGATGAACGCAAAGAATGTGAAGAACACCGGATCCTTGGAGATCGACGACGCGACGTGACGTTCCTTCTCCCGCGACGCTTCTTCTGCGATGCTCCTTCCGTGACGTGACGATTCCCCTTCTGTGATGCCTTTTTCCGCGACATGCTTTTCCGTGATGAACCCTCGCTCGACGACGCTTGAGGTAGGGATTTGATTCATTTAAATATTTGTGATTATACCCACGACATATGATTAAATATTTTTCAGAAGACTTTTTAAACCGCTAACGCGGTGGGTGCGGACCAACGAACAAGTCCGAACCCACCGTCCCTTCGTTCTTGGTGTGCGGATCAGAGGTCGACGATGAAGCAGGCCGCGCGGGCGTTGTGAGGTCTTCGTAGTGTAGAACCGGTCCCGGGAGGGCTGTTGGCCAAGACGGCAGGCAAATCCGACCACTGGAGCTCATCCGGTGGTCCACGGAGCAATCCACCGGCACGGCGGGACCAGCAACAGGAGGCGGCGGCCGACGCACCGCCGAAAAGAGCCACCACGGCTGAAGGGGTGACGGTAGGTCGCAGGTCCCGCGACCGTGTGGGACCATAGGAGGTGGGACGTGGCCACCGGAGGAGGCAGGACGCGGCAACCGTCCGCGTCCGTTGGCAAGGGCGGTCCCCATGTGGGGCCGCTGTTTCATCCAGGGGCGGTCCCCCCTTGTGCGACTGCTTGGCCAGCGCTAGCACGCTGGGCCATGCCCAGGCTGGGACAGGCCGCGCCAGCCAGGCCAGGCCGAGCCCAAGCGGGCTAGACCCGGACCCGGGTCGGGTCGACCCGGTTCGGGCCGCCGGGTCGGACCGGGCCCGAACCCCCGAATACCGGACTTTTCGGTCTGTTGCACATAACATGAGCTACGAGGCTCCGATTGATGCACCGTCAGTTGTGTAGCGATACATGGATTGAGACAGTCATTTTGGTATATTACACTGAGGGTTTTGGAGTACTTAGAGTTCGACCGGGTTGGTTCGTACACGAAACCAACCGGGCCCTCGGAGCGGAAACACTTATAACTTGAGCTCCGGACGTCCAATTGACTTGCTGTCAACGTTGATGGATTCCTCTTAGTGATACAGACCTTTTGACTTACTCCGCTCAAGGTTTTGACGCAGTTGGAGTATGGTTGGGTTGGTTTTGACATAAAAAAAACCAACCGGGCCCTTGGGACGAAAAAGCCAATAACTCTAAGACCGGGCATTCGATTGACGAGCCGTCTGTGAAGTTGAGTTCCTGTTGATCATATGGAACTTTTGGATACATCAACTTCAGACTATGTGTCAGTTGATGTATCATCCAATCGGCTCGTGGAGCGGACCCTCCCGAATGAGCTTGCTATGAGCGGGAACCCTTGAGCTTGCTGCGACTGTGACGATGATGACGACTGTGCAGAAATCATCTGTGGATTCAACAGTGATGACTACAGCACTCAGCGATCCTACGTGGATCAGTGCTACCAATACTGTGTGGGTCAGATCCTATGTGGGTCAGCGCTCAGCGGTCCTGTGTGGGCCAGCGCCTACAAATCCTGTGTGGGTCTGATCCTGTGTGGGTAATTGCAGGGGTTAGTTACCTATCGATCCTGTGTGGGTCTGATCCTGTGTGGGTCATTGGGGGGGGGGGGGGGGGTTAGTACCTATCGATCCTTTATGCGTCAGACAATTTAGATGAATCAATGGCTACATATGATCATCTCTATCGTCATACGAAGAAGTATACCAGTGTGAGCTGAATCTTGACTTGCTTTCCTATGTGGATTGTGTTGTGCTATCCTATTTGGACGTGATCGAATTTGGGTTGGGATGTTGGAGCCGGACTAGAAATTGATGACTTAGTTATATGTATGGGAATATACCTAAGTAATGTCGGATGTTACTTTGTGATTGTATCTTTCTTTTGTGGATTATCCTTTGTGGATTTGGGGAGACCTCTGGGGGTCTCGGGGTCCCTACTGAGTAGCTTATACTCACCCCTGCATGGGCTATTCCCGCACTACGTTGTGTTGGTTGCAGATGACGGACAACGCTGATCACTGTTGAGGCTTGCAGAGTGGGACGGTACCTGGAGGTGGACCACTGGGCGGGACGTACTCGGAGTGGACGGCTGGACCCGAGGAGCTGTGGAGGCTATCTGTACCCACCCTTCAGGTGGGACATCCAGTGGATGGCTCGATGTTGCGGATTTACATTCAGTTGTTGTTTTCCCTTTCCAGTTGTACTTTACTTTCAGTTTGGTTTTGTATTCTGGCCCACTTACTTTTTCCACACATACTGTTGTACCTAGTTTTTACTTAGTGTTTACTTATTCTTGCTTGCTCTGAGGTGTTTGTTTACTTTACAAAGATAATGCCTTCCCTTTTTACTAGGAATTACGCCTTCGTGCTAGTCGCCAGCCCCTAGCCTATGGATGGCGTGCATGGGGTAGTCACGGCACGGGCCCCGAGGACGGGTCGTGAAAAATTGGTATTAGAGGAGTTTGGTTCTACCACAGAACTCAAGACTCTGATCTTTTACTATGTGAAGCAATAGTGTTAAGAGTATTGAGTGTGGTTATCAGTCCAGGGAGTCCAGTGTTTGTGAGGCGGCAGACGTATCCATACACTAGGACCCTGACTTCTGATTTCCGGCTTAATACATGAAAACATTGATTGCATGTGTGTTTCAAGTTTTATTTGTGATTACTTTGTGTCAGCTCACCAGGTATACTATTCTGACCGTGGCGCACCTGTTTCTTTTCAGGATGGCCCCACGACGGCAGCCAGCTAGGGTTCCGAGAGTTGTGCGTGACGACAGCCCACCGAGCGATGAGGCCTCGGTACAGCGCCCTTTGACAACAGAGGCCCCAGTGGTTCCTCTACCCACCAAGCCACCGATTCTACCAGCCCCAGCCGCGGACGATGAACATCGCCTTAGTGCACTGCACAAGTTCCAGCCTCAGCGACCGCCCAGGTTCCGCAGGGAGATGGACCCCCAGGAAGCCAAGTATTGGCTGGAGGCAATGGTACGAGTTTTCAATTTAGTGAGGACACCAGCTAACCTCATGGTGATCTTCGCAGCGAGCCTCCTGCACACGACGTCAGGAAGATGATGCAGCTTGATGCACCAGCTGCACGATGATGCATCTCTTCTCGGGATGGACTTTGAGAGCCTCTTCCACTCGGAGTTCGTCCCATCCACCCTCCGTGTGGTGTGCATCTAGGAGCTTCTACAGCTGCGGCAGGGCAGCTTGACGGTCGCCCAGTACTCGGCGAGATTTACCAATCTCTCACGCTAGATGACAGACATGGTACGAGACCCATTCTTCTGGGCCCGGATCTTTGAGCAGGGATTGAGGCATGAGATCATGGCATCGCTGATCTCCCTCAGCATTCCGACACAGGAAGAGGTACTGGAGAGAGCCCTTTTGATCGAGATATTTCTTGCTGAGCCTACATCAGCGGTGAGACCCACCGCAGGGCGGCATGTAATAGAGTATTCTGCAGTAGGTAGTCGACAGATGACTCATGGGTCCAGGCAGACAAGACCCTCAGGCAGACGACCTTAGGACACTGGCTCAGTGGTGCGGGGCACACAGCGCAGAGCTAGTCTTTCGAGAGGCAGGAAGTGCTACACATGCAGTGGGTAGGGCCACATGGCTTGTGACTGCCCGACCCACAATGTCGAGGAGTAGCAGACAGTTGAGGGACCACCCAGGTAGAGGCAGAGGGTTGACCGTGGAGGTCCGCAGGGAGAAGGCAGACAAGGAAGAAGAGCTGGCCGAGTAGTAGGTGGTCGGCGATGCTTTGAGGCTCTACCACCACCACCACCAGGAGGTCCACCACGACCACAGGGAGCTGGCGGGCAGAGACAGGCACAGCTGCAGGCAGCGGAGGCCTACGACCACGGTGCACCCGAGATGATTCAAGGTACTATCTGTGTCTATTCCACCCTTGTTTCAGTTCTTATAGACACAGGAGCGAGTCATTCTTTCATAGCCACTACCCTTTTTCAGAGCTCAGAGATTCCGACAGAGCCGTTGGCTTGATCCTTACGGCTAGAGACTCCTACAGGAGAAGATTGGACGATTACGCACAGGTGCCGGCAGAGTGAGATTACTCTAGGAGGCGAGAGCTTCGGCTGGGATCTTGTTGTAGCGGCGTCGAGGCCTTACGATGTCATCTTGGGCATGGATTGGTTATCTACAGTCCATGCTCAAATTGACTGTATTAGGCACAAGGTGCGGTGTGTACGCACCGACGGAAGCAGGTTCACCTTCACCGGTGAGAAAGGAGACTTCGCAGCACAGGATGGACTCCCGTAGAGGAGAGGATAACCCATCACTCATCATTTGGCTAGCATCATCCTAGGAGCAGTTGATGTGCGGAGTCCTAGTTTTCCTGCAGTGGTGGATCAGTATGAGGACATTTTCCCCGACGACGTTCCAAAACTACCTCCTCGCTGAGAGGTAGACTTTTATATTGATCTGTACCCCAGGACAGCCCCGATATCCACCCTAGCATATCAGATGTCTCCCTCCAAGCTTCGAGAGTTACGGGTTCAGTTGGAGGACTTGCAGGGAAAGGGATTCATCCGACCTAGTGTTTCACCCTGGGTTTCCCCGATATTGTTTGCCAAAAAGGCGGACAGGAGCTTGCGACTTTGTGTCGACTATCGTCGCCTGAACCAGGTGACAGTGAGGAACAATTATCTGCTACCAAGGATTTATGACCTCTTCGATAAGCTCAAGGGATCACGGTGGTTCTCAAAGATAGACCTCAGGTCAGGCTATCATCTGCTCAGAGTTCGAGACGAGGACGTGCAGAAGACGGCCTTCAGATATCGGTATGGCCACTATGAGTTCTTGGATATTCCCTTCGGTGTTACCAATGCTCCAGCAGTGTTCATGGGCCTCATGAACAATATCTTTCAGCCATTCCTCGATCGATTTGTCGTGGTCTTCATCGACGACATTTTGATTTACTCGAAGACTGAGGAGGAGCACGCCTACCACTTGCGGGTTGTACTGGACACACTCCGAGAGAACCAGGTTTATGGTAAGCTATCGAAGTGTCAGTTATGGATATTTGAGGTCCACGTTTTGGGACACGTCATCTCTGAGGTGGGAGTTTCAGTGGATCCTATGATGATCGTGGAAGTGCTAGCTTAGGAGCCACCCAGGAGCGTGACAGAGGTGCAGAGTTTCTTGGGACTAGCTGGACACTACCGGAGATTTGTGCGAGACTTCTCTAGAGTTGAGGAACCCCTCTAAGCTTTGAATAAGAATGGAAAACCCTTTGTGTGGTCAAACAGATTTCAGTAGAGCTTCGAGGAGCTGAGACAGGGATTGACCAGCGCACCTATCTTTAGGTTGCTGGAGGAGGGATTAGGGTACGTAGTCTACTGTGATGCATCAGGGACTGGACTCGGATGTGTCCTGATGTAGGAGCGGGAATTGATCGCCTATGGATAATGTCAGTTGAGGCCGCATGAGAAAAACTACACTACACATGATCTGGAGTTAGCAGTAGTGGTCTTCGCTCTGAAGATGTGGCGACGCTATCTGATGGCCGAGTGCTTTACAGTCTATTATGACCATCAGAGTCTCAGGTACATCTTCTTGCAAAAGGACCTGAACCTGAGATAGTGGAGATGGCTCGATTTCCTCCAGGACTATGACTTTGAGATAGTTTATAATCCTGGAAAGGGGAACGTAGTAGCTGATGCCCTTAGCAGGAGGACGAGAATTCAGCTACTTGGGGAGGCGACAGAGCAGCTAGCCACTTTGCAGATATCCTTCGTGGATAGAGATGGAGAAGCCTTCCTTCAGTCACTCACAGTCACTCCTCCACTACTGCAGCGGGTCATAGAGGCACAGCGTGGGGACACTGACTGTGAGATGTGGTGTGTGCAGATATCCCCAGGACTGGCACCTGATGGTTTCTTTGTAGGAGGAGAGAACGACATCCTTTTCAAAGGACGTACCATGGTACCAGTTTCTTTATGGGAGGAGGTGGTGAGAGAGTTTCACACTTCCCATTTGGCGGTAAATCCTGGCGTGGCGACGATGTACCTGGATCTCAGACGATAACACTGGTGGTCGGGCATGAAGAAGGTTGTGGCAGAGTTCATTTCTCGATGCCTCACCTTCCAGCAGGTGAAGGCAGAGCATCATGTACCATCAGGCTTGGTACAACTATTGGAGGTCCCGGAGTGGAAGTGGGACGAAATATCTATAGACTTCATGACTGGACATCCACGCACTCCCAAAGGACACGACACCATTTGGGTGATGGTCGACCGACTCACCAAGTAGGATCACTTCTTACCCATCAGAGAGAAGGGATCAGTGGAGAGCTTGGGACGTCTCTACATTCAGGAGATTGTATGGCTTCACGGTGTGCCATCATCTATCATCTCTGATCGAGATGCTCGCTTTACTTCCCGGCATTGGAAGGGGTTGCAGGAGGCATTCGGGACGCAGCTACGTCTGAGCACCCCCTTTCACCCTCAGACGGATGGTCAGACGGAGAGGACCATTCATAATCTCGAGTACATGCTCTGTGCATGTGTCATCGACTTTGGTCACAGCTAGGAGAACCACTTACCCTTGGTGGAGTTCACGTACAACAACATCTAGCACTCCACCATTGGGATGGCACCATACGATGCATTGTATGGTCGACCTTGGAGATCGTTGCTCTGCTGGACAAACCCTAGGGAGTCAACACTTGTGGGACCGAAGATGGTCCAGGCCATGACAAAAAAGGTCTAGGTCATCTAGGAGTGGATAAGGACAGCTCAGAGCTGGCACAAGTCTTATGCTAACAGGAGGCGGAGGCCAATGGAGTTTGAGGATGGTGACCACGTCTTCTTGCGGGTCTCACCTTGACATGGATTACAGAGATTTGGCCAAGGCGGAAAGTTGTCTCCACGCTTCATCGGACCATTCCAGGTCCTCAGTAGGATTTGCGAGATCGATTATCGCCTGGCTCTACCACCTCAGTTGCACCGGATGCACGACGTCTTCCATGTATCCCAGCTTAGGAGATACGTCCACGACCCGACACATATCATTGACCATGGGGAGATGGACATTGATGATGGGGAGACTTTTGCAGAGGTCTCGGTGGAGATCGAGGATCGACAGGAGTGGGTCCTACGTGGATGATCGATTCCTCTCGTGCGCATCATATGGCAGCACAGGAACCTCCAGGAGAGCACTTGGTAGCGGGAGGCTCAGATGCGTGCTCAGTACCCACATTTTTTCCCTAGTTTTAATGTATCTTTACGGGGATGTAAAGCCCTAAGGTGGGAGTGATGTAAAGACCCGAAAAAAAATTCAAGGAAATTTTTTTTCTCTTAATTTTCTTGGAAATTTTACAAGAACGCAGTTTTTGACGGCACCTGATTCCGAGGCCCGGTGTGCCCGGAATCATTTTCAAAAGTTTAGCTCGGGTACGTTCAGTGAACGAACAAGCAGCTTTTTCTAACATTTGAAACGGTGCTCCGAATCGAATTCTGAGGGCACCGATGGAATCGCAGTGCCGGTAATTGCATAGAAACACCTTTTCTGGAGTTGCGTTTTCTCAGGTGTGGTTTTTAATTTTTGGGGTTACGTTAAGAAATAAAATAAAAGTGGTGCAACCGATTTTTACTTCATTTTTATTAAATTATGTTAAGTGGATGATGTGGGACCCACCATATCCTACCCACATGGTAGGATATTTGTGATCTGGGGCCCATATGAGCCCCACCATTTCTTTTCTTCTAAGTAATGCACCTGCACCCCTATTAATGAAGTCAACCCATGCGTTTATTCTGGTTAAGAAATGCCTCATTAATGTGGCGGTTTAAGCGTTGCATTTTATTCACTTAACTGTTTCTTTCGTATTTGAATTTTAAAATGCAAGGCTTGTGAAATAAAAATAAGACAACTCTTATTTTTAATAGGTGTGGTGTTGAGAGGCTAGGGAGAATTCTCATGCTCTTGAAGTTCTTCCTCCTCGACGAAGAACGCGAAGAACGCGAAGAACATGAAGAACGCGAAGAATGCGAAGAATGCAAATAACGCGAAGAACGCGAAGAACGCCGGATCCTCGTAGATAGACGGCGCGACGTGACGTTCCATCTCCCTCGACGCTTCTTCCATGATGCTCCTTCCGCAATGTGATGATTCCCCTTCTGCGATGCCTTATTCCATGACGTGCTTTTCCAAGATGAACCCTCGCTCGACGATGCTTGAGGTAGGGATTTGATTCTTTTAAATCATTGTGATTATACCCACAGAATATTTTAAAATATTTGTCGAAAGACTTTTAAAACCGCTAACGCGGTGGGTGCGGACCAAAGAACAAGTCCGAAACCACCGTCCCTTCGTTCTTGGTGTGCGGATAGGCAGGCGACGATGAAGGAGACTGCGCGGGCGTTGTGAGGTCTTCACGGTGTAGAACAGGTCCTGGGAGGGACGTTGGTAAAGATGGTAGGCAAATCCGACCACCGGAGTTCGTCTGGTGGCCTGCGGAGCAATCCGCCAGCGCACCACCAGAAAGAGCCGCTACGGCTCTAGGCCGCAAGTCCTACGACTGCGCAGGACTAGAGGAGACAGGACGCAGCAACCAGCTGCGTCCGTTGGCAAGGGTGACCCCCACACGGGGCCGCGGTTTCATCCAGGGGGCGTTCCCCCCTTGCGCGACCGCTTGGCCAACGCCAGCGCGCTCGGTCGGGCCGCGCCAGCCCGGCCGGGCCGCGCCAGCCAGGCTGGGCTGCGCCCAAGCAGCCTGGACCCGAACCCGGGTTCTGTCAACCCAGGGGGTACCGGGCCGGGTCAGACCGGGCCCGAACCCCCTAATACCGGACTTTTCAGTCGGTTGCCCATAACATGAGCTACGAACCTTTGATCGATGCACCGTCAGTTGCGTAGTGATTCTTGGATCGAGACAGTCGTTTTAGTATATTACACTCAGGGTTTCAGAGTACTTTGAGTTCGTCTGGGTTGGTTCGTACACGAAACCAACCAGGCCCTCGTAGTGGAAACACTTATAACTTGAGCTCGGGACGTCCGATTTAAGTGTCGTCGACTTTGATGGATTCCTATTAGTGAGAAGGACCTTTTTCCTTACTCCGCTCGAGGTTTTGATGCAGTTGGAGTATGGCCTAGTTGTTTTTGACTTAGAAAAACCAACCGGGCCCCTTGGACGAAAAGGACAATTACTCTCAGACCAGGTGTCCGATTGACGCGTCGTCTGTGACGTTGAGTTCCTATTGATGATATGGAACTTTTGGATACATCAACTTCAGACTACGTCTTAGTTGATGTATCAGCCACTCGGCTCATGGAGAGGACCCACCCGAACGAGCTTGCTATGTGCGGGAACCCTAGAGCTGGCTGCGACTGCGACGACAATGACGACTGTGTAGAAATCCTTCGTGGATTCGACGATGACGACTATAACACTCAGCAATCCTACATGGATCTGTGCTACCAATCCTATGTGGGTCAGATCCTGTGTGGGTCAGCGCTCAGCAGTCCTTTGTGGGCCAGCGCCTACAGATCCTGTGTGGGTCCGATCCTATGTGGGTCATTGCGGGGTTAGTACCTATCGATCCTTTGTGGGTCAGATGACTTAGATGAATCAGTGGCTACATCTGATCATCTCTATCTTCATACGAAGAAGTATACCTATGTGAGATGAATCTTGACTTTCTTTCCCATGTGGATTGTGTTGTTCTATCCTGTGTGGACGTGATCGAATTTGGGCTCGGATGTCAGAGCCGGACTGGAAATTGATGAATTTGGTATATGTATGGGCATATACCTAAGTAGTGTCAGATGTTACTTCGTGATTGTATCTTTTTTTTGTGGATTATCCTTTTTGGATTCTGGGAGACCTTTGGGGGACTGGGGGTCCCTAATGAGTAGCTTATACTCACCCCTGAACGAGCTATGCCCACACTACGTTGTGTTGGTTGCAGACGACGGACAACGCTGATCGCGGTTGAGGCTTGCGGAGCAGGACGATACCTGGAGGTGGACCACTTGGCGGGATGTACTCGAAGTGGATGGCTGGACCTGAGGAGCTGTGGAGGCTATCTATACCCACCCTTCAGGTGGGACTTCCAGTGGACGGCTTGATGTTGCGACTTTACTTTCAGTTGTTGTTTTCCCTTTCCAATTGTACTTTACATTCAGTTTGAGTTTGTATTCTGGCCCACTTACTTTTTCCACACATACTGTTGTACCCAGTTTTTACTTAGTTTTTACTTATGCTTTCTTGCTCTGAGGTGTTTGTGTACATTACAAAGGCAATGACTTCCCTTTTTACAGGGAATTACGCCTTGGTGCTAGTCTCCAGCCCCTGGCCTATGGAAGGCGGGCTTCAGGTAGTCACGGCATGGGCCCCGAGGAGGGGTCGTGACACAAGAATTGCATCAAATTCCACCATAGGGAGTATGACGAGGTTCACCGGGAAATTAAATCCACAGATTATAACAAGGGGGACGTATATTCATGGGATGCAATGATTTCCCCATTTTCCGTACTCACTGACATCTTCACTTCCATGATTTGTGGTGGTGTTGGGATTGTTCTACTAAACATTCAAGATATAAAAGAATGCGTAGAACCTGAATCAAAAAGTATGTCCTCTACTCTTGAATGAATAACTAGAGTACCTATCACCACTTCGTTGTCGGGGTTCAATTCGATATAAGTGATGGAAAAAGCTCTTCCTTGCTGCCTTGGAGGTTGTTGGTTGTCTCTGAAAACCCTTGGATTAGGGAACTGATATGAAAAATGACCTTGTTATTTGCATTTGTAGCATTGAACAGTGCGTTGAGGTTCAAACGGAGTGTTCCTCTCCTCATTCGTAGCCGCGGGTCTTTCTTTCTGACAGTTAACAGCTGGGTGCCCTTACCTTCCACAACTGAAGCATTTCCTCATCCCCTTATGGAAATTTCCATGGTGCTTCTTTCCACACTTTTGGCAAGTGGGGTGCTGGATCTTATTAGCACAGTTGGATTTATCCATCAGACCACCAGCATTTAAGTACACCTTACGCTTCTTGTCCCCATGATACCCTTGTGATTCCTCAATCTCAATTTCGACCATGAGGGCATATCGGACAATTTCCTCATAGCTGTCGAAGTCACAGAACGGTAATGCTTTCCGCAAGCTAGGCTTCAACCCACCAAAGAAGCGGTTAACCTTGCATTCAGGGGTAACAAAAAAGCCAGATGTATATAATGAAAGCCTTGTGAAGTGTGCCTCGCACGCTCCAATATATTTTTCATCTTTTTTCTTGAGGGAATGAAATTATCTTTCCATCATAAGCCGAAGGGTGCGTGGAAAATATTAATCGAAAAACATCTTCTGAAATTCCTTCCATTCCAATGCCTCGATCTCCTCCTCAGGCTTCGTATTTTTGATCAATGTACACCATTGATCAGCTTAACCCTCTATATGATAAGCCACCTAGAGAACCCTCTCCTGTTCAGAACATTGGAGGATGGAGAATATCTTTTCAATGGAGTTGATCCATAGTTCTGCGGTCGTGGGATCAGATGCTCCACTAAAAGCAGGAGGCCTTTGTCTCATGAAGCTCTCGATAGCGACTTGTTCTTTCTTAGGTGGGTTTGTACTTTACTCTTGACCCATGTTTCTATTCAATGATTGAGTTAGCTAAGAGAGAAGCATAAAAAAGTTCGTGATTCCCGCTCCCATTTGATTGGCCATCTCATTAGTACAGTCATCACACTAATTTTCACATCAGTTGTTAGCATGAGTCCTCCTATTACCAGCCATTGGCTGGAATAAAAGGAATGTTAGGGGTAACACATAAAGTGTAATACAAAGACAAAAGTTGATGAATTAAAAATAAACTTTCATTTCCTTAACTCATGAGTCAATAGGCTTCAATCTAGGCTTTTCATGATCTACTTTCTAACAAATATTCTTAGGGGCATTTTTAATTCCCTTAATTAGGGTTCATACTAAGATTGTGAATTTACGAAAGAATATCCCTTGGGTGTTTCGTAACCAAGAGTGCAGCAAGACCCATTGTCGTGCACCAGTTCCCAATTGAGTCTAGCTCAAAGCGGTGTTTTCAGGTTTTACCCCTAGGATACATATGTGCCAGAGCCGCCTCTACCTGCTCGTATCCAGATAGGGATGTATTTGCTTGATAACCCACTTACTCAATACTCACCAAAACATAGGGATGTTTTCATTGTACTTGGTCTTTTATCTAAGGGTTTACTAGGGTTTTCTAATCCTAATCCAAAAAATAACCAAACCTATCCTCTGATACCAACTATTACATCACTGCTTTTATTACAAACATAAACAAGATTTATCACATAAAACATCACTTGATACAACAAAAAAGATCGAGAGGTTTAGTGTCTTTGGGGCTTATGATCATTACATAAAAACTGAAAACATGAAATACAACATCTTTATTGAAAACTTCCTTTACATGACCACTACATTCCTTCGTACCTAGCATTGCATGGGATAACCTGAGGACATGCATAAGACACTACTGGAATTTAGCTTTTTCCCAACGGCAGTATACCAACGGTTTACTTAAACCGTTGGGATAGTGAGTCTTTGCCAACGGTTTAAGAAAACCGTTGGCAAAGAGAATTTCAGTAGAACTTTCCCCAACGGTTCACTGGAACCGTTGGGAAAAGGCAGCTCAAACTCACACATTCCCAACGGTTCCTGTAAACCGTTGGGAAATGTGTGCCTTTTCCAACGGTTTTTATAAACCGTTGGCAAAGGTTTCCCCCAAATTGCAGGCCGCGATCTCCTCTCCCCATTCGGACAGAGCCCTAATCTATTCACTCCGCTGCTCTCGCGAACCCCATCTCACTCCACTGCTCTCGCGAATCCGAACACCAGTACCCCCATCCCAACAGGTACACCCCATACGAATAGGTGAAATTTGATCTCAACCATATTGTTGTAGTTTTTTTAATGAATAGATTTTTTCCAGGTGTTGGTAGTTTAATTGATTATCCAGGTGTTGGTGATTTTTAATGTTTTTGTATTCTATGTTTGGAAGGAGAGTGTTCAAAACATGTAAATCAGACCAATTTGATATTACTCATGAAATCAATTTGATAATGGATTGTCATATTTTTTAATGTTTTTGTATTCTGTTAATGTTTTTTGTATTCTATGTTTGGAAGGAGGTGTTGGTGATTTTTAATTATTTTCCAATGGTCGAGCATCATGTGAGATTTTTTCTATGTTTGGATAATGGATTGTGGGAATTATGGATTGTGTTCAAACCAATTTGATATGTTTTGGATAATCGATTGTGGGGGTAGGGGCTGTCCACGGGGGTGGGTGGGTGTCCACGGGGGTGGGCGGGGGTGTCCACGGGGGTGAGAAAGGCTGTCCACAGGGTGGGCGGTGCTGTCTAGGGGGTGTGGGCTGTCCTGGGGGTCTGGGTGGGGTGTCATGGTGGGGGAGGGGTGTGTGGGGTGTCCACGGGGGTGGTATGTCTAGGTGGTGGTGGTGGGGTTGTAGGGGAGGGGGGTGTGGGCTGTTTGGGAGGGTGGGCGGGGCTATCCAGGGGGGTACGGTGGTGGGCGGGCGGTCCACAAGGGTGGACGGGCTGTCCACGGGGGTGGTCGGGCTGTCAAGGAGGCGTGGGCGGGCTGTCCAGGGGGGTGGGTGGGCTGGCAACAGGGGGTAGGGGTGTCCAGAGGGTGGGCGGGCTATCCAAGGGGGTGGGGGGCTGTCCATAGGGAGAAGGGGTGTCGAGGGGGGTGGGTGGGCTGTCCACGGGGGTGGTTGGGCTGTCTAGGGGGTAGGGGGCGTCCACGGGGGTGGGTGGGTTGTCCACGGGGGTGGGCGGGGCTGTCCACGGGGGTGGGAAAGGCTGTCCACGGGGGTGGGCGAGGCTGTCCAGGGGGTGTGGGCTGTCCTGGGGGTCTGAGTGGGGTGTCCTGGTGGGGGATGGGTGTGTGGGGTGTCCAGGGGGGGTTGGTATGTCTAGGTGGTGGTGGTGGGGTTACAGGGGAGGGGGTGTGGGTTGTTTGGGAGGGTGGGCGGGGCTATCCCAGGGGGGTACGGGGTGTCTAGGGGGGTACGGGGGTGGGCGGGCTGTCCACAAGGGTGGACGGGCTGTCCACGGGGGTGGCCGGGCTGTCAAGGAGGGGTGGGCGGGCTGTCCAGGGGGGTGGGTGGGCTGGTCACAGGGGGTAGGGGTGTCCATGGGGGTAGGCGGGCTATCCAAGGGGGTGGGGGGCTGTCCATAGGGAGAAGGGGTGTCGAGGGGGGTGGGTGGGCTGTCCACGGGGGTGGTTGGGCTGTCAAGGGGGTAGGGGGTGTCCACGGGGGTGGGTTGTCCATGGGGGTGGGCGGGGCTGTCCACGAGGGTGGGAAAGGCTATCCACGGGGGTGGGCGGGGCTGTTCAGGGGGCTGTCCGGGGGGTGTGGGATGATCATACATAATGAAGCCTTACAGGATGTGAGATGATTATATCTATGAAATCTACTCAGGTACCTGGTGAGGAAGTGCATATTAATTCAAAAAGGTAAATCGCATATGAGGATACCCTACTAATATGGTTATGGGATGAGGCATGCTCTGATGTGATAACACATTAAGTTCTTGTTGGTTTTACATTTTTTCAATAACACATTAGTATGTTTTTTTACATGTGTAGTTGATACCATGATTATTTTCTTCCTTTGTCATTTACTTAAATGTATTTTCTATTAAAGTTCAATCCTATTGAATTGTTTATGACAAAATGACTTATATGAATTCTTTTTTACAGGAAATGCTGCTGATTGACGTGCCGTTTGTGCCTACACGTCACGAATAATAATTAGAATGTTCCACGGTGGTTTCAGCTCAATATGAGGCCGTCCGCTATGAATTTGACCGTTGGACGCCCGTTCTGGCCGTTTATGACACCCGAACTGCGTTCTCGGTCACCGCGGGCACAGGGCACGTCCGATTGACGTGCCATCTGCTCGACCACTTCATAAATCACTCACCCGTATTTGTCGTCTGATTTCAGTCCATTCCGACATCGTTCGGCCCGTTTGGACCCCCCTCACGCGCGTTTACGAAGAACACGCATCACTTAAAACACGAATATTGAGCCGTACCGCGCAAACCGCACGTCTGATTGACGTGTCGTCTGCATGTACACGTTATGAATAATAATTAGAATGTTGCACGGTGGTTTCAGCTCAATCTGAGGCCGTCCTCTATGAATTTGACCGTTTGACGCCCGTTCTGGCCGTTTATGACACCCGAACTGCGTTGTCGGTCACCGCGGGCACAGAGCACGTCCGATTGACGTGCCGTCTGCTCGAACACTTCAGAAATAACTCACCCGTATTTGTCGTCTGATTTCAGGACATTCCGACATCGTTCGGCCCATTTGGACCCCCCTCACGCGCATTTACGAAGCCCGCGCATCACTTAAAACACGAATATTGAGCCGTACTGCGCAAACCGCACGTCCGATTGACGTGCCGTCTGTGCCTACACGTCACGAATAATAATTAGAATGTTCCACGGTGGTTTCAGCTCAATCCGAGGCCGTCCGCTATGAATTTTACCATTGGACGCCCGTTCTGGCCGTTTATGACACCAGAACTGCGTTGTCGGTCACCGCGGGCACATGGCACGTCCGATTGATGTGCCGTCTGCTTGACCACTTCATAAATAACTCACCCGTATTTGTCGTCTGATTTCAGGCCATTACGACATCGTTCGGCCCGTTTGGACCCCCCTCACGCGCATTTACGAAGCGCGCGCATCACTTAAAACACGAATATTGAGTCGTACCGCGCAAACCGCACGTCCGATTGACATTCCGTCTGTGCCTACACGTCACGAATAATAATTAGAATGTTCCACGGTGGTTCCAGCTAAATCCGAGGCCGTCCGCTATGAATTTGACCGTTGGACGCCCGTTCTGGCCGTTTATGACACCAGAACTGCGTTGTCGGTCACCGCGGGCACACAGCACGTCCGATTGACGTGCCGTCTGCTCGACCACTTCATAAATCAGTCACCCGTATTTTTTGTCTGATTTCAGGCCATTCCGACATCGTTCGGCCCGTTTGGACCCCCCTCACGCGCGTTTACGAAGTACGCGCATCACTTAAAACACGAATAATGAGCCGTACCGCGCAAACCGCACGTCCGATTGACGTGCGGTCTGCGCGTACACGTTACTAATAATAATTAGAATGTTGCACGGTGGTTTCAGCTCAATCCTAGGCCGTCCACTATGAATTTGACCGTTTGACGCCCGTTCTGGCCGTTTATGACACCCGAACTGCGTTGTCGGTCACCCCGGGCACAGGGCACGTCCGTTTGACGTGCCGTCTGCTCGACCACTTCAGAAATAACTCACCCGTATTTGTCGTCTTATTTCAGGCCATTCCGACATCGTTCGGCCCGTTTGGACCCCCCTCACGCGCATTTACGAAGCGCGCGCATCACTTAAAACACAAATATTGAGCCGTACCGCGCAAACCGCACGTCCGATTGATGTGCCGTCTGCGCGTACACGTTACGAATAATAATTAGAATGTTGCACGGTGGTTTCAGCTCAATCCGAGGCCGTCCGCTATGAATTTGACCGTTTGACGCCCGTTCTGGCCGTTTATGACACCCGAACTGCGTTGTCGGTCACCGCGGGCACAGGGCACGTCCGATTGACATTCCGTCTGCTCGACCACTTCAGAAATAACTCACCCGTATTTTTCGTCTGATTTCAGGCCATTCCGACATCGTTCGGCCCGTTTGGACCCCCCTCACGCGCATTTACGAAGCGCGCGCATCACTTAAAACACGAATATTGAGCCGTACCGCGAAAACCGCACGTCCGATTGACGTGCCGTCTGTGCCTACACGTCACGAATAATAATTAGAATGTTCCACGGTGGTTTCAGCTCAATCTGAGGCCGTCCGCTATGAATTTGACCGTTTGACGCCCGTTTTGGCCGTTTATGACACCCGAACTGCGTTGTCGGTCACCGCGTACACAGGGCACGTCCGATTGATGTTCCGTCTACTCGACCACTTCAGAAATAACTCACCCGTATTTGTCGTCTGATTTCAGGCCATTCCGACATCGTTCGGCCCGTTTGGACCCCCCTCACGCGCATTTACGAAGCGCGCGCATCACTTAAAACACGAATATTGAGCCATACCGCGCAAACCGCATGTCCGATTGACGTGTCGTCTGTGCCTACACGTCACGAATAATAATTAGAATGTTCCACGGTGGTTTCAGCTCAATCCGAGGCCGTCCGCTATGAATTTGACCGTTGGACGCCCGTTCTGGCCGTTTATGACACCAGAACTGCATTGTCGGTCACCGCGGGCACACGGCACGTCCGATTGACGTGCCGTCTGCTCGACCACTTCAGAAATCCGTCACCCGTATTTTTCGTCTGATTTCAGGCCATTCCGACATCGTTCGGCCCGTTTGGACCCCCCTCACGCGCGTTTACGAAGTGCGCGCATCACTTAAAACATGAATATTGAGCCGTACCGCTTAAACCGCACGTCCTATTGATGTGCGGTCTGCGCGTACACGTTACTAATAATAATTAGAATGTTGCACGGTGGTTTCAGCTCAATCCGAGGCCGTCCGCTATGAATTTGACCGTTTGACGCCCGTTCTGGCCGTTTATGACACCCGAACTGCGTTGTCGGTCACCGCGGGCACAGGGCACGTCCGTTTGACGTGACGTCAGCTCGAACACTTCAGAAATAACTCACCCGTATTTGTCGTCTTATTTCAGTCCATTCCGACATCGTTCGGCCCGTTTGGACCCCCCTCACGCGCATTTACGAAGCGCGCGCATCACTTAAAACACGAATATTGAGCCGTAACGCGTAAACCGCACGTCCGATTGACGTGCCGTCTGTTCCTACACGTCACGAATAATAATTAGAATGTTCCACGGTGGTTTCAGCTCAATCTGAGGCCGTCCGCTATGAATTTGACCGTTGGACGCCCGTTCTGGCCGTTTATGACACCAGAACTGCGTTGTCGGTCACCGCGGGCACACGGCACGTCCGATTGACGTTCCGTCTGCTTGACCACTTCAGAAATCACTCACCCGTATTTGTCGTCTGATTTTAGGCCATTCCGTCATCGTTCGGCCCGTTTGGACCCCCCTCACGCGCGTTTACGAAGTGCGCGCATCACTTAAAACACGAATATTGAGCCGTACCGTACAAACCGCACGTCCGATTGACGTGCGGTCTGCGCGTACACGATACTAATAATAAATAGAATGTTTCACGGTGGTTCCAGCTCAATCCGAGGCCATCGGCTATGAATTTGACCGTTTGACGCCCGTTCTGGCCGTTTATGACACCCGAACTACGTTGTCGGTCACCGCGGGCACAGGGCACGTCTGTTTGACGTGCCGTCTGCTCGACCACTTCAGAAATAACTCACCCGTATTTTTCGTCTTATTTCAGGCCATTACGACATCGTTCGGCCCGTTTGGACCCCCCTCACGCGCATTTACGAAGCGCGCGCATCACTTAAAACACGAATATTGAGCCGTACCGCGCAAACCGCACGTCCGATTGACGTGCCGTCTGTGCCTACACGTCACGAATAATAATTAGAATGATCCACGGTGGTTTCAGCTCAATTCGAGGCCGTCCGCTATGAATTTAACCGTTGGACGCCCGTTCTGGCCGTTTATGACACCAGAACTGCGTTTTCGGTCACCGCGGGCACAGGGCACGTCCGATTGACGTGCCGTCTGCTCGACCACTTCAGAAATCACTCACCCATATTTGTCGTCTGATTTCAGGCCATTCCGACATCGTTCGGCCCGTTTGGACCCCCCCTCACGCGCGTTTACGAAGAGCGCGCATCACTTAAAACACGAATATTGAGCCGTACCGCGCAAACCGCACGTCTGATTGACGTGCCGTCTGCGCGTACACGTTACGAATAATAATTAGAATGTTTCACGGTGGTTTCAGCTCAATCCGAGGCCGTCCGCTATGAATTTGACCGTTTGACGCCCGTTTTGGCCGTTTATGACACTCGAACTGCGTTGTCGGTCACCGCGGGCACAGGGCACATCCGATTGACGTACCGTCTGCTCGACCACTTCAGAAATAACTCACCCGTAATTGTCGTCTGATTTCAGGCCATTCCGACATCGTTCGGCCCGTTTGGACCCCCCTCACGCGCATTTACGAAGCGCGCGCATCACTTAAAACACGAATATTGAGCCGTACCGCGCAAACCGCACGTCCGATTGACGTGCCGTCTGCGCGTACACGTTACGAATAATAATTAGAATGTTTCACGGTGGTTTCATCTCAATCCGAGGCCGTCCGCTATGAATTTGACCGTTTGACGCCCGTTCTGGCCGTTTATGACACCCGAACTGCGTTGTCGATCAGCGCGGGCACAGGGCACGTCCGATTGACGTGCCGTCTGCTCGACCACTTCATAAATAACTCACCCGTATTTTTCGTCTGATTTCAGGCCATTCCGACATCGTTCGTCCCGTTTGGACCCCCCTCACGCGCATTTACGAAGCGAGCGCATCACTTAAAACACGAATATTGAGCCGTACCGCGCAAACCGGACGTCCGATTGACGTGCCGTTTGTGCCTCCACGTCAAGAATAATAATTAGAATGTTCCACGGTGGTTTCAGCTCAATCCGAGGCCGTCCGCTATGAATTTGACCGTTGGACGCCCGTTCTGGCCGTTTATGACACCAGAACTGCGTTGTCGGTCACCGCGGGCACACGGCACGTCCGATTGACGTGTCGTCTGCTCGACCACTTCAGAAATCAGTCACCCGTATTTTTCTTCTGATTTCAGGCCATTCCGACATCGTTCGGGCCGTTTGGACCCCCCTCACGCGCGTTTACGAAGCACGCGCATCACTTAAAACACGAATATTGAGCCGTACCGCGCACACCGTACGTCCGATTAACGTGCCGTCTGCGCGTACACATCACGAATAATAATTAGAATGTTCCACGGTGGTTTCAGCTCAATCCGAGGCCGTCCGCTATGAATTTGACCGTTGGACGCCCGTTCTGGCCGTTTATTACACCAGAACTGCATTGTCTCTCACCGCGGGCACACGACACGTCCGATTGACGTGCCGTCTACTCGACCACTTCAGAAATCACTCACCCGTATTTGTCGTCTGATTTCAGGCCATTCCGACATCGTTAGGCCGGTTTGGACCCCCCTCACGCGCATTTACGAAGCGCGCACATCACTTAAAACACGAATATTGAGCCGTACCGCGCAAACCGCATGTCCGATTGACGTGAGGTCTATGCGTAAACGTTACTAATAATAATTAGAATGTTTCACGGTGGTTTCAGCTCAATCCGAGGCCGTCCGCTATGAATTTGACCGTTTGACGCCCGTTCTGGCCGTTTATGACACCCGAACTGCGTTGTCGGTCACTGCGGGCACAGGGCACGTCCGTTTGACGTGCCGTTTGCTCGACCACTTCAGAAATAACTCACCCGTATTTGTAGTCTTATTTCAGGTCATTCCGACATCGTTCGGCCCGTTTGGACCCCCCTCACGCGCATTTACGAAGCACGCGCATCACTTAAAACATGAATATTGAGCCGTACCGCGCAAACCGCACGTCCGATTGACGTTCCGTCTGTGCCTACACGTCACGAATAATAATTAGAATGTTCCACGGTGTTTTCAGCTCAATACGAGGCCGTCGGCTATGAATTTGACCGTTGGATGCCCGTTCTGGCCGTTTATGACACCAGAACTGCGTTGTCGGTCACCGCGGGCACACGGCACGTCCGATTGACGTGCCGTCTGCTCGACCACTTCAGAAATCACTCACCCGTATTTTTCGTCTGATTTCAGGCCATTCCGACATCGTTCGGCCCGTTTGGACCCCCCTCACGCGCGTTTACGAAGTGCGCGCATCACTTAAAACACGAATATTGAGCCGTACCGCGCAAACCGCACGTCCGATTGACGTTCCGTCTGTGCCTACACATCACGAATAATAATTAGAATGTTCCACAGTGGTTTCAGCTCAATCCGAGTCCGTCCGCTATGAATTTGACTGTTTGACGCCCGTTCTGGCTGTTTATGACACCCGAACTGCGTTGTCGGTCACTGCGGGCACAGGGGACGTCCGATTGACGTTCCGTCTGATCGACCACTTCAGAAATCACTCACCCGTATTTGTCATCTGATTTCAGGCCATTCCGACATTGTTCGGCCCATTTGGACCCCCCTCACGCGCGTTTACGAAGCGCGCGCATCACTTAAAACACGAATATTGAGCCGTACCGCGCAAACTGCACGTCCGATTGACGTGCCGTCTGTGCCTACACGTCACGAATAATAATTAGAATGTTCCACGGTGGTTTCAGCTCAATCCGATGTCGTCCGCTATGAATTTGACCGTTGGACGCCCGTTCTGGCCGTTTATGACACCAGAACTGCGTTGTCGGTCACCGCGGGCACATGGCACGTCCGATTGACGTGCCGTCTGCTCGAACACTTCATAAATCAGTCACCCGTATTTTTCGTCTGATTTTAGGCCATTCCGACATCGTTCGGCCCGTTTGGACCCCCCTCACGCGCGTTTATGAAGCGCGCGCATCACTTAAAACACGAATATTGAGCCGTACCACGCAAACCGCACGTCCGATTGACGTGCCGTCTGTTCCTACACGTCACGAATAATAATTAGAATGTTCCATGGTGGTTTCAGCTCAATCTGAGGCCGTCCGCTATGAATTTGACCGTTGGACGCCCGTTCTGGCCGTTTATGACACCAGAACTGCGTTGTCGGTCACCGCGGGCACACGGCACGTCCGATTGACGTGCCGTCTACTCGACCACTTCAGAAATCACTCACCCGTATTTTTCGTCTGATTTCAGGCCATTCCGACATCGTTAGGCCGGTTTGGACCCCCCTCACGCGCGTTTACGAAGCGCGCACATCACTTAAAACACGAATATTGAGCCGTACCGCGCAAACCGCATGTCCGATTGACGTGCCGTCTGCGCGTACACGTCACAAATAATAATTAGAATGTTGCACGGTGGTTTCAGCTCAATCCGAGGTCGTCCGCTATGAATTTGACTGTTTGACGCCCGTTTTGGCCGTTTATGACACCCGAACTGCGTTGTCGGTCACCGCGGGCACACGGCACGTCCGATTGACGTGCCGTCTACTCGACCACTTCAGAAATCATTCACCCGTATTTTTCGTCTGATTTCAGGCCATTCCAACATCGTTCGGCCCGTTTGGACCCCCCTCACGCGCGTTTACGAAGCGCGCGCATCACTTAAAACACGAATATTGAGCCGTACTGCGCACACCGCACGTCCGATTAACGTGCCGTCTGCGCGTACTCGTCACGAATAATAATTAGAATGTTACACGGTGGTTTCAGCTCAATCCGAGGCCGTCTTCTATGAATTTGACCGTTGGACGCCCGTTCTGGCCGTTTATGACACCAGAACTGCGTTGTCTGTCACCGCGGGCACACGGCACGTCTGATTGACGTTCCGTCTGCTCGACCACTTCAGAAATCACTCACCCATATTTGTCGTCTGATTTCAGGCCATTCCGACATCGTTCGGCCCGTTTGGACCCCCCTCACGCGCGTTTACGAAGCGCGCACATCACTTAAAACATGAATATTGAGCCGTACCGCACAAACCGCACGTCCGATTGACGTGCCGTCTGCGCGTACACATCAAAAATAATAATTAGAATGTTCCACGGTGGTTTCAGCTCAATCCGAGGTAGTACGCTATGAATTTGACCGTTGGACGCCCGTTCTGGCCGTTTATGACACCCGAACTGCGTTCTCGGTCACCGCGGGCATAGGGCACGTCCGATTGATGTGTCGTCTACTCGACCACTTCAGAAATCACTCACCCATATTTTTCGTCTGATTTCAGGCCATTCCGACATCGTTCGGCCCATTTGGACCCCCCTCACGCGCGTTTACGAAGCGCGCGCATCACTTAAAACACGAATATTGAGCCGTACCGCGCAAACCGCACATCCGATTGACGTTTCTTCTGCGCGTACACGTCACGAATAATAATTAGAATGTTGCACGGTGGTTTCAAGTCAAAAGGACGTCATTTTAAGTGAAAAGCATCAACTGACATACGGAAAACCAACCAAACACATTCCGAATCTGTTGATAATTTATCTCAACAATCCATGGGTCATATGTGACGTGTACGAGCCAACCCGGGATGAATCCGAGTCGCGGTGTGGCCGGGATAAGTCTAAATGTCTCTCTTTTGTTTAAAATGGACACCATTTTAAGTACATACGGAAAAACGACCAAACGGATTCGGTTTCCGTTGAAACTTTAGGAGAACGATCCATGGGTCATATGTGACGTGTACGAATCAACCCCGCCACAATCGGAGACGCGGTGTGGCCGACACCACTCAAAGTGTCGGTCTTTTGTTTCAAAAAGACGTCATTTTAAGTGAAAAGCATCAAGTGACATACGAAAAACCGACCAAAGGCATTCAGACTGTGTCGATACTTTATCACAAGGATCCATGGGTCGTATGTGACGTGTACGAGTCAATCCCGCCTCAATCCGAGGAGCGGTGTGGCCGACACCGTTCTAACTGTGTCTCTTTTGTTTAAAATGGACAAGATTATAAGTGAAAAGAACAACTGGCATACGGAAAACTGACCAAACGCATTCCAAATTTGTTGATAATTTATCCCAACGATCCATGGGTCATATGTGACATGTACGAGCTGACCCGGGATGAATCCAAGTCATGGTGTGGCCGAGATCAGTCTAAGTGACTCTCTTTTGTTTAAAACGGACACCATTTTAAGTACATACAGAAAACCGACGAAACGGATTCGGTTTCCGTTTAAACTTTAGGAGAACGATCCATGGGTCATATGTGACGTGTACGAATCAACCCCGCCTCAATTGGAGACGCGGTGTGGCCGACACCACTCAAAGTGTCTGTCTTTTGTTTCAAAGGGACATCATTTTAAGTGAAAAGCATCAAGTGACATACGGAAAACGGAGCAAATGCATTCGGATTGTGTCCATACTTTAGGAAAAGGATCCACGGGTCGTATGTGACGTGTACGAGTCAATCCCGCCTCAATCTGAGGAGCGGTGTGGCCGACACCGCTCCAACTGTGTCTCTTTTGCTTAAAATGGACAACAATTTAAGTACATACGGAAAACCGACCAAACGCATTCGGTTTCCATTGAAACTTTAGGAGAACGATCCATAGGTCATATGTTACGTGTACGAGTCAACACCGCCTCAATCTGAGGCGCGATGTGGCCAGAACCACTCAAAGTGTCTGCCTTTTGTTTCAAAAGTACGTCATTTTAATTGAAAAACATCAACTAGCATACGGAAAACCGACCAAACGCATTCGGATTGTGTCGATACATTAGCACAACGATCCATGGGTCATATGTGACGTGTATGAGTCAACCCCACCTCAATCTGAGGCACGTTGTGGACGGTAGCACTCCAGGTGTATGTATTATGTTTAAAACGGACATTACTTTAGGTAAAAATATATGGTATACAAAAAACAGATCAAATTATGAATTGACTTCCAGATTCCACATATAATTTTCATCTACATTTTAAATTGAAATCTAAATGAATTATGTATGTTTATAATTACGTTATCAATTCTAATTTAATTATGGATGTGTATAGTTCTACCATTATATGTTAAACGAGTATGAATTTGTTCTCTATATGTAAGTGTTAGTTGGTTACTGCAGGTACAATAATTATATATGTATGTGTTAGTTTATTGCAGGTACAATAATTGGATTGAAAAATGAGAGGGAACCCACAAAACCAGATGTGGTGCTGGTCAAATTGGAGACCTGGTTGGGAGCTGCTTGGCAAATTGGGGAGCTGCTGGGTGATTTGCCCAGCAGAGGCTATGCCAACGGTTCAGAACCGTTGGCATAGAAATTGGAGATTAGTTTTACCAACGGTTCATCAAACCGTTGGTAAAACACTTTTCCCAACGGTTCTAAAACCGTTGGGAAAGAGTAGATGTGGGGTTTTTGCCAACGGTTATCAAACCGTTGGGAAAAACATGAAGCCCCTGTGCCAACGGTTTTAAACCGTTGGCAAACCTTTTTCCCACCTATCTCCACCCTATGCCAACGGTTTGCTGCAAACCATTGGGAAATGTTTTTCCCAACGGCTTACTTACCTACGGTTGGCAGAACCGTTGGTATATGTTATACCAACGGTTTTCCAACCTTTCCCAACATTTCTCAACCGTTGGTAAATATATTATTTCCAGTAGTGAGAAAAGGGTGAGCTATAAAGCCCAGTAAGGGAATACACATGGAATAACATGAGGAGTATAATACATGTTAGGCAATAGGAATATCAATAGAGAATAAAAGAAACATGAACATAAAGGCATAATAAATCATTATATTCATAACATGGAAATGTGGCAACAACACTTAACATGGAATAAGCATGAGCCAAGGCTCATTGCACATAGAGCATGAGTAAATACTCATTGCACATAAAGCATGAGTAAAACCTTGTTTCACTTGAATTATCATGTGTCAACACTCATTACACATAACGTATCATGATACTATACTTTACCCAATGCATTGGAGCACTATAAGGGTGCACCCTTCTTAAACATTTCATTTCATGCATAAGTTTGTCACATGGATCAAAAAACATGGATTCATAAAACATAATCATTTATTCCATGATAAAAGAATTTGGAATTCATACATGAATCTTTGTAATAAATAAGTAAAGGTGCATAAAGGTGAATATATTTGATATAGAAATGGGCATGGTATTCACTACACAATGACATTGGCTTAGAAAATCGGTGCGATTTCGACAGCGTAACGACGTGACATAAGATTTCATAAAAATGGTTGATGAGAGAGAAAGGGTTTCCTCATCATATTTACATGTAATGGACAGTAATGAAGTCATATAGATACATGTCCCAAAATTTTTAATGGAATTTAGATTCATGATACAAAAGTATTACTTGAATGTAAAAGAGGAGAGAGAAGTTCCTTTCGGAATTTCGGCATAGTAACAGGTGTACATGGGAGGCATTTAATGAGAGAGAAATGGGTCTCCCAACATTCAAAAATAAAGAGGAAAGTATGAGGGAGGTGTGAAAGCATGCCCCAAAATTCATAATTGAAACTAAAAGGGAAAAAACTTAATGAAAATTGGACAAAAATGAGAAAGGAAGAAAAAACCCTTACTTGGAAGTATTCTTCCAAAGGATAGAGAGAGGCTTCTGAGAGGCTTATTGGGAGATTGGGGAACCCTGGGAGGATTCTATAGAGAGTAGGGAAGAGTTTTGATGAACTCCAAGGGATTTTAGTGAAGAGGAAGTGGGAGCTTGGGTGGGTTTATATAGGAAGGGTGCGGAAATTCTTTATTATTTAGGTTTGGGTCCCCTGACATTAAATGAATCCAAACCACAAACCATACCTTGATTGTTTTTTGAAAAAGGGAAGATTAAAACAATATTTTATATGGAAAAAGTCTGAACTTCATAAAATATTAGGGTTGCTTATGTGGAGGTGAGTCACACTCCCATGGAAATTAATTTAAAAAGTCAATGTGTTGAATATGTCTTGAGGGGTCCATTAATGCTTTGAAAAGAAAGTCAAACAAACCAAAAATCACATTATTTTAATGGTAAAACATATATTGGCCGAAAATAAAGATTATAGTATTTTATTAGATAACTATTCGGTCATTATGATGATAGAAAACACATTATATATTTAAACAGTATTTAATTTTTACCCAAAAATTTGACTGTCTCAAAAAATAATGAAAAATTCACCGTTGGGTATTTTCGATTTCATGATTCTAGAAATGATATTTATTTTATCTAAATAATTTTTTAAAAATTTTAATTTTCACTTTTAAAATAAAAACCGTCATTTATCGAAAATTCACTGGTTTTGACAGAAATGTCTTTCAAACCTTAATAAAAAAAATAATTTCATTCATAAAATTATAAGATCATTTATATTTAATAAAAATAAATTTAATAATAATAATATTATTTTATTAAAATATTATTTAATTCAAAAATCACTTAATTTAATAAAATATATTTATTAATTAAATAATAACTAAAAACACTATTTTCACATTAAAAACTATTTACAATGTATCAAAAATGACTAGAAATTATATTCATTATTATATATAAAAAATAATGTACATGAACATAGTAATACTTATTTGTTACATAACCCCTTAAAATAGCTGCATAAGACCTAAGGGTAAGGTGTGCGATGGTGACATACTCTTGGGGTGGCTCGGATAACATCGCTCGAGTGTAATTTCAATCAACATCCACATTTCCTGTAGACGGTCACATTCGAGCTTGACATGATGAAGCTCAGCTTGGGCTTGGTCAAGGGTGAAGCCCAAAGATGCCACCTCTTTTCCGAGCTTCGACAAATGGGCTTCATATGGGGCAATTCTACTGGATGAGGCCATCACATCCTTTTTCTGAGTAAATTGGATTTGTTAAAGTCTTATATTTATACTAATAATGTGATCATTGTTCAACGACTATTTTAGCAACGGTCAAAATTCTAAACATAAAACCAAAGAAGTTGACATTTTATATAAACATAAAGTGACATTTAATTATATCAAGAGGGATTTCCATTAATGAATCTTTGGGTCGTTACAACTACATTATAATTTACTGGTTTTATCTGTTATATCACAAACTTGATTTGGAATTTATTATTAGATTTAATGTTGTGACTTGCTAAGTAAAATTTTATGATTTCAAGGGATCTTCAGAGGGAAAATAGGTAGGTGTAGTGGTTGGGGTTGAAGGGGGACTACTAGTTAGGGAACTGGTAGGGGTGGTAGACTTGGGGGTTGTGGTGGACGGTTGGGGGGACTGGGGGTGAGTGGTAACATGTGTAAGGGGGACTACTAGAAAAGGTACATGAAAGGGGTGGCAGGAAGGGGGTGGGTTGGGGGACTTGAATGAGGTGGGGAACCGAGGAAAAAATAGTTTTGGTGACTACTAGGCTGGGGAGTGGGAGGGGTGGTAGGAAGGGTGGGGTGGTGGGGTGGCAGGTAGGGCGTGGCAGATAGGGGGGATTGGTATGGGTGGATATCTAGAGGAAAACATGTAGGGGTACATATAGGGGATAGATCTGAATGATAAATAATAGGATACAAGCACAATGGAGATTACATGGGGGACTAGTATGGGGTGGAAGGTTGGGGTGGTAGAGGTGGAAGGCAGGGGGACTAGCATGGGGTGGGAAACTGTGGGAAAACAGGGGGCTTGGGAAGCCGGGGAAATAAGGGTTTGGGGAACTATGTGTGGTAGGGGGACTAGATGGGGGTTAAAGGAAAGGGTGTTGGAGGTGGAAGGTAGGGGTGGTAGGCAGGGTGGTGGTGGTGGTAGGTAGGTAAGGGTGGAAGACATGGGGGGCTGGAAGGGTGTGGGGAATTGGGGGAAAACATGTAGTGGGAATGGCAAGGGAAGAGCTAGATAGAAATTGGGGAGATAGGGAGGGTGGTGGGGGATATTATGGGTGGTAGAGGTGGAAGGAATGCGAGACTGCTTGGGGCTGTGGAACCGGGGGAAATAGGGGGCTGGGGAACCAGGGGAAATCAGGGGTGGGGAACTAGGTGTGGTAGGAGGACTAGCAGGGGTGGAAGGTAGGGGTCACAGGTATGGGGTGGCATACAGGGGGGACTTGTAGGGGTGAGGAATTGGGGGAAAACATGTAGGGGTACTGGTAGGGGAAGAGACAAATGGATTTTACGGGGGAGACAGGTTGGGTGGTGGTGTGGTAGGGGGACTAGAAGGGGTGGAAGGATGGGGGTGGAGGAGGTGGAAGAGAGGGGGACTGGAAGTGGGTGGGAACTGAGGGGAAATAGGGGGTCGGGGAACTGAGGGGAAATCATTGGATCACGAGGTGGATGGAAGGAGGTGGGGGAACTGAGGGGGAACCAAGGGGAAAGTAGGGGGTGAGGAACCAGGGGGAAAGAAGGGGCTGGGGTACCGGGTGGAACGAGAAATCCTACATTATTTTTATGATTTTTTATTGAAATTTAATTTATACCCATAATTTCTACCATGTATATAAGTCCGGTTTGTTCTTTCCCTCAAAATTGAATATGTACCATGGTTTGAACCGTGGTTATAGGCCCTGTATGGCATAAATGTTTTCCATAGTTTCAAACTATGGCTATAAGACATTAGAAACAGTTTAAACTATGGCTATAGGCCTTTCCCTATATCCATGCCAATATCATCCACAATTTATTGTACCATTTCTATAACCTATAATATTGGGTTTGGGGATTATAGATACAGTTTCAAACCATGGCTATAGCCAAAATTTCTATTAGTGACTTCTAAAACTATTTGGCTCAAAAAATCCATACCAAAATCTCTTTGATACGTACCACCAAACATCATAGTGTTATCAGTTACCACAGAATGTCAACATTGGATTTACTTAGGTTAATCTGAAAGTGGTTTACTGATGAAGAGGTGATGTTATTAACTATGATTTTTTATTTGAATTTTTATTATAAACACTTATAAACTTCTCAAAATATTATAATATGGCATAAACATTATATCCCATATACGAATATATTGTTTTTTTAGTGTGATAGCCTATATCCATCTCCTCTTACTTCAAATGTGAAATGAAATTGTCGATCATGTGTACAGCAGGCTACCAACTCACGAAACAATGTAATTTGTTTTCTGTCACAACCTTTCAAGAAAGGTATAATAATTTATTTCACAAATTTATATGATATTTTTGACATTATTATTATTTTATAATTTTTATTTCACACATACCTTCTTTATTTCTATTCTGTGGTGGAAACGATGACAATGCACTTATGTACAGTGGACTATCGGCTCGTGATGTTATATGATTATTTTTTCAATTATATATTACATGGAATATATTAAAGAAAAATTGAAATGAATATATGTATTATTTATGACCTAATAATATTTATTAAAACGTATTATCACTTCTAACATCTTACCTTTTAATCCATTGAGATAAAAACAATGTTTCTTATGCATATATGTGGACTACCACCTCTAAGAACCAATCTGAAATGTGTTTCATTTTATAATTACATTGACTGTAATAAGGATTTATTTGATTAATATTAATTCAAAATATAATATAATAATTATTATATAATGTTTAATTAATATTTCATTTCATTTCATTACATCCACTGAGAAAATGGAATCAATGTTCATGTGTACGTACGACCTATGATCTCCATGAATGGTGAAATAAATTTCATATCCCTTTGTTTTATAGAATACCTTAAACACATATATAATTAACTTTTATAATATATATATTAAGAATAATATTATTTTTATTATGTAACCATGATCAATGTAAAATTTTCAAAATTACTAATCCAATACGTACATGAATTATAAAGTAGTTATTACTAGAAATAGTGATTTAACAAAATGTTTTTACTATATGGATTATAATATACTATAAGTAAATAATATTTGTTTTAAAATTTTTGGATATGGTTCATTAATAATTTTACTATAAATATATTTTTATAATATAGGAGGTACAACCATTCATAATGGATATTAAACAATAGATTACGGTTTCTAATCTCCCTTTTACTTCCATGACACAAATGTCATATTCACTACATATTCCCTTTGTGTGGTGGTTATACTACCCAATTTTGATATGACCTATCATAAATCTATATATATTTAGTTAATTTAATGTTTCATTATATATTATTCCATTCACATGGCTTATGGGTGAACACTTTCAAAATGTTAAGAGATTTAGGTTTTAATCTCATTTTATCAGGATTGTTTATACTTAAATTTACAATAATGGAAAATAATTTCTCATAGTATAATAAATAAATTTTATTTTTATCTATATTGTTTAATAATCATGATCTCAATTAATATTATAATATTCCTGTATCTCATACATAAATTATTTATAATTTTTTTAATAAAGTCTTCATTCAGTTTTCACTTTGTTCAAAAATATATTTTATTCCAAAACTATGTTTTCATAATATATTTTGAATATATATATATAATATTCACTAATTTTTTTATTAATTAAATATTTCTCTAGGATTTAATTTTTAACATATTTTTTAAAATAATCTTAATATCATTTTGAAAACATGGCCTCTTTGGATTTTATTGGAAATGTGAAAGGGATATCTGTTTTAACATCTATGAGATGAAAAAAATTTCCCACCATAATAACCAACCAATTTTTTTATAATTTTTTTATAACATTAAAAGGTTGTTTTCAAATACATTTATTTTAAATATGGGTTGTGTAATTTTCCTTGGAATGGTTTTTTGAAAGGGAAAATGTTATTTTCATCATTAATGTTTCCAGGGATATTTGCATTAAATTTATTTTAAAGAAAACAAACCATATTTTAAATATGCTTCACTTGGGATATATTATAATGGAACAATAATAATTATTTCAAGATATGGTTTATGATCAGTTTTATTGGAAATTTACTATTTTATTACAATTCACCATATTACTAAGGATGGTTTATGATTATGCTTACTGCTTGAGGTAGTTATTAACATTTCATATGTTATTTTTTCAATTCAATTATTTATGTTGATGACGTTTTATCACTATTATATAACTAATTTATTGTACATATTATGGAACAGGAGGGGTATGAAATAACCCAAAAACGCGTTGTTAATTCTCATGATAAAAACTAGATTAGGTTTTTACGATAAGTCATAACTATTTTTTATACGATGTGCTAGCGTGAGGCATTGAAAGTATTGTTGTGATATATGTAATTATGAATTTCCCCACTATGATATTAGTCATTGATTCATATGAGATTATTCTTTTAGTTAAAATATCTATGGAAAAGTTTCAAGATAATGAGATTGCATATATGGAATTATTGGATCATTATTTCTTCAAACATTATTCAATTGAATGAGTTTAATTTATTTAACTTTCCATCTTGATTATGGTTTATTTATTTATGTCTTACACCATACAAATTCCATTAATGTGAATTTTACCTGACCCCTTTCTTTTGTTTTCGTCTATAGGAATACAAGATGAATATTATGATTATATAAAGGGTTATGCTAGAATAAATAATGATTAAATTTAAGAAAAAACATTGTGTTACTTTATAATTTCATTTTTAAAATGAGATTCGAGTATGTATGTAGGTACCAAGACTAGTGAGCTAGTATGTCAATTAAAATGTGATCCACTATACCTTATTATAATGTAATAATGTACCCACTAACTCTAGGATAATAGGGTCTGCGTATCTAATGTGGTAATTATAGATGTTTAGTAGAAATTGTAATAATGATATTTAAGAAACCATGAATTAGGAAAAATATCCATATGGTATACATAGAGGATAAGTATATAAGAATATCATAATGATTTGGTAAGGAAGATATTATGTTGGTTTTCCTATAAAATAAAGTAGTGTATTTATATTAATACTAGGTGAGGTTTTGGCTTTGGTATAACATGGGAAAATAACTCTAAAATGGAGTATCAGGATTAACTTGAGATGTTCCTACTACAAGAAAATCATTCTTTCTATAAACAAATTTTGACACTCATTGGAGATATTCTTTGTTTAATTCTAATTTTAATTATAAACCCTAATTATGGATTTGAAAACCATTTTTATTATTTTAAAAAATTCCCAATGAAACAATGTTTAAGATTATGATATTATCCGTGTATAAAAATTTCAATTTATACTTAGTGTCTCACCAGTTTTGAGATTATAAATTATGTTTCATAATGTTGTGATATAATTTTGTATACAACACTATTTTTAATGGCACATATAAGAAGGAATTGGAACTGTATTGATGAATGTACTCCATATTGGGATTTACCTCAATGGAAATAAAAACATTTGAGATAGATCTACAACTAGAATTGATCAAATTATAACCATATTGGGGTAGATGACATAGGATATGATATATAACCTTTCCCGTATGTAGAAACATATTAATCCATTTTATGGTGTAACAATGTTAGATATCTTTATGCATCAGGGTTATCTATAATTTAATTGTATAAAAATTATTACTATATCAGAGAAATGGATATTTTCCTTAGAGAAGATATTTCATGCATAGGGAACCAATGAAGGAGGGAAAGTTGTTATAGAAATTTAATATCTCCCTAGACATACAGATCAATGATGATCATTTATTCCTGAATAAAAAACATAGAATGGAAGGATTTGAATATAAATTTCATGGAAAAGTATTTTCTTCATATGAAACATGTAGATATGGAGATACTATTCATGAATCTAATAATAAAGGACGATTAAAATGATACTATGTATAAAGGAAAAAATATGTTGTTGGAAAATAATACTATGGATTGCATATATAATCCAATGTGTTTGATTTATCAACTCATTGATGGGATTAAGAAAATATGTTGTTGGAAAAGAATACTATGGACTACATATATAATCCAAAGTGTTTGATTTATCATTTCATTGATGGGATTAAGAAAATTCATTAAGGTAACTAGTCTCCCAAACATTCTCATCATAAAATGACATAGTTATCCAATTATAAAGTCTTCAGAAGGAACCAAGTGAAGAAGGGGATTTCATAGAAAAAGATGTATAAAGGGAATAAGGGAAAGAAGAATTTACCCAGTGTTATAATTTTGTATAGAAAGCCTCTGGTATTTTAGTAAAGTTAATTTTTATTTTTCAATAAGTGTGGAGGAAAATCCCACCATGAAAGTGATTTCATTAAAACGAATGAATTTAATAATGTGCAATGCATTTGAAATAAGGATATAGGGAATGAAAAAAATGAATACCCAAAGTTTATTGGGAATATACCTCTAAGGAAACTATGATATAAAGATCAAAATTATTATATTACTAAAAATGATATGGAATTATTAATGTTCCTATTTTTGGATTTGGGAATTATATTAAAGGAGTACTCTATCAATGATAAACTAGTTATAAAAATTATAAAACTTATAACAATTATACTATATTTTTTTATTATATATTTGAGATCATATGTTAAATGGTAATGAAGAACAAGAAATGTGATTAATAAAAGGTTGAAAATCTTAGAAAACACATTATCGATGGAGGAGAACACTTAATATGTTCCTGATATTAAGATAATAATGATAAAGAGGTTTTTATAAAAGTATTGTTAACCATTATGGTTTATCTTACCTTTTATGATGATGTAACTGAGGGTTATTAAAATTTGGTGACATTTTATGATGTATATTAATAATTTTTTTGGAAAAACCATAACCTATATTCTTGGTGACAACTCATCGCAACTGGTAAATCCTTGGGACATGAACCCACAATCAAATGATGACAGGGCTGTCAGGTGTAAAACATGACCACATGATAATATCGTAAATAATTAATTTTTTAGTTAAATATTTTACATATAAATACTAATTTTCAATCAATGGTTTTACTATTGAGTATTAGATATTAATGTACTATTTTATATAACTTTTTCCAACCTTATTGGTTTAAGAAAATATTTATAAATGTGTAGAAGAACATTTCACACTTTTATGGATATTACAATCCATTAAAAGTTTAGATAGTGATTCAGGCCAATTTTTTGAGATATTAATTTATTGTAGAAATATATTAAGTAGAAATTTATTAATAAACAATTAATGGAAAAATTATTCCTATAAAATAGAAATATATCATATGAAAAAATAATACCTTAATAAAATGAAAATAATCTTAAAATAAAAATGATATCATATTACATTCACATATGATGAATATAATCATCTTAATAATAATCATATATTTATTTTTTTTAGTTAAATAATTTTCTACATAAAATTGACTTTCTTGCAACCAATGATCTTTATTATTCTCCATATTCCTTGATGTTTTTCTGCCTTGTCCATGTCTCTACTTTTCATAATTTTTCTCCAATATAATAACCTAGTTATATGTTATTGAAGATGAAAATTTATATTTATTTATCTATTATCATGTGAATGTTATATAAACCGTTTAAATAACATGGTTTTCCAAAAAAATGTATTATAAAATGAGAAACCTTTAATTTTATAGATCAAGATTAAATTGGGAGGACATAATTTATTTATGGGGGTAGACTGTAACATCATAAGATTTTAAAAGAGAAGAATAGTCAATGATAGAATATATGACACACAAAATAAAGACTAGAATAGAGTGTAACACAGAGAGACTTGGAAATACATTTCTTCTTAAATACATTCTATCTATTCAATAGCTTATACACAACACTGAGTTTAACTGAAATGCAGTACTTTATTAAAATATTATTATTTAAACATCAATATTATGACATATCTGTTGTATTTTTGGGTATGATTGGAAAAATAAAATAAAATTAAATGGTTTACATAAGTATTAAATAAATATAATGTTTATCTCTTGGTTAAAAATAAATGGAGAATCATTTGATAGAAAAAAATGTATTCTAAAAAACAATATTTTCCTAAAAGGTGGTTTAGTATTTCATTCAACATATAATTTAACATTAGTTTATACTAATATAAATACTATATTTGATATAATTAAATTAATTTATAATATCTAAATATCAAAATATACCTATACTGATTTTTTATTATTTTTTAAAGATTAATTTTTTGATGAATAGTGAAAGACAATAGCTTTTATTGAAAACTACTTTTTCTTTTAAATTATTTACAATGATACATTATATTATAAAATTTTTAGAATGTTTAATTACATCAATTATTCAAAATAATTAACTATTTTAAATTATTTAGATCATTTTTATGATTAATTATACAATTAAAACATTCTAAACTTATGGGAAATGTTTTTTGGAAATATGATATTTATTCGTGTCTATAGGCCTTTTAATTAAATTCTTATAATTAAAAAAATTGAAATTTAAAAAATGGACTACATATTTTAAATAATAATTTTTAATTTTTTCTACAATTTTCAACTTAAACTTTGACCAAAATGAATAGTGAAAATTTCCCAAAATAATTACTATGTTAACTGTAAAAATTGAATTACCTGCGATTAAACTTAAATGATAAGGGTTAAAATTACCTAAAAACATAAAAAAAACATTTCATATACACAATTATAAATTATAATCTTTATGGTTTCATAATGGCACATTTTTGGAGCTCGTGGCAAGATAAAAATGTTGCTACACATTAAGTTTTTTTAAAATTTCATTTGTATACTCTCGCCCACATATAAAAGACCACCCAATCTCCTATCAAAATAAAACATACAAGACACAATCTATAGACCAAAACCAGCGAAAATAACTTCTATAATTTTCTCCACACATCCTTTGGGAATTTTTTAGGTCATAATTCAATTATAGGGTGGTGTTAGATTAAATTTAAATTTTTTTCCCAAAGAAGAGCTATTTTCTAAGTATAAATTTTCATTTTAATTCTCCATATAAATCATTCTAGTCTTATTAATATATGATAATATTATAACAAAAATATGTTAAATAAATTTCTATGTCATTATGTTAATCTAATGATTTATATTCATCTTCTATTCTAGGAAATGGGAATCAAAACAATTAATCATGCGATGATTCACACAGAATGTCTATGTGTGGATTCACACACAATCATTGGGTGCTAATTCACACTGAATCACTGGGTGTTGAATCACACAGAATCACTCAGTGCTGATTCACATAGAATTGATCTGTGCTGATTCATAGAGAATCATTGGCTGATGATTCACACAAAAACGTTGGGTATTGATTCCAATAGAATCGTTGGGTGTTGATTCACACAGAATCACAGGAAGTTTATTCAAAAAGAATTGATGGGTTCTTATTCACACAGAATCACATGGTGAAGATTCACATAGAATTGATCTATGCTGATTCACACATGAACATTGTTTACTCATTCATATAGAATTGTTGGGTGCTGATTCACATTAAATACATGGGTGAGGATTCACATAGAATCGCTCGGCGTTGATTCAAACCGAATTTCTTTGTACTGATTCACAAAAAAACTATCTTTATTCTTCCTGTCTCACCCAGACCCAGGATTCTCGTTTGTAGTATGCTTGTCTCGGGGATAAACCTCTCCTCAGGCCATTAGTCGTACTTCAACTAGCCTGACGTCCCATGAAGAAGTTACCCAAATATATTCCATGTTATAAGGATTCCAACGCAACATAAGACCCATCAATAGGATGCTATGTCTATATGTTATTGTTTTTTTAGTGCTGATGGTCCTGTTGGATTCGGAGTAGATCCAACTCATCTATACTCCAAGATTCTCCAAAACACACATGGAGTATCTCAAAAATATATTCTCGCTCCAAGGATACCATAACCACAAATAGTTCGTCAAAAAATCGTTTGATTCTTAAGATATGACCGTCTAAGCATTTCTGGGCCATAGAGGAGTCCGGGTGTGGGTCCGACCCATCCAGATGGACCCGGGCTGTGTCCGACCAGACCCGGACTGGCCTAGACCAGCCCGATTGGGATGGGCCATGGTAGGCTCGCCCCTCCGGGCTGCGGACCGACCCGACCTGCCCTGGCTGGGCTATGCTGCGGTGGCTCATCCCACCAGCTAGCGCGACCCATGCGGCGGTCTCACGATCTGCATGCAAAATGGCTCAATGGAGATATTCGGTTCATTTAAGTGGAGGTTCCATGTGGGATCTCCAAGATTTCCACGAGATGTGTATGGAGTGGTTCCCTCACTTTTTGTCATGGCTTTGATGTCGTAGCATCCTCCTGCGGTGCGCGATGGTGTGTTGCCTTGCTGTCACCCTAGCCAGCCCATGCTAGCCGCCTCTTCGGTCTACCACGGTGCCACCCTCCACCATGTCCGGCATGCAACGACTGCCACCATCACTGCTGACACTAGTCTACAGTGCCACCACTCCGGTGATGCACCGAAAAATCTTCTATTGGCCGCCGACTGAGCTCTGGTGGTCTATTCTTCCTTTTGGATGTGCCTACCATCCACTCGAAATGATGTTGTCGTTCAATGCCTCTCAGTTTCACGGTTATATCGAGTTGGGAAAACTAGCCTCCAAAGAACGTAATGAAAATCAAGTGGTGGATGGTCAGGGCCATGTTCGTTTGGCCTGCTCCCTCCGCATTAACATTTTAACAAGTGGGAGTAATTTATACATCACATTAAACTTATGATACACCCCATTCAAATCCACGATAATTCTTACCCAAAAATTTAAGAATGAGGGGAGGAATTGAGGGGATTTTTTTAATTAAAAACCACCCCAATCTCAATATTATTTAGAGACATAGTGGTGGTGGAAAATGATTATGCATTCGATGAAGTAGTCGGTTTTCATCGATTCGTTGCTGCCCGAGCTTCCATCTTTATCGGTGGAAGGTGTCACGTCACTTTGAAAGAGGTTCCTCTATTTATGATGCCATGCCAAAAACTCTACCCCAATCATCACTTAAATTGAGGGGGAAAATGGTGAGTAACGCATTAAGGAATTAATGAGGTTTGTTAATATATTTAATTAAGGTGGCACATTAATTACATTAGGGGTGGTTAGGAAACAAAAGTTTAACGAGGCATTTAATATCCCATATTAAATGTACGACTACCTATGTGGTCCTCCAAACCTCCGCTCAACAGGTGGTTGGAAAAAAATAAATAAAATAATAGACTCTATGTTATTTTATTATATCGTTAAAATCCTTAGAAAATAACTTTTTCACCCAGCCTACTTTGGTCAAATTGAATTTTCCTTTATGAGAATCTTGGAAATACATATTTAACAGTGCCCTTTGATTTTCAATCATAGCACTGGTTCCAAAAGATAGAAAATGATGTTCGTGCTTTTACTAAATGTACTTTTAAAAAAAGATAAAAAATTCATTCCAGGAACATCGGGCCTCAAAATAACTTCCCATAAACTTTTCCTCACTCTTAATAATCACAAATAATTTTAAAAAAAATTACATGTAATTTTATGGGTATTTTGATTCTCCCAACCTTATGGATTTTCATATCCAAAAACTACCACAATACTAGGGGAACAAATGGTGGTAATAAGCATGTATCTGATCTTCCTTCTCACATGTGCTATCCTAGAGATTCTCAAGCTATCAACGACCTCGCACCAGAGGAATCGACCACCCCTGAAGGACTCACTCTTGTTGGTCCTCTATATCCACCGAGAACTCCACAAATGTCACCTCATCATCAATGTCCAACTCTCCCCAGTCGATAATGTGTGATGGATCATTCACGTGCCACCTCAGCTGTGACACATGAAATATGTTATGCACCAGGTGCATCTATTGGAGAAGATCTAGATAGTACGCCACCTCTTCTACTTTAACGAGGATCTAAAAGGGTTGGATTATTCTTGGAGATAGCTTTCCTCCCTAGAAAATCAATCGAAATCTTCATTGGGGTGAGACCCATAGGAAGAAATGTTCCCTCATCTCAAACTCCAAGGCTCTCCATCTCCTATCAGCATAGGACATCTGTCAGCTTTGTGCAGTCTTCATCCACTCCTAGATGATCTGCACCTTTTCTATGGTAGTCTGTACCAACTCCAGTCCCATGAGTTCTTACTCCCCTAGGTCTAACCAAAAAAGGGGTGATATTCATGGTAACCCATAAATGACCTCAATTAGAGCCATGAAGATGTTGGAGTGATAACTATTGTTGTATGTCAACTCCACCTATGGAAGTTGTTCTTTCGAACTATGACCAAAATCCTAGAAACAAGCAAGAAGAATTCCATCCATGGTATATATGGTCTTCTTCGTCTGACCATCATTCTGGGGATAAAAAGATGTGCTCATGCACAATGGAACATGGTGCTCATATTTCACTTGCTGACAAGAGAGGCATTGTGAAAAGAACACTATCACCGCTTTCTAAATCCCAGGCCACCAGTACTGATGCTAGAGGCCATGATATATATTTTCCACAGATAGATGTACCACCAAAAGGGATACATGAAACTTTCTCAACACCTTATATCGAAGTGTCACTAGTACCATGGTGCGTCCTCTATAGAGAATGTCGTGTTACCCACCTTCATAAAATCCTTCAAGAGACTGCCCTGAGGATACCTAAGAACGTTGGACCTCGAATTCAACATCCCCAAGTTGTGTCTCCTCACTTAGGAACTATATCCGAGACATCCTGCTGAGTTCATATACAACCACATTCTCCTTCCCCAGAGTGTAGACTATCTCAAAGTCATATTCCTGGAAGAACTCCAGCCATCACCACCATCTGAGGTTCATATCCTTCTGTGAGAATATATACATGATACAATTATGATTGGAGTAAAGAGTAAATTGTTCTCCCATCTTTACTCTCAGATCCTGGAGCTCCATAAAAGCCATACGTTATGCAGTTATAGATATTCTCCATCCCTAAGTACAAGCCAATTAAGATGTCCCCTCCCTATTGGGAGGTAATCATGGAAACATATTTTGAAAGGATGTTCCCGAACCCTTCCGCTAATATTGGGAACCAAAATCTCAAAACACCTACTGCCACAAGGGTAAGGTTGGCTGACTCAAGAGTGATCGGCTTCACCCTCCTATTTATGAGTTTAACCCATTATTCCATGGTTTCCTTTTTTCTTGACCAAGGAAAACCCGATTCCAATGCATTAGTTATACCATAACATTTTTTTCCTAAAAAATTCTATCTGAGCATGAACTCTGGATGACTAGTCCATACCCAAACTAATGTCGTAAGGCCTTGACACTACAACCAAGAGTATCCAGCCGAAACACTCGAATCAAGTATCAGATCACATCGTCATCATAACTGTGATTATCGAGTCACCTTTCTTAGGTATTTCTATACATAAGGTTCATGTCAATAGTTTAATTGAAAAACATTGGTATTGAACAAGATTTGTGACAACATGGAGTTATTTGTACCTATTTCTATTAATTACGACATCTAGTAGTAGACACAGACCATACCACGAAACATTCCTGGAGACCTTGGGCCACACTGCTTGACTACATGCAGATACTAACTTCCCATATCCTCCATCTCCATGATCATAGTGGGGACCACATTTGGGTGGTGTATGTAACATGTTGAATGTGTACCACCTCATTTTCCTTTCCAAGCTCCTCTTCGATTTCTGATGCCCTATAGATTCGTTTGTCCCCATCACATCATCTTCCCGAAAACTTTTACACACCCAAGTCTCTAAGACTAGAATCAGTTTCCTACTTTCCCACTACTAATATTCACAGGTTGTTTCTTATTAGTAAAATAACATTAGACCACAATGTTTTTCTCTAGCACCCTAACATATGTGGGAATGCAACAATAAATAGTTCTAAGTTGGTTGTCCCTAAACACATCTCGCTCGGAGGTCCGAGCCCTGAAGTACTATTCATATCATATTCATCAAGTACCTGGAATGGTTGGTAGACTCTATTAATACTTATCAACCCATATGTCATCCTACTAAATCTATAGAATCTCTTTGGAACACATACAAAACAACTTTTTATGGCAAGATACCCCTTCACCTAAGAAAATTTTCATGTTCTATCCATAAAAATTTCACCACATCATAAGTTATGGGTAATCTAAACACTACCATTGCCCTGCCGATCCATGTAGAATGCTCACTACCATGACCACCACCTTATCTAATATTTCCCTAGCTAGAAGGCAACTTGATATCCACCTCAGGCCAGTCTATAGCCACCTATGAGTCGGGATTTCCTCAGAACCTGAGGGGTATCAGTCACTAAAACTCATGTAATGCATTGAGCCTATATGTGTCCTCTATTGGTAGCACCGCTAGTAACTACTGATCAAATTGTAGTGGTATCACTGGTACACTATCTGAAGTTTCCATCCCGGGCAATAACCCTGTCACTAATGCCTCATCAAACTATATACCATCCTCAGGTCATATATTGGAATCTCAGCAAGTTTTCTATGTAAAAGCTTCTTGAAAGAGAATCAAGATGGACCTCAGTCATTAAGTTAAACTCGGTGATCTGACTCAAATAGATAAAGACAAAAAACATTTTCAAAACACACGCAATAAGGGTTTTGAGTATCTTGTTGGAAATCAGAATTTGGGGTCCTGGTGTATGGATACGTCACCCGCCGCACCAACATATGAATCTTCGAACTGAAACTCGAACCCCAGAAACTTACCACTATTGTTCTATTGAAAACATATTCTCTAAGATTATATTGAAGAATAGACCCAACTAATACCACTTTTTCATGACCCGTCCCCTGGGGTCCATGTTGTGACTACCCCAAGCACACCTTCCATAGGTCATGGGTTAGTGACTAACACCAGAAAGGATTATAACTAAAATGGGAACTCATTTATTTTAAACATGTACAAACACACAGACTATAATTCTACAAGATGAAAACACGAAGTAACACTACTGTAGAAAAATTGATTACTGAATGTAAGGGGCTAGAATACAAGCCCTTCTAAAAAGATCCAACTACAACTGAAAAAATAAAACAACTCCTCAGATCCCCCACCCAGGATCCTACCTGATGGGTTGGTACACCTCATCTCCAATTCTCTCCACATCAACCGTCACCTTCGTCCACCATCTGGTCCTAGATCCTCATGTCTTAGTCAAGGATTTGCGTCGTTTGCACAAGACACAACAATGTTTGGGAAAATCCCGTGTAGGTGTGAGTATAAAAACACCCATTAGGGACCCTGAGACCCCCGAAAGACTCTCGAAATTATGAAAAGAAAATCCAAAACCATGATTTTATCACAAAGCACAACGCCAAGGACACATCTCAAACCAGGTTAACTTATGTGCATAAGTAAAAATGACTAGTCGTAAAGAAAGATCATATTATTCTGTAAAGAGGTACTATTTCTAACCCACATAAGATAGATAGGTGTGGATCTACATAGGTTTTATAGGTGATCATTCACAGAGAATCATTGGGTGGTGATTCACACAGAATCACTGGGTGCTGATTCACATAGAATCGCTGGGTTCTGATTCACACAGAATCCCTCAGAACTAATTCACACAGAATCGTTCATGCTGATTCACATAGAATTTTTTTGTGCTAATTCACACTAAATCACTGGGAGATAATTCACCCAGAATCACTCAGTGATAATTCACATTGAATCACTAGGGGATGATTCACACAGAATCACTGGTTGTTGATTCACAAAAAATCACAGGCTACTGATTCACACCAAATCACTAGGTTTTGATTCACATAGAATTGGTAGTGTTGATTCACACAGAATTGTTGGGTGTTGTTTCATATAGAATCGTTGGGTTCTTATTCACACAGAATCACTAGGTTCTAATTCACGGTGAATATCTTGGTGAAAATTCACACTGAAACACTGGGTGCTGATTTACATAGAATCACTGGAAGCTTATTCACACATAATCAAAGGGTTATAATTCAAACTGATTCACTGGGTGATAATTTACATAGAATCACTGGGTGCGGATTCCCATAGAATCATTGGGTACCGATTCACACAAAATCTCTCGGTGCAGATTCAGAAAGAATCACTGGTTGTGGAATCCCACATAATTACTCTTCATTCTTCACATCTTAGCGAGACACATGATTCTTTCTCATAGAACAATTTTATCTGGGAGACACCTCTCCTCAAGCATTCGTACATATTTCTACTAGAACTTAGTACCACTACGAAGTTACTAAAATATCTTTCACATCATAAAGGTTCCAACAAAACAGATGGTGCATCATCTAGATGCCCAGTGTGTAAGTTATTGGCATTTTAGTGCTGCAGGACCGATTGGATTCTGAGTTGATCCAACCTAGCTACACTCAAATGTTCTCCAAATATCTAATGGTTTATCTCAAAATAGATATCTTTCTATAAGGATCCCATATAGACTAATGGTTCATCAAATAGACTTCTAGTTTGCATGATACGACCTTCTAAGATTTTTCGGACCCGAGAGGGGTTAGGGTCTGGACCGACATGGCCCGGTTGGGCTCAGCCACAACATCCTCAACTCACGGGGCTATGATAAGAATGTCTCATGGGGTTTCAGGCCACCCCGACCCACACCAGTCATGCTGGGTTGTGGTGTCTCGGCCTGCCTACTAGTGTGACCCCTGCGGGGATTGTGGAGTCTGCCTGCAGAATGGCTCAATGGACTCTTTCGGTTCATTTAAGTGGAGGCACCACTTGGCTCCTCCAGGGTGTCCATGGTACCCACAGGGAGTGGGTCTCTCTCTTTCCAACACAGAATTGATGACAATAATTCATCCTTCGACACGCCGCCTCACTGTCATTGTGGTCGAACCATGTAGGTTGTCCCTTCGGTCCTCCGTGGCGCCAAGCAGCACTGCCCTCCTCTGTTTCCCATGAGTGCTAGGCACCACCTTCTCTACCGGCACCAGTCACTGGTTCCTCCGTGCTGGAGAATCTTCTGTGGGTCATCAGGTGAGCTCTAGTGGACCGTTTTTCCTTCCAGATGCACCTACGGTACTCCTGGGATGCCACCTTCATTGCGCTCCTCTCAGTTTCAAGGTTCTATAAAGTTGGAACAACCCGCTACAAAAGAATGTAATGAAAATAAAGCGGCAGAGGATCCAGACCTTTTTCATTTGGCCCATGCCCTCCGCAATAGCATTATAACAAGTTGGAGTAATTTATACATCACATTAAAATAATGATAAACATTATTTATATCCCCCACAATGACAACCCCAACATTCATGAAGGATGGGAAGAATTGACTGTATTTCATGAATTAAAAACAACCCCTACCTCTTGATTCTTTGGATATGTCATGGTGGTGGAAGAAGATTCCTCTTTTGATGAAGCCTCCATCGTTCCTTGATTTTTTGTCTCCTGAGCTCCCATATCTGTTGGGGGAAGGTGTCGTATCATGTTTCTAGAGGTTCCTCACTTCATGAGGTCGTTCCAAAAACTCTAACCCAAGCCTCACATAAATAGAGGGGAAAAGGGTGATAAATTCATTGAGGAATTAATGAGGTCCATTAATTGATGTAATTAATTTTCCACATTTATTAATGTAATTAATGTGCCACATTAATTAGATGAGGGGTGGTTACGCCACCAAATTGTAACTGGGCATTTAATACCCCTTATTAAATTTCTAACTACCTTTTTGGTCCCCACCACCTCCACTCAACAAGTGGTAGGGAAAAAAACACTCTCTATGTTATTTTATTATTTCATTAAAAGCTGAAAAATCTAAATTTTTCACCCGACCTACTATGGTCAAATTGAAGCTTCCCTTAAGTGAATCCTGGTGATGTGGACTTAATGGTGCCCTCAAATTTTTAATCCGAGAACCAGTTAAAAATATATAAAATTCCACCCCATGAATTTACAAATCATACAATTAAATAAAATTAAAAAAATTCATTCCATACATACCAGGCTGCAAAATCATGTGGTATAAATTTTCATAGACTTATAGTAATCCCAAATAATTTTAAAAAAAATTACATGGAATTTTCCACTTCTTTACATTTTATTATTGATAGTTTATACCTAAATTCCTATTAAAGGAAATTTTTATATAATTTTCTAATAAAACCCATTAAATTTCATCTATTATGGTTATTAATGACACTTTAATTTAACATTAAAAAATTCCACTCTTTGGTACTTAAAATGATAGATAAAATATTTTTATTAATATTTGACATCATTTTCTCTTCAGTTGGAAATAGTTTTCGTTCCTAATAAAAGTTTTTTAAACATGTTTTAAAAAAATTTAACATTATACAAAGTATTAGTTAAAGAAATATTTAACAATGTTTGAGTTTTCAAAAAAAGATTAATGAAATCTTCTTGTCGTTTTCCAAAAAATCTTTTTTGGACTTTAATAAAAATGTGAAATGAATCTTTTTGTTAATGTGTATGGAATGAATATAATTTATTACCATCATGACTAGTCAATTATTTTAATTTTCAATTATTTTATTAAATATTATTTTTAAAGAAATATATTTTCAAAAAGAATTATATAATTTTCGTTTTAAAAGGTTAATTTTAATGTGAAATGGTTGTTTTCTGGATAAAAGTTTTAAAGGTTCATTTCATTGAATATCTTTTCATGAATTACACCAACCCTTATTATATGTATAGTGTACTAGGGACACACTATAATGAAACCATACTTATCATTTCTCATTATATTTTATGATCAGTTTGAAAGTGGATTTTCTTCTTTATTACCAATCACTAAATTACTCTAGATGGTTAATAAATATATTTATTTATTTGGATAAGTATTAAAATTTCGTATTTTTGTTTTTACATAAGAATATTTAATATTGATTAATTTTCTCCCCTTTAATATGTGGAATTAATTGGTCTTAGTAACTATTGGTAGGGGCCTGTAATATCCTCTATAGTAATCGGTAGGTCCCATGAGACAGGATATCATGGAATTTTTTGAGGCCTTAAATAGTTTTTAAATAAGTGTTTTCATGAGGCATGAACAATATGGTTATGATGTCCAAAATTATGCATTCCTCAATTATTAGATTATTTATTGATTCCAATATGTTTATTTTTTTAATAATTTTTAAGGAAATTTTTTAATCTTATGTGAATTGAATATGGAATTATTTCATCATTATTTATTCCTATCAAATTATTGATTAAATGATATGTGTTTCAGTTATTTATCTTGGCTTATAGTTTATTCATTATTTATTCATATCATCTTCCATACTCATACATTGAATGAGTATTTGAGCTCACAATTTTCTTATGTTTCTTTTCCTAGAATTCCAAGAAGAGAATTATGATTGATATGGTGGGGTTTTGTACTAAAAATAAGGATTCACTTGAAAAGAACAATTTTTTGTACATTATGATTCCATTTTAAAAATGATATTCATCTATGTATCTAGTTACCATGACTAATAAACTATTTTTTTCCATTGGTATGTAATTATATTTATATTATTAAAAGTTAATAGAGTAACCACTAAATATAATCTACTAGGTTTTGGGTCTTCACCTTTAGTATTAGAGGAATTTTAGAAGAAACATTGGGATATAGATTTAGTACAAATTGATTTAGGAATATAAACCATTGATTAAAACTAATTATATGTATAGAAAAACATCCAAATTTTTTGTAAATGTATATATTAAATTTATTTTCATAGAAACACATAAATATTTATATAATAATTGTGGATGTTATTCTAGACCAGTAATACCTTTAGGTAATAACTCTGAAAAGGAACCTTCATCGAGACTCGATCATTGTCTGGTACATGATTTTAGGACATACTGTGCACCGAGTATAAAACTAATGGGGGTATAATTTGGTTAATTAAACCTTGAACCGTGATACTGTATAAATGAATTTAAAATATTATTATTATATGGAAACATTCCCAAGAAAACAATGATTATGATTATTAGATTACCTATGTAAAAATGTTTTAATTTATGCTCTCTGCCTGACAAGTTTTGAGATTATAACTTATGTTTCATAATTTTATGACATAATATAGTGATTTTACATTATTTTAAAATGCAGCTAGTAGAAGTAATGGGATCTATTTGAATGAAAATAGTACATGTAGGTATTTACCTACTGATAAAGACAATGATGATGGATCTAGAACTGTAGCTAGAAGTGATTAACTTCTAACCATGCAGGGGTAGATGACTCAGGTTATGAGAAATATCCTTCCCTGTGTAGAGAATCCTGCTTATCTACTGCACAATTTTACAATGTTAAACAACATTAGGAATAAAAAAACTTCATGATTTAATGGGACAATAAATCCATTTCTAGAATAACAGCTAATAAGTTCATTAGAGAATTCATTTCTCACTTTGAGAAACAAAGGAAGGGGAAAATATTTCAAGTTTGTTAGTTATATCTCAGAATATGTGGATCAATGAGGGAATATTCAAAAAACTATGTATGAATAAGAAATAATGAAAATGGAATGACTGGAATTTATGGAACTCCTCTTGGAAAACTATTTTCAACATGATAAAGTAGGGGAAATGGAATGAATACTCATGAATCTATGAAAGAAGTAATATGAAAATGTGATTAAAATAAAGCCAACATTAAGATGTTGGAAGGAATGTTATAGATGACATACATTACTTAAGGATAGAGATTGACTATTTATTTGATGAAAGATGATAATTATTCCAAGAGAACTAGATTAGTAATCTATCTCATTAAATGAGAAAACATATTTCCAAATCTTGTGGATTTTATGGGAATAAAGAAATGAATGTGAAAGAAGAGAAAAATACATATAATGGGAATATGGGAAATAATAAATTTAATACATGTAATAATCGTGGAATGAAATAATCTAGAATATTCTATAAGGGAATTCATTTTTTCTCTAAGTGTATAGAGAAAGGGAACTATTCTAGTTAATGGAAGTTAACGAAAGAATCTTCTAAAATTAAGTGATTAAAATTTAAGTTTTTCAGTCCTCACACAAATGAATTCCCCAAAATTTGACCGAATATACCTCAAAATAAGATAACGAATCATTGTCAATATTATGCTCTAACTATATATAATGTATAATTATAATTGTTATTATATTTAGATTCCTGAATTATGTTATAGGATCATTTTTTAATGATATTTTTGTTATATGAATTACAAAATGTTTAAAAATCGTACTATAGTACGTTTTATTTTAGTAATCGAGAGAATAGGTTGAATAAAACTGAGGACAATGAAAAGTGATTCAATAGAAATTTATCATCTTAGAGAACGCATGATTGATGGAGGATAACCCTTAATATGGTCCAAATTTTTAGATAATAATAAAAAATATATACTAAGGAATGTATTATTATCTTTTACGGTTTATCTGACCATTTTTGTTGAGGTAATTCTAAGTTATTACAATTTTGGAACATTATATGAGTTGTATTAACTGTGTTTTTTGAACAATGGAAAATTACATGATGGGTAAAACCCCATCATATTTGGAATGTTCATGGTTCTTGAGCCCCAAACTAAACGGTGACATAGCTGTTACCCCTACTAATAGACCATGTGATATTCTGGTTAAATTGTCATTTTTTACTTAATTGTTTTATAGATAAATATTAATGTTGACCCAGGGATGTTACCAATGTGTTTTATAGATTTATGTATTATAACTTATATCATGTGTCAACCATATTGGTTTTGTAAAATACTTACAAACATTTTGACTGACTTTTCATTGTTTTATAGATCGTTCAATCCGTTAGAAGATAATTTTAGTTCATTAGGCAAAAAAATAATTCATTGATATTCATTTATTGGAGAAAGAGATGAACTGGTCGTTTTTCAAAAAAAAATCAAAGGATTAAAATTTTCTTATTAAATATAATTATATAAATAGTTTAAATTTATATTATAAGATAGTGATGGAATTCATCAACATTAGGAAAGGGAATTGAAAAAAAATATTGTATTACATTCTTATCAGATGAATGAAATGGCCTTTAAAATCATTATAGTATTATGGTTTTGAGGATCCTAAGAATCTATAGTTCATTCAGTTTATTTTAATCAATGACCTCTATCACACTCAATATTTAATTATGATTTTCTTCATAGTCTATATATTCACATCCCACCAATATTATCCTTTATGGAAACCTAGTTTTAGGTTTTTAAATATTAATTTTTTTTCCATTTCTATCTTATTATGAAGATTTTTAATAAACACATTTTACGATGTGGGGTTCCAAAAACATTATTCTAAACTGAAAAACCCTTACTTTATTTTATCATGATCAAATTTAAATGAATAAACTTATTTATGGGGTGGAATTTAACCCCCTGATATTTCAAAAGTGGAGCATCATATTAGATATCATATATGACACAAAACACCAATATGATAATAAAAGTTAACACAACTAGACAATAATATATATTATTTATTAAATAAATTCAATCTCTTAAATAACTTATGATGCATGAAACAACATGTTTAAATGAAACACAATACTCTATTAAAATATTTTTATTTCAACATGACCATTATAACCTAGATAATACTATGGGGTGTGAATAGGAATAATATAATTATTAATGGTATATTCTTCACACATGTATAAAATAAATTAAATGTTAATCTACTGAATATAATATATATAATAATTATTTTAATTTAAAATAAATGTTTTATGAAAAAATTTATTTTTAAAAAAGGCGGGTTTTTCATGATTTGTGTACATAATTTAAAAATATTATTACCATATTTTCAGAATTTGTTTTTAAAAAATAACTTAAGTATTTAAATAATTATATACAAAATAACACATTGTGAATTTTTTTGAAGTCTATATAAATATTACATTATCAATGAATACTGAAAATGTTGAGATTTATTGAAATATTTTTTTGTTTAAATAATTTATAGAGTTAATTTATATTTTAAATTAGTTATAAAGTAAAAAATAGATAAACTATAAAACATTTATTTTAAACAAGATCATTGGTAACAATTTTAGAATCAATTTAAATATAAAATCATTCCATACTTATGAGAAATTTTCTTTGGAAACCTACTTCTTCATCACATCTACAAGTTTTTTTAAATTATAATCTTCACTTATGTTTACTGAAATTTAAAAAATTTAATAAATATTTGGAATCAAAATATTTAATATTATCTAATAGGGTATCCTAAATTTTCTACAATAATGAATAGTGGAAACATTAAAAATAAATTATATATTTAAAAACTGATATACCTGAGGTTAATCTAAAAATATAAATATTAAAATCACCAAAAAATACATATGAAAATACAATATATAGATATATTAACACCTCAAAACCTATTTTTTTATAATTACCCATTTTGTAGGTTTTTTCAATGATAAAAACATTGTTACTCATTATTCTTTTCAAAAATTCAATGTGTGTCCTCTTCACTACGTATAAAAGGCCACCCCTTATCCTCTCCTATTCAACATAACAAAACATTTTTGCTCTTCCAATACCTACTAAAATATCTTCATTACTTCCATAAACACATCCTAGAGTCTTGGGTTAAATCATAAACCCAAAAATGAATGAATTTGTGTTAAACCAAAAGGTGTTTCTCGAAGAATATGTAATGTCTTTAACTATAAATTTCCATTTTACTTATACATATAACTCATTAAAAAAATCATTAATATATGATAATATATTAACAAAGGTATATTAAATATAATAGGATGAAGTTATGTTATTTTAATGACCTATATCCATCTCATGTTCCATCAGATTAAAAACAAAACCATCAATCATGTGTGTGACAGACAACTGTCCTGCAAACCAATGTAATTCATTTTCCATAGATATCCTTAAAGGATAGGAATAATGATGTATTTATTATATGTATATCATATTAATGAATTTTTTGTTACATATGGAAGTGTTATATCACATAAAACTACATTATTTCTATATTATGGTGGATATAATACAATCTCTCTTGTGCACAACAGACTACCAGCCCACTAATTGATGAGATTCATTTTTCACTCAAAAATTAAATAGAAGGTGTTGAGGATAATAATAAATAATATATCTTATATTTATGAAAAAACCATCATATTGGAAATGTAATATCACATTAAACTTTTTACCTTAAAATAATTTTGGAAAACAATAATGTCGTTCGTGCGTACAAGTGGTCTACCCCCTCCACATAGCCATGTGAAATATTTTTCATTTTATTTTCACATGGATGGTAATAATGATTTTTAATAAAAATTAAATATAAAACAAAAAAAATCTTCAATTAATATCTATTATGTTATATTTTTATTTTTTCATCTATTGGGAAAATTAAAACAACATTAATTTTGCCATAAGACCAATTGTCTCCCTAAACTGTGTAATAAATTTCCTATATTTAGATTTTATACATTAAAATGAATTCATTTTTAATGAAAACATATTATATTTAAATCATTTAGTTTCTTTAGACTTATTTAACCACGATAAATATAAAAGGGGAAAAATTATGGAACGTAAACATTGCTAAAAATTGATGCAATTATTATCTGAAGTAATGATTTAAGAAAGAATTTTTATTAAATGGGTTATAAAAAAATACCAGTAAATCATAGAAGTTATTAAATATATAATTATGTTACTTTAATATAATTATAATAAAAATATATTTACTATTCATGAGGTATGAACATGTATAATAGAAATCATACATGAGGTAAAGGTTTCTCATCTCACTTTTACTTCCATGATACATATGTCATATTTACCATTTCTTCCATTAGTGTAGTGTATATAATGACATATTGATATGTTATATAATTAGTATATTTAAATTAATGGTATTTTGTGATTTATTTTATGTTATTTCATTCATGGGGAATATGATTCAATAGATACAAATGTGGTAAGTTATTAATGTTTCAATATAATTTTTATATAGATTGTTTATTATTGAATTTAAATTGATGAAATTATTTGATAATTATATAATAAGAATATTTAATTTGAATCTCCTCTAGTAATTCCATAAATTTTCAATTAAAATTATCCTATTACTCTCTATTATTCAAAAAATTATCGAGGAAATATTTTTAACAAAAAATGACTTTATTTCTCACTTCGTTTGAAAATCATTTTTATTTCAAAACCGTATTTTCAAAAAAAAAATATTTCAAAAAAGTTTTTGAAATTATAAGACTGATTTCTTATGGAAATATTTAACCATTATAGAAATTTAAAAAAAATCATGAATGGAATATTTATGTAATTTTCAAAATAAGGCCTATTTGGATTTTACCAATAATGTGAGTGATATGTTTGTTTTATTATGCACTGCATGGATTATAATTCTCATTGTACATACCAACAAATGTTTTAAACATTATATTATATTTTTATTAGGTAATTTTCAAAGAAAAATATTTTAAAAACGTTTAACGAACCCTTTTTTAAAATGTGTTTTTCAAAGTCAAAATGTTATTTTCCTCAAAAATGTTTTCAAGGATATTTTCATGGAATTTAAATGATATAAGGAAAACAACCCATATTATAAATATGTTACACTGTGGATATGTAAAAATTAAACTATCCTTTTTATTTGTCTATATTATTTAGTTTGACTAGGGATGCACTATTTTATTATAATTCAACATATTTATCTTGAGGGGTTATGGTTATGTTATATTGATTGGGGTAATTATTATTATTTAAAATGTTTGTTTTTCAATAAAAATGTTGATATTTAATACATTTCACCCATTACATATTTAAAATGAATTTTATATAGGTACTGATATGAAGGACATGTTATAGCTCCTTGATGAATTGGTATGTCTCATGAGACAAACAACATTGGGTTTTTAGCCAAGGACATTCCCATTTATGAAAGATGTCTTGTAATGAGTCTTTAATGGCCTGAATATGATGCGTTTCATTAATCCTTACCCCATAATGAGAGTAGTGATTCATTACCAAGTGATTGTTTGATTAGTTATAATATCTATTGAAATATTTCATGCTCATGTGACTTTGTATATATAATTATTTGATAATTATTTATTCTTTCTATATTATGATTATAATATTGACTAAATACCATGTGTTTATATTATTTACCCTTCCAAATTGATTACGATTTATTTGTTCATATCTTCCACCACACTCATACCTTTACTGAGAATTTTATGTCACCCCATCCTTATGTTTCTTTCCCTAGTATCCCACATTGATTTTTATGATTGATTTATAAGGTTATACTAGAGAAAGTAATAATGAAATTATTGAAAACACTTTATTATAATTCTTGTTTTCATTTGATAAATGAGATTAATGATTGTATCTAGTTAGAAATAATAATAAATATTCAACCATTTAGGATGATATTCCTTTTATCTTAACATAAATTATTAATGTAACCACTACATCTAGGGTACCAGGGTCTGGGTGTTTACAAAATTTGTGTAGAACTATCTGGATATTCTATTAATATCATGACTACATGGAGTGTAATTTTTAAGAACATGTGACATGTATTCCCAATAAGTGGAAGTTAAGGTATATCTATGGAGATAAATATCACACACCATGTGGCTATCTAGGACTGTATAGGAATTACATTACCATGAATCCATGTAGTGATACACACAATGTCTAGAGAGTCATATGTTGTTCCCTTAAGAGAATTCCTTAATGTGTACCAAGATTACATGAAAAAAGAGTCCATTTGAACCTAGATTCCCTACATGGTATGAATATTTCATATATTTTGGATGATACATAAACATGGGAAGACAACACACACCGAGTTCCATCCTGGCCCAAACACATTATGTGATGTAGGGTACACCCCATTTACTTATGAAATTAAATATATAGGTTCATGTAATGATAAACATTATAAGTAAATTATAACCCATTTATTACAAGAGAATGGACTAGACTACATAGGATTTAGTTGGTTGTATGCTAAGTGGTAAGCTGACCATTTACAAGTCATGTGTCCCAAGGGAAACACTGTGTGTTCTGGAAAATTTTATGTATTGTGAGAACTAGATGAGGGCTATTCCAGTAATATTGTTACCTATACATTACTCCATATGACATTCCTTTTAATAATTATAGTGTAGTATTTATCCCTTTTTCTTATCCCTTCAACTATGGTTGGAGCTTGGGCGTGGTTCCTTGAACCAGTTCAGTTTGGACATGTTTCTATAGGGTGTGTTCCCATTATCAATCCCCAAGATGTTATAGTTTGGAATCATCTCTTGATCATTGAATGTGATCCCATCATTGTTTTTATTCTCAGATGTAGTTATCTAATCCCTTCATTATGCACATATTGGGATCCTATACCATTCTCTTCTTTTTTAGGTGGGGTTTCAAGATTTTTCACCATCAATGTATGTGGGAACACAATCCCCTAATTAGTGAGTTTTTATATATTGGATCTAATTTATCCAAAGATCCTAGTATTTATAACCTATATGTGTATCAAATAAATTATATTTGAATGAGGTGTAGTCTGATAGAGTTTCTATCTTGGATAAGTCCTCTCAGTTTCCTTAATAATTTAAATTCATAATATTCAATGGACATTTTCTCTTTTATGGGTGGATCTAGCATATTAATTCCCTATGAGTGTGACCGCATAGATGAGTTTCATCAGTGATGGAAAAGATCATGGATTGAGTTCTCCGAGACAAGTGCTACCTTTGGTCCACTAGTAGAATCCTAATCTACAAGTAAGGAAATGAGCACACAATGATATTTATTGACAATATAAGTAATATCTAGGTTACTATTGATTTAATTGTTATTTATCATATAATTATTTATTCAAAATCATACTGATGACATAAAAACATAATTTATTCATTAAATTTAGTGATTTCAGGGTATCATACCTGATATTTTTCTACTCACACCGGCATGGGATCTTCCCACACATGTCATGTAATATAAAGATAGCATGCCTTATCGATAGAGTCTTAGGTGGACCAAGAGTAGGTGGAGAATTTTTTATATAGAATGGAGATTCTTTATAATATGTTTTTCATTTTTATGGTCGGCCCTATGTTTCCATTAGGTTGGTTTCTTTTTAATTTTTGTGGGATGGTTTTTATCCATTTTTCTACTACTTATTATAGTAGGATGTGGGATAAATATTATGTATACATTTATAGAATGAGTTCTTCATATTTATATATTATTCTAATGTATGGTCATGCTTGTGTGAGTAAATTTAATTTGGGATATGGCATCCAATGTTAGTTATATGCTTACTCAGCACTACTTGTTGTCACGAACCAGCCTGAGTCGACCCAGAACTAGTGACCCAACCTAGCCAGCGACAAGTCCCAAGAGGCGTTCCTGATCCTCCTAGGATTGAGTAATGAAATTCAGGCATCAATATAGTATACAAGGTAATAATTTCTCCCAAATATAAAAAATAAAACAAACCACAGAAAGAAATGAATAGCCCAAAATACATTTACAAAAAAATTGATATGAACATTATTTGTACTAAAAATTTAATGTAAAAATAAACCAACAACTCAAATGGACAATCCTGATAACCAAATAACTCTATTTGACCCCTCTTTTGACTCTCTAATACAATTATCACAAATCTCCCATGGTGTTTGAACCCATATTGAATCCTGTACAAGGGATAAAAATAGAAGAAGACTATAGACATGAGTATTAAAACATGGTAGGTTAGCCTGATATTCTATTCTTATTTCACATCCTTTAAAAAAATAGAAGCATTGATTTCATGTTTTAAATACAATATATAGAGGTATGTTTTCCAAATTAGGTCCCATGTTATAAAAAAATTACCAGACAAAAACTCGCATGTTTTATAAACAAATATGCTAGTAATAATTTTCAAAGAGTTGCAACTAGAAAATGAAACTAGTTTTCCAGAGGGGTGATTTAAAGAATGTCCACTTTTAAATAAATCCCACACAATATATAATTTACCAACCAATCACACTATATGTCGTTTGTGAGTACAAAATATCCAATGAGCACAAGTCACGGGAACACCCCTAGGCACTAGTCAGTTGTGAGCCCCTTGTACATTGTATCTTGGTGAAAGTAACCATAATAAATATTTTTTCTCGTGCACAAGAGAAACTATTAAGGAGAGTACTGATAAACTAGTGGTCCTCCGACAACATCATTGTCATAGTTTAGTTAGTTTTGTCATCGTCAAACTTTCTATGTGAAATAGGGTCCAAACCCCATGGGATTACTTCCATACTAGTACACGTCTGCTAACCAAGATACCCGGGATTCCCTTTATTGCTCAACCAAGTCACGCATATTATAAAATAAACTTTTAACATCAATATTCCATTACCAAATTATAAACACACAAATAACCCATAAACATGCTTCATATTTCTTTCACGAATCAATAAACAACAAAAATATTTTGTAAAATAATTTCAAGGAGTATTACGAGGCCTTGCTCCTCAAATGCAATAAAAAATGCTCTTTTAAGGCCATAAACCCAAGAATAACATATGAAAATAGATTTGGAATCCCTAAAACCAATTAATAAATCAATTTAAGTGACCATAAAATGGCCCCAAAATATAGAACATGAAATACACATGGAAACCATTTATACAAAAACAAAATGTTCCAAATGGGCCTTAAAGCCTTTATCAAAACAAACATTTCAAAAAGGTATTCATTTAAATTTTATTAAATAAGTGTATACAAACCATTTACAGTACCAAACCACATTCATAAATCCATTAAAACAATTAGTTTACATATTCAACACACAACCCTTTTCATAAGGATGTGAAACGGTGTGTTTTCTAGCAACTTGGGCCAAAACCGGTTATAGACCAAAAACCATTTATTTGTATAATAGAATCCAAACTGGAAATCCATATAAGAAACCAAAAACAAAATTTTTAACACTTCCAGTACATTTATAAATCCTAAAAAATAATTTTTAAATCACAGTTTACACATAAAATCCAACCGAGCAATATACATAACACATGGCATGCCCTTTTCAGCAAAAAAAATTATTTTAATCACTTGAAAAGGAATAAAACACCAATTGAATGCCATATGTTATTCATGATACTGGAACTTATTCAAAATACAACAAACCAGGTTCTAAACCTCAAAAAACAGTTCTGAAAAAGCAATTTTTCACACCAAGAAAATTATTCTCAGGATGAAAAAAATAATAAACTTATATATCAGGTGAAAAAATTAATAAAATGATAAACTGAAATGATAAAGTCATGTGAATGGGATATCCTACCTCAAATCCTTAGCGTAATGAAAACGCACACCCAATATCACCATTCGAGTGTTCATAAACCTTAAACCTATGATGGCCAGCCCCAAATGAAAAAAACCAATAATAAATCATGGTATAACATAACCATAGGTTAATAATTACTATAGGAGAATATAAAACCAAGAAATAATGAAAGGAGGAGGAAAAGGGGGAGAAATAAGAAGGAATACCACCTTGGAAAATAAAAAACTCTTCATGTTCCATTAAATTTTCACCATTAATGGAAAGGAAATGTCTTGAAATTCATTGGATGGGGTCCTAATGTAATTAAGAACCAGGGGAAGAATATTTGTTTCAAAAATAAAACGAATTGAATGATTTATGAATGAGACAAAATACGTTTGGCAAATCAAGATGATTTGAGAACCATTGATCATCCTTTACCTAATCTGAGACCATATGAGCTGTAAAGAGTTAACATTGAACATGGGTGATCTACTATTGATATTGGCATCGAGTGGAAGGTGGAAAAACCTAAAATTATAAAAAATTATTACGATATAAGAGAATCAAATTATTTTTTTCAAACTGGAAATGGGCCCTCGGGATGGCCCAATACCTGAATAAATAACCCAAATTATCCTTTATTATGAATTTCTATGGGGTCTAAAAGGGTATGGTTGTTCTAATATGTCAGTTTAAGAAATGTTTTAAGTGTAATGAGTGAAAAATATTGAAAAATAATTGGGTTATAAGAGATACAAATTTGATCCTTTAAATCTGGAAATCGGCTCACGGTTGGCCCAAATCATGAACTGACCACACATTTCTCTAAAACTCACAAAAAAGAAATGGGGAACCAATGATACTATGATTTGACATATATGGAAGTTAGAAAATTCAAATTTAATTCCATTTAAAACCCAATAAAATTATCTGGTTTTCCAATTAACCATATCAAAACCAAGACATGAAAAGAAAAAAAATCGGGTGTGACAATTCTCTCAACCATTAAAAAATTCCGCCCCCAGAAAGCCATAACACTTTACAGCTGAAAGAACCAAAACTATGTATTACTTATCAACATGATCCATCCACTAAATCCAAGTAAAAATCATTTACCATAAATGGAACTTAATCATATTCCCCATACAAAACAAAAACTCACAACCACCTCCTTCGAATGAACAGAATGATCAAGCCACCACCTCCACAACCATGCCAAGAACCCGGTGGTTGGGACTTCTCTCGATGAAGCCAATGATCACCCAAACCAATGTTATCTAATGAATTAAAATGACATGGGATAGGGTATTCTGGAATAGCCTCCCCCACCATAAAATATCAACTACCTTCTAAAAATCCTTAAAGGAATGATCTTTCAGACCCATAGTGGCTCTCCCCGCCATTAAAGACCAACTAAAATGAACAAAATATAATTCAAAATGAACTAGAATTATGTCTCAATAACACTATCCCCCAAAACTCTCCCACAAAAACCTAAAAACACTAGTAATGAGGGTCACGACATGAAAACCTAAACCACCCACTCCCGAATGAAGGGAAGAAGAACTGGGACAACACTTTCGGCACCGATCTAGACCCCCCCCCCCACCTAGGGTGGAGAGGGAAGGGGACCCAATAATTAGGCCACTGAAACCAAGAAATTATCAATGGAAGAACCCAACACTCTCCACCTATGAATAGGTAACACCAAGAGCGCACCTGATTTACCCAGGCGATCCACACAGGGAAATTGATCGAAAACTGACATCCATGAAGGCATAACCATTTACATTGTTTGAGGGGTAAGTCCACCACGCTCATTGCGATAAATGGAAATTAACAGTGATGAGGAACCACAAAAAATACATAGATTCTACCATACCAAAAAGGAGGGGGTATGAGCCTAGTCCTGTTCCCCACACCTCCTGATATTTCTTAAATATATGGAAAGCTTAACTCTGAGGCCTATGGCTAGAGCCCTGATGTCTGAAGTATCTGTTGTGCCATAGTCAGGAGCTAGTAATCACAATACCTCATGAAACACAACATCACAAACAAATTGCCGATACCCAAAAGGGGAAGAGGGATACACCGCACCATTCTATCATAAATATAACGGGGATTGAAAGGGACAAGGAACATAGTGAAACACAACAAGAATCACTAAACACAATGGCTATATACAAGAGAATCACCATAACAGGAAGGCACTATAAATTGTGCCAAAAAAGCTCTCTATTTCAACAAACATGACAAGGAATTATTTGAAAAGGTGGAACTAGCTTGTGAAACATGAGAAATAATTATTATGTTGATCAAATAGAAGTATTTCAAAAAGATAACTATCTAGGGACACATCACAACATCAAACACATCTTTAGAATCCCACATAACATTACTCCATAACTGAGCCACCAAAAAAATCCCATCTCAAGATACTACTAGAGTATAATATCTAGATCAAAAGGAAACATATTGAATAAAAAACTCTTTAAAGAAATAGAAAAAAAACTATCAACATAACCATCAGTTTATAAACAAATGCCACAATTTTTCAGCTCAAAACACTTTTGGAAAACAAACTAACATGGTGGATTTCAACATTCACCAATGGGGTTTCATAAAGTCTCACACACATTCACATTTCCATTACACCTATGCACCCAACCACCATTCCATATAGTCCATCCTTCTAGATATCAATAAAACCACTAATGTGGGAACTGATGAAAACACAAATGGTTAAAAAAACAACATCATTCCAAAAATCATGTATCTTCCCAAGGAACACTAACAATAATGTCAAAACCCATTTTTAGATTTCACAAAACAAACTATATTTCATCAAGAACCATTTTATTAAAAACCTACCCCTTTTTATTTTTTATCAACTTTTATAACATCCAAGCTACTCCAAACAACCCCTTATCATTTTTTAAAATTCATCAAGGTATATTTTCATAATCCAAAGGCTATTGAGACCAATACACTTTTTATGATGACACCAACCACTCAAAACAAATTTTCAAAACCAATTCTTCATATTCAAACCCTTATCAACAACCCAAAACTCCCCATTTATAAAAAAATATTCAGAATCACCTTAAAATTATTCACACTTTTATAACAGTTTATTCCAACAAACAATAGTTTTAGATTTGGGATAATCCAATCCCATTAAATCATTTCATCTTCCTCTTAAAGAGTTTTTTTTCCAGAAAAAGACAACCTTCCAAAAACATTCTGATATTTAATTTTGGAAAAACCTTTTTCCCACATTTAAAAATCCAACCCTTCCATTAAAAACCATTTCCTCAATTCTCACAGAAGGATTCTCATAAAAAAATTCAGAATTCAAGAATGGTCCAAGAGACCCAAAAAGGGAACTACTAATGGTGGGAAACTTGACCATATGCTTGGCGGCCATATGTCAAAAACCACTCCAACACTGAGAGACTAATTAAGACCATGGCTTGGATCTACATGGCTTTTCATACCCTGCGATCTCACTGAGGCCTTTAGTGAAACTCCCCTTATCATATCCCAACAGCAAGTAATCAACAAGAACAAAGAACACTAATATAACCGGACATCCCATGGATACTCGATGATCCGAATGACCATGAGTTCACGATGCTCTTACAAAACTAAGCCATAAAGAACCAACAATCCTACTTCAGCTACCTTGACATCTCCCAAAAAACAAGGCTGCTCTAAAAAAAGGTATGCTAATATCCAACTTCCTTTGATAAATTTTTTTCATGAACCAGCCCAAGTCGACCCCGAACAGGTCACCTAGGCCAGTCCACGACATGTCCAGAGAGGCGTTCTTGATCCTCCCGTGATGGAGAAATGAACTGAGGACATCAATAGAGTACACAAGGTAATGATTTTTCCAAAATATAATCAATCAATCAAACAAAAAAATGAAATGGACATCTCAAAATACATTTACATAAAAATTGAACTAAACATTATTGGTACGGGAAAATGAAAGTAAAACTAAACCCAAAACTCAACTGACCAAACCTAGTAACAAAATAACTCTATTTCACCCCTCTGGTCACTCTTTAACACAATTATCACACGTATCCCAGGGTGATCGAACCCAAGATGAAACCTACACTAGGTATAAAAAGAGAAGAAGACTATAGGTGGGAGTATAAAAACATTGTAGGTTAGCCCGATATTCTATTCCCAATGAACATCCTTCAAAATAAAATAATCATCAATTTCATGTTTTAAATATAGGATATAAATTAATGTTTTCAAAATGAGGCCCCATGCTATAAAAAATTATGAATCAAAAACTTTAATGTTTTATAAACAAGAATTCTAAAAATAATTTTCAAAGAGGTGCAACATCAAATGAATCTAGTTTTCAAGAGGAATGTTTTAAATAATGTACACTCTTAAATAAATCACAGACACTACTGAATTTAAAAACCTGACACATTGTATGTCGACAGTGAGTAAAAAATAGCCAATGAGCACAAGTCATGGGAACATCCCTAGGAACTAGTTAGTTGTGAGCCCCAGGTACCTCGTATCTCTATAAAAGTAACCATAAAAATATATGTTCTTGAGCACACAAGACACTAGTAGGGAGAATAAACATAAACATGTGGTCCCACAGCAACATCATCATCATATTTTAGATATTTTTTTCATTGACAAACTTGCTACGTGAAACAGGGTCCAAACCCCAGGGGATCACTATCATACTAGTACACGTCTGCCCACCTAGATACTTGGGATTCCCTTTAGTGCTTAATATAGTCAAAAATATTTTCAAACACACTTTTCACATCAAAATTCCATTACCAAATCATAAACACACATGCATCCTGCAAACATAATTCACATTTATTTCACGAATCAATAAAAAACTAAAATGTTTCATAAAAAAAATTCAAAAAGTATAAAAAGAAATTACACCTAAAATCCATTCAAAAATGAGATTTTATTTCCATAATCCTATCAATAACATATTAACCCAGATTGGGAAGCCTAGAAACCAATTAATAATTCAATTTCATGGACAATAAAATGTCCCCAAGAGATAGAACATGAAATTAACATGGAAACCATTTTTATAAAAAAAAATTGCCAAACGGGCCTTTAAGCCTTTACCAAAACAAACATTTGACCAGTGTATGCATTTCAAATTTATAAAGGATGTGAAAACACACCATTTTCAGCATCAAAACACATTCATAAATCCCTTAAAACACTCAGGTTACATATTTAAAACACAACCATTTACATAAGGATGTAAAACAGTCCATTTTTCAGCAACTTTGACCAAAAAATATTGTAATCCGCAACCCATTTGTTTGTAAAACCGACTCAATATTTTAAAGACATAGAAGAAATAAAATACCATTTTTCATTCATCAAATTTATTTATAAATCCAAACAAATAATTTTTAAATCACACTTAACACATAAAATCCAACTGGGCAATTTACCAAACACATGACATGCCCTTTTGAACAAAACAATTTATTTTAAGCACATTAAAATGAATAAAACACCAATTGAATTCCATATTTTGTTTGAGATGCTTTAAAATGTTGAAAATACCATAAAATAGGTTCTAAAACTCAGAAAAATTGAAAAAGATAGTATAACATTTAAACAAACCATTGGTGTGCACATTGATGACAAATCAACACTACCTTTTACAAAACAATGATAAAACATCCATTTTTCACACCAAGAAAATTATTCAAAGTCTGAAAATATAAATATATACCAATTGATGATAATAAGAAAATGATCAATCGTAAATAATAATGGCATGTTCAAGTGATATCTTACCTCAAATCCTTAGTATAATGGAAATGCACACCCAATATCACCATCTAAGGGTTTATAAACCTTAATCCTATGATTAACTTGTAAAGACCCGTAAAAATTCAAGGGAAATTTTTTTTCTTAATTTTCTTTAGAATTTTACAAGAGCGCGGTTTCAGACGGCACCTGATTCCGAGGCCCGGAGTGCCCGGAATTAATTTCTGAAGTTTGGCTCGGGTACGTTCAGTGAACGAACGAGCGGGAATTCCTAACTTTTGATCCGGTGCTCGGAATTGAAATCTGAGGGCACCAATGAACTCGCAACGCCGATATTCACTTAAAGAGACCTTTTCGGGAGTTGCGTTTGTTGCGGGTTGAAAGTTAGTTTTTGGGTTTTTAGTTTGAGTTAAATAAAATTGTGTAGAACAATTTTATTATAACTTGTTAAAACCTATCAAAGGAGGTTGGAAGTGGGACCCACACCCACTTAACCTCCCTTGGGAGGATTAAGTGTGGTGGGGCCCACACGAACCCCTAATCCTTTCAAATTCTCTCAACTTGCTTAACCCCTAATTAAATGACTTGAGTTACTTTTAATTATCGGAGTTAAACCTTTTGAATTTCAAACTTTTGAAATTCTTATGTGTTATGTGATAATAAAATAAGATGTTGTCTTATTTTATTTTGGGGTTATTTGTTTGTCTTCTTGAGAGGTGGAGAGCTTTTCCTTCTTCTCCTTCAACTCTGACGAGGAACTCGAAGAACGTTCATCTTGACGAAGAACGTTCAAGCTCCGACGAAGAACGCCGCACCTCCATTCTTCGTTTACCGTGTCAACGAAGGGGACGCCACTTCTTCCTCGGACAACCTTCGTCGGCGTAAAAGTTTCGCCAACGACGTGTCTCTTCGAACGCATCCCTTCGTCATCGAATTTGACGAACGGCTACCGCGACGCCCGACCTCCGCGACGTCGTCTTCCGCGGAACGTTCACAATCTTCGAACCTTATACCCGAGGTAGGGGTTGTCGTTTTCTTTTGGTTTACTTATTTTATTCTTGATCGTGATTCTATCAAGACTAACGTGTGACTTGATTTATTTTAAGTTGCGTTTTTATTTTAACGTAAGGGGGGGCCGGACCGCACGAACACGGCCGAACCCCCCTCCATCGTTCTTGTTTTATTCATGCGGGTGGAAGCATGTGGCGTGGTGCCGTCGCACCACGCGGATGATCGTGCTTATAATTTACGCAACGCCGTCGCGCTACGCCGAGGAGAATCTTCAAGAACGCGACGTCGTCGCGCCGCGTTGGAAGGAATCATGGTACGGCGAAGGGGCGCGTGCCGTCGCACCGCGCCGGACGACGAACACCGCGGCCGGTTCCGGGCCGCGGCGGGGCGAGGAGACCGCGGCCGGTTCCGGGCCGCGGCGGAAGAGAAAACCGGCGGCCGGGCCGCCGGCGTCGGAAGCCAAAGAGGGGACCGGAAATTCCGGTCCCGTTGGAGAAAAACCGGCCGGCCAGCTGGCAAAACCCCCCTCTTAAAGAGGGGGGCGGTTTTATTTTAAAGGGAGGGGGCCGGCTGCCCCCTCGGTTCCGCTCCAGCAGGCCCCCCACGAGGGGGGGGCGCTTATTAAAAAAAAACGGCGCGGCCAGTTGCCGCGCCGCCCTCCAGCAAAGCGGGGGCCTTGCCCCCCCGCGTGCCACCCACGTGCGGCGCCAAGCGCCGCCGCCACGGCCCGCCGCCGCCGCCGCCGCGGCCCGCCGCCGCCGCCGCCGCGGCCCGCCGCCGCCGCCGCCGCGGCCCGCCGCCGCCGCCCAGGGGGGGTCGGGCCGGGTCGGCCCGGACCCGGACCCCCCCATTTCGAACCAGATTTGGTTTTTGGCCCATAACATGAGCCTCGGACCTCCGATCGACGAACCGTCAGCGGCAACGCGATCCTTGGATCGAGACGGTCGTTTCGGTATATCGCACTCAAGGTTTCCGTTTACCTTGAGTTCGGCCGGGTTGGTTCGTTCACGAAACCAACCGGGCCTTCGGAGCGGAAACGCTCATATCTTGAGCTACAGACGTCCGATTGACGTGCCGTCAGTCGCGTAGTGTTCCTCTTAGTGAGACGGATCTTTTGGCATACTCCGCCCGAGGTTTGGACGCAGGTGGAGTACGGTCGGGTTGGTTTTGCCTTAAAAACCAACCGGGCCCCGGAGACGAAAATGCCAATAACTCTCAGACCGGGCGTCCGATCGACGCGCCGTCTGTTGCGTTGAGTTCCTGTTGTCGATACGGAACTTTTGGATACATCAACTTCGGTCTTCGTGACAGTTGATGTATCAGCCTCTCAGCTCGTGGAGCGGACCCTCCGTACGAGCTTGCTGTGTGCGGGAACCCTAGTGCTGGCTGCGACTGTTCTACTGCTACGACTGCTACTGTGACTGCGACGACAGTACAGAAATCCTGTGTGGATTCGACGACGACAGTACAGAGATCCTATGTGGATTCGACGACGACGACTTCAGCACTCAGCGATCCTACGTGGATCAGTGCTACAAGTCCTGTGTGGGCCCGATCCTGTGTGGGTCCTTGCGCTCAGCGGTTCTGTGTGAGCCAGCGCCTACAGGTTCTGTGTGAGCCCGATCCTGTGTGGGTCTTCTGCGGGGGTTAGTTACCTATCGATCCTTCGTGGGTCCGACGACATAGATGGATCAGTGATCATCTTTATCGTCCTTGAAGAAGTATACCTGTGTGAGCTGAATCATGTTGCTTTCCTGTGTGGATTGTGTTGTGCAATCCTGTGTGGATTATGTTTTTCTTTCCTATGTGGAATACGTATACTTTCCTGCGTGGACTGAGTTGTACTTGGGCTCGGAGGTTGGAGCGTATTTGAATTGATGACTTAGGTATATGTATGGGCATATACCTAAGCAGTGTCGGTTGTTACTTCGTGATTGTACTTTTCTTCGTGGTTTATCCTTTGTGGATTTGAGAGACCTTTAGGGGTCTCGGGGTCCCTACTGAGTAGTTTATACTCACCCCTGCACGGGCTTCGCCCGCACTACGTTGTGTTGGTTGCAGACGACGGACAGCGTTGACCTTAGCTGAGGCTTGCGGAGCGGGACGGTACCCGGAGGTGGACCACTGGGCGAGACGTGCACGGAGCGGACGGCGGGACCTGTGGAGCAGAGGAGCTATCTGTACCCACCCTTCAGGTGGGATTTCCAGTGGACAGCTCGGAGTAGCGGCTTTTACTTTTCAGTTGCTGTTTTTCCCTTTCGAGTTGTACTTTACTTTCAGTTTGGGTTTGTATTCTGGCCCATTTACCTTTCCGCACTTTCAGTCGTACTCTGCTTGCTTAGTGTTTACTTTCCGCTTGTTTACTCTGTGGTGTTTGTTTTACCTTTCAAAGGAAATGCCTTCCCTTTTTACTGGGATTTACGCCTTGGTGCTAGTCGCCAGCCCCTGGCCTATGGAAGGCGGGCTTGGGGTAGTCACGGCACGGACCCCGAGGGCGGGTCGTGACAAATTGGTATCAGAGGAGTTCGGTTCTACCGTGAACTCTGATCTTTTCTATGTGAAGCAATAATGTTTAGCGTATTGAGTGTGGATATCAGTCCAGGGAGTCCAGTGTTGGTGCGGCGGCCGACGTATCCGTACACCAGGACCCTGACTTCTGATTTCCGACTTAATGCACGAAAACATTGATTGCGTGTGTGTTTCAAAGTTTTCTTTGTGATTACTTATATCAGCTCACCAGGTATACTGTTCTGACCGTGGCGCACCTGTTTCCTTTTCAGGATGGCCCCACGACGACAGCCAGCTAGGGTTCCGAGAGTCGAGCGAGACGACAGCCCACCGAGCGACGAGGCCTCGGTGCAGGGCCCTTTGCCAGTAGTGGCACCGGCGGTAGCTTTACCTGCCGATTCCCCGATGCTTCCAGCAGGAGCCGCTGACGATGCACGTCGCCTCAGCGCACTGCATGAGTTTCAGCGCCAGCGACCACCCAGGTTTCGCGGGGAGACGGATCCCCAGGCAGCAGAGGACTGGCTGGAGGCAGTGGTTCGAGTGTTTAGGCTAGTGAGGACACCAGCAGACCTCATGGTGATCCTCGCTGCGAGCCTATTACACGCAGCAGCAGGACGATGGTGGAGCTTGATGCTCCAGGTGCACGATGAGGCATCCTTGCTCTGGACGGACTTCGAGAGCCTCTTCCGCTCTGAGTTCGTCCCGGCCACCCTCCGAGCGGTGCGCATCCAGGAGCTTCTACAGCTGCGGCAGGGCAGCATGACGGTCGCTCAGTACTCGGCGAGATTTACCGATCTCTCGCGCTACTCGACCGACATGGTACGAGACCCATTCTTCCGGGCCCGGACCTTCGAGCAGGGTTTGAGACACGAGATCAGGGCATCGCTGATCTCCCTCAGCATACCGACTCAGACAGGAGTACTGGAGCGGGCTCTTCTGATCGAGAGCTTCCTTGCTGAGTCTACACCAGCACAGAGACCCACCGCAGGGCGGCACGTGGCAGAGTCATCTGCAGCAGGCAGTCGACGGATGACTCAGGGGTCCAGACAGACCAGACCTTCAGGCAGACGACCTCAGGGCACTGGCTCAGCAGTGCGGGGCACACAGCGCAGAGCCAGTCTTACGAGAGGCAGACAGTGCTACTCGTGCGGCGGGCAGGGCCACATGGCTCGTGACTGCCCGACCCGTCGTGCCGAGGAGCAGCAGACAGTTGATGGACCACCGAGGCAGAGGCAGAGGGTCGACCGTGGCGGTCCGCAGGGAGGAGGCGGACGAGGCAGAGGAGCTGGACGAGCAGCTGGTGGTGGCCGACGCTTTGAGGCTCTACCACCACCACCACCAGGAGGTCCACCCCGACCACAGGGAGCTGGTGGGCAGTGACAGGCACAGCTCCAGGCAGCAGAGGCCTACGACCACGGCGCACCCGAGATGATTCGAGGTACTATCTGTGTCTATTTCACCCTTGCTGCAGTTCTTATAGACACAGGAGCGAGTCATTCTTTCATAGCCGCTTCCCTTGTTCGGAGCTCGGAGATTCCGACAGAGCCGTTGGCTCGATCCTTACGGCTAGAGACTCCTACGGGAGCAGACTCGACGATTACGCACTGGTGCCAGCAGTGTGAGCTTACTCTAGGAGGCGAGAGCTTCGGCTGGGATCTTCTTGTAGCAGCGTCGAGGCCTTACGACGTCATCTTGGGCATGGATTGGCTATCTACGGTCCATGCACAGATTGACTGTTTTAGGCGCAAGGTGCAATGTGTACGCACCGACGGGAGCAGGTTCACCTTCACCGGCGAGAAGGGAGCCTTAGAAGCACAGGATGGACTTCCACGGAGGAGAGGACAGCCCATCACTCATCAGTTGGCTAGCCTTATCCTTGGAGCAGTTGACGTGCAGAGTCCTGGTTTTCCTGCAGTGGTGGATCAGTTTGCGGACGTTTTCCCCGACGATGTTCCAGGGCTACCTCCTCGCAGAGAGGTAGACTTTTATATTGACTTGTACCCCAGGACAGCCCCGATATCCACTCCAGCATATCGGATGGCCCCCGCCGAGCTTCGAGAGCTACGGGTACAGTTGGAGGACTTGCAGGGCAAGGGGTTCATCCGACCCAGTGTTTCACCCTGGGCTTCCCCGATATTGTTCGCCAAGAAGGCGGACGGGAGCTTGCGACTTTGTGTTGACTATCGTCGCCTGAACCAGGTGACAGTGAGGAACAAGTATCTGCTACCGAGGATTGATGACCTCTTCGATCAGCTCAAGGGAGCACGGTGGTTCTCGAAGATAGACCTCAGGTCAGGCTATCATCAGCTCAGAGTCAGAGACGAGGATGTGCAGAAGACGGCCTTCAGATGTCGGTATGGCCACTATGAGTTCTTGGTTATGCCTTTCGGTGTAACCAATGCTCCAGCAGTGTTCATGGCTCTCATGAACAGGATCTTTCAGCCATACCTCGATCGGTTTGTCGTGGTCTTCATCGACGACATTCTGATTTACTCTACGACAGAGGAGGAGCACGCCTATCACTTGCGAGTTGTTCTTGACACACTCCGAGAGCACCAGCTTTATGGTAAGCTCTCGAAGTGCCAGTTCTGGATACGTGAGGTCCACTTTTTGGGACACGTTATCTCTGAGGCGGGAGTTGCAGTGGATCCCGCGAAGATTGAGGCTGTGTTAGCATAGGAGCCACCCAGGAGCGTGACTGAGGTTCGGAGTTTCTTGGGACTAGCTGGATACTATCGGAGATTCGTGCCAGACTTCTCTAGAGTTGCAGCATCACTCACAGCTTTGACGAAGAAGGGGAAACCCTTCGTATGGACAGACAGATGTCAACAGAGCTTCCAGGAGCTGAGACAGAGATTGACTAGCGCACCTATCTTGAGGTTGCCTGAGGAGGGAATAGGGTACGTAGTCTACTGCGATGCATCAGGGACCGGACTCGGATGTGTTCTGATGCAGGAGCGGGCCGTGATCGCCTATGGATCACGTCAGTTGAGGCTGCATGAGCAGAACTACGCTACCCATGACCTGGAGTTAGCAGCAGTGGTCTTCGCTCTGAAGACATGGCGACACTATCTGATGGGCGAGCGCTTTACAGTCTTTTCCGATCATCAGAGTCTCAGGTATATCTTCTCGCAGAAGGACCTGAACCTGAGACAGCGACGATGGCTCGAGTTCCTCCAGGACTATGACTTTGAGATAGTCTATACTCCTGGGAAGGGGAACGTAGTAGCCGATGCCCTCAGCAGGAGGACGGGCATTCATCTACTTGAGGAGGCGACGGAGCAGCTAGCCTCTTTGCAGATATCCTTCGTGGATAGAGATGGAGCAGCCTTTCTTCAGTCTCTCACAGTCACTCCTCCACTACTGCAGCGGGTCAGAGAGGCACAGCGTGAGGACACTGACTGTGAGACACGGCGTGCACAGATATCCTCGGGACAGGCACCTGATGGTTTCTCCCTTGGAGCAGAGCACGACATCCTTTTCAGAGGACGTACCATGGTACCAGTCGCATTGCGAGAGGAAGTACTGAGAGAGTTTCACACTTCTCCTTTAGCGGTACATCCTGGAGTGGCGAAGATGTACCAGGACCTCAGACGACAGCATTGGTGTCCGGGTATGAAGAAGGATGTAGCAGAGTTCGTTTCTCGATGCCTCACCTGTCAGCAGGTGAAGGCAGAGCATCAGGTACCAGCAGGCTTGGTACAGCCCTTGGAGGTTCCGGAGTGGAAGTGGGACGGCATATCTATGGACTTTGTGACTGGACTTCCACGCACTTCCAGAGGTCACGACTCCATCTGGGTGATTGTTGACCGACTCACCAAGTCGGAACACTTCTTACCCATCAGAGAGCAGGGCTCAGTGGAGAGCTTGGGACGTCTCTACGTTCAGGAGATTGTGCGGCTCCACGGCGTGCCATCATCTATCGTCTCCGATCGAGATGCCCGCTTTACTTCCCGGCTTTGGAAGGGGTTACAGGAGGCGTTCGGGACGCAGCTACATCTTAGCACAGCCTTTCACCCTCAGACGGATGGTCAGACGGAGAGGACCATTCAGACACTCGAGGACATGCTCCGTGCCTGTGTCCTCGACTTTGGTTGTAGCTGGGAGGACCACCTACCCTTGGTGGAGTTCGCGTACAACAACAGCTACCACTCCACCATCGGGATGACACCGTACGAGGCATTGTACGGCCGACCATGTAGATCTCCTTTGTGCTGGACAGACCCTGGGGAGTCAGCACTGGTGGGACCGGAGATGGTCCAGGCCACGACAGAGAAGGTCCAGGTCATCCAGGAGCGGATGAGGACAGCTCAGAGCCGGCAGAAGTCATATGCTGACAGGAGGCGGAGGCCACTGGAGTTCGAGGATGGCGACCACGTCTTCTTGCGGGTCTCACCTCGATGTGGTATTCGGAGATTAGGCCGAGGCGACAAGTTATCTCCGCGCTTCATCGGACCTTTCCAGATTCTCAGCAGGATTGGTGAGGTGGCTTATCGCCTGGCTCTACCACCTCAGTTGCACCGGGTGCACGACGTCTTCCACGTATCTCAGCTGAGGAGATACGTGCACGACCCGACGCACATCTTTGACCATGGGGAGCTTGACGTTGACAATGGGGCGACTTTTACGGAGGTCCCGGTGGAGATAGAGGATCGACAGGAGCGGGTCCTGCGTGGGCGATCGATTCCTCTTGTGCGCATCAGATGGCAGCACGGGAATCTCCAGGAGAGCACATGGGAGCGGGAGGCTCATATGCGTGCTCAGTACCCTCATTTGTTTCCCTAGTTTTTGATGTATCTTTACGGGGACGTAAAGCCCTGAGGTGGGAGTAATGTAAAGACCCGTAAAAATTCAAGGGAATTTTTTTTTCTTAATTTTCTTTAGAATTTTACAAGAGCGCGGTTTCAGACGGCACCTGATTCCGAGGCCCGGAGTGCCCGGAATTAATTTCTGAAGTTTGGCTCGGGTACGTTCAGTGAACGACCGAGCGAGAATTCCTAACTTTTGATCCGGTGCTCGGAATTGAAATCTGAGGGCACCAATGAACTCGCAGCGCCGATATTCGCTTAAAGAGACCTTTTCGTGAGTTGCGTTTGTTGCGGGTTGAAAGTTAGTTTTGGGGTTTTTAGTTTGAGTTAAATAAAATTGTGTAGAACAATTTTATTATAACTTGTTAAAACCTATCAAAGGAGGTTGGAAGTGGGACCCACACCCACTTAACCTCCCTTGGGAGGATTAAGTGTGGTGGGGCCCACACGAACCCCTAATCCTTTCAAATTCTCTCAACTTGCTTAACCCCTAATTAAATGACTTGAGTTACTTTTAATTATGGGAGTTAAACCTTTTGAATTTCAAACATTTGAAATTCTTATGTGTTATGTGATAATAAAATAAGATGTTGTCTTATTTTATTTTGGGGTTATTTGTTTGTCTTCTTGAGAGGTGGAGAGCTTTTCCTTCTTCTCCTTCAACTCTGACGAGGAACTCGAAGAACGTTCATCTTGACGAAGAACGTTCAAGCTCCGACGAAGAACGCCGCACCTCCATTCTTCGTTTACCGTGTCAACGAAGGGGACGCCACTTCTTCCTCGGACAACCTTCGTCGGCGTACAAGTTTCGCCAACGACGTGTCTCTTCGAACGCATCCCTTCGTCATCGAATTTGACGAACGGCTACCGCGACGCCCGACCTCCGCGAAGTCGTCTTCCGCGGAACGTTCACAATCTTCGAACCTTATACCCGAGGTAGGGGTTGTCGTTTTCTTTTGGTTTCCTTATTTTATTCTTGATCGTGATTCTATCAACACTAACGTGTGACTTGATTTATTTTAAGTTGTGTTTTTATTTTAACGTGAGGGGGGGGGGGGGGGGGCGGACCGCACGAACACGGCCGAACCCCCCTCCATCGTTCTTGTTTTATTCATGCGGGTGGAAGCAAGTGGCGTGGTGCCGTCGCACCACGCGGATGATCGTGCTTATAATTTACGCAACGCCGTCGCGCTACGCCGAGGAGAATCTTGAAGAACGCGATGCCGTCGTGCCGCGTTGGAAGGAATCATGGTATGGCGAAGGGGCGCGTGCCGTCGCACCGCGCCGGACGACGAACACCGCGGCCGGTTCCGGGCCGCGGCGGGGCGAGGAGACCGCGGCCGGTTCCGGGCCGCGGCGGAAGAGAAAACCGGCGGCCGGGCCGCCGGCGTCGGAAGCCGAAGAGGGGACCGGAAATTCCGGTCCCGTTGGAGAAAAACTGGCCGGCCGGCTGGCCGGCCGGATGCCGTTAAACCGGGGAATTAATTCCCCGGCCAGCTGGCAAAACCCCCCTCTTAAAGAGGGGGGCGGTTTTATTTTAAAGGGAGGGGGTCGGCTGCCCCCTCGGTTCCGCTCCAGCAGGCCCCCCACGAGGGGGGGGCTTATTAAAAAAAACGGCGCGGCCAGTTGCCGCGCCGCCCTCCAGCAAAGCGGGGGCCTTGCCCCCACGCGTGCCACCCACGTCCGCCGCCGCCGGCCGCCGCCGCCGGCCACCGCGCCGCCCAGGGGGGGGGGGGGGGGTCGGGCCGGGTCGGCCCGGACCCGGACCCCCCCGTTTCGAACCAGATTTGGTTTTTGGCCCATAACTTGAGCCTCGGACCTCCGATCGACGAACCGTCAGCGGCAACGCGATCCTTGGATCGAGACGGTCGTTTCGGTATATCGCAATCAAGGTTTCGGTTTACCTTGAGTTCGGCCGGGTTGGTTCGTTCACGAAACCAACCGGGCCTTCGGAGCGGAAACGCTCATATCTTGAGCTACGGACGTCCGATTGACGTGCCGTCAGTCGCGTAGTGTTCCTCTTAGTGAGACGGATCTTTTGGCATACTCCGCCCGAGGTTTGGACGCAGGTGGAGTACGGTCGGGTTGGTTTTGCCTTAAAAACCAACCGGGCCCCGGAGACGAAAATGCCAATAACTCTCAGACCGGGCGTCCGATCGACGCGCCGTCTGTTGCGTTGAGTTCCTGTTGTCGATACGGAACTTTTGGATACATCAACTTCGGTCTTCGTGACAGTTGATGTATCAGCCTCTCGGCTCGTGGAGCGGACCCTCCGTACGAGCTTGCTGTGTGCGGGAACCCTAGTGCTGGCTGCGACTGTTCTACTGCTACGACTGCTACTGTGACTGCGACGACAGTACAGAAATCCTGTGTGGATTCGACGACGACAGTACAGAGATCCTATGTGGATTCGACGACGACGACTTCAGCACTCAGCGATCCTACGTGGATCAGTGCTACAGGTCCTGTGTGGGCCCGATCCTGTGTGGGTCCTTGCGCTCAGCAGTTCTGTGTGAGCCAGCGCCTACAGGTTCTGTGTGAGCCCGATCCTGTGTGGGTCTTCTGCGGGGGTTAGTTACCTATCGATCCTTCGTGGGTCCGACGACTTAGATGGATCAGTGATCATCTTTATCGTCCTTGAAGAAGTATACCTGTGTGAGCTGAATCCTGTTGCTTTCCTTTGTGGATTGTGTTGTGCAATCCTGTGTGGATTATGTTTTTCTTTCCTATGTGGAATACGTATACTTTCCTGCGTGGACTGAGTTGTACTTGGGCTCGGAGGTTGGAGCGTATTTGAATTGATGACTTAGGTATATGTATGGGCATATACCTAAGCAGTGTCGGTTGTTACTTCGTGATTGTACTTTTCTTCGTGGTTTATCCTTTGTGGATTTGAGAGACCTTCAGGGGTCTTGGGGTCCCTACTGAGTAGTTTATACTCACCCCTGCACAGGCTTCGCCCGCACTACGTTGTGTTGGTTGCAGACGGCGGACAGCGTTGACCTTAGCTGAGGCTTGCGGAGCGGGACGGTACCCGGAGGTGGACCACTGGGCGAGACGTGCACGGAGCGGACGGCGGGACCCGTGGAGAAGAGGAGCTATCTGTACCCACCCTTCAGGTGGGATTTCCAGTGGACAGCTCGGAGTAGCGGCTTTTACTTTTCAGTTGCTGTTTTTCCCTTTCGAGTTGTACTTTACTTTCAGTTTGGGTTTGTATTCTGGCCCATTTACCTTTCCGCACTTTCAGTCGTACTCTGCTTGCTTAGTGTTTACTTTCCGCTTGTTTACTCTGTGGTGTTTGTTTTACCTTTCAAAGGCAATGCCTTCCCTTTTTACTGGGATTTACGCCTTGGTGCTAGTCGCCAGCCCCTGGCCTATGGAAGGCGGGCTTGGGGTAGTCACGGCACGGTCCCCGAGGGCGGGTCGTGACATAACTAACCCAAATGGAAAAAAACCCCAGAAAAAATCATGGTATAATAGAAAAATTGGTCAATCATTACCATAGGAGAATATAAAAAATAATAATGAAAGTAGGAGGAAGTCGGAGGAGATATGAGAAGTAATCCCACCTTTGAAACTTGAAAACTCCTCGTATTCCTTTATATCTACACCCTTAGTGGAAAGGGAATGTATTGAAACTCAGTGCAGGAAATCCTATGTTTTGAAAGAACCAGGGGAAGAAGATTTTTTTTTCAAAAAGTGAATTAATTGAATAAATTATGAATGAGACATAATACCTTTGGAAAATCTGGACGATTTGAGGACTATTGAAAATATTCTACCTAATAAGACACAATATGAGCTCCAAAGAGATAAAATGGAACATGGGGGTTAGACTAGAATTCTTGGCCTAGAGTGGGAGGTGGAAACACCAATAATTATAAAAATTAATGAGATGTAAAGAAACAAATTATTGTTTAAATACTAGAATTGGGTCATTGGGCTGGCCCAATACCTGAATAAATAACCCAAATTCTCTAGGATTATCAATTTCTAATGGGTAAAAAATAATATTTAAGTTTCAATATGTTATTTCAGGGCATGTTTGATGTGAAAGTAGTGAAAAATATTGAAACATTAATGTGTTATAAAAGAAAAAAAATTTGTTTTTTTTAATCTAGAAATGGGCTCATGGTCGGCCCAAATCATGAAGTTATTGCCCTTTTCAACAAAACTCCAATACAAGCTATGGGGAACCAATGGTAATATGATTAGAAATATGTGGAATTTCAAAAATCATAATTAATGTCACATAAAACCCATGAAAAATTTCTGGATTTCCAATGAACCGGATCAAAACCAATACATGAAATGAAAAAAAAATAGGGTGTGACACTCGCAATCCACTAGCCCATGGGAGGTTGTCTTGGGGACTCCGAATCATCCTACCATCAGTAAAGATGGTCCTAGTGGGTTTAGTAGTGACATATAAAAATTATTTTTGATTATGCATTTAATTATTAATCAAGACAGTTTACTTAAACTGACAATCCCTAAATTGATCCCATTGATTTATATATTATTCCCCACTTTGAAACACTGATAAAGATGGAATAATATACCAACTACACCATTACAAACTCTCACAACATTATGTTAGCTTATAGTATATATAGAGGTATTATTGCGGCCATGTGTAAATTAGGATGGGTTACTGATTAGTTAACTGAGATCAAGATGTCATAAAGTGGTATTAGATAACTCTTCATTTCCTTACTATTTTTGAATGGTAGATGGGATATTAGGAAGTGTGGTTATCTGGTAATAATCTTGATCCTATGAGTTTCTAGCCCATATGTCGGGGAAATTCATGTCACCCATGATGGAAAATTTTGCTCTCATTTTCATCTGTTATAGTTGAATCATTTTCACTATAGGGTGACAAACAAGATTTATGAATTTTTTATTATTTTGGATTTTCATTTACCCTTAGCTCAGTGAGAAAATTAAGGAATGTGAATACATCATTATAGGAACCTGAGGATCTATATGTCAAGAATATTACATGCCACTTTTACTTTATTATTTTAATTTCTTATTGCATACCATATGTGTATTGATTGATATACGCGAATTTTAAAAAAAATCATATTGGAAAACGAGGTAAATATTTCATTAGTAAATTTTTATGCATCCATATAAATATTGTTTCCCTATATATCATGATTTTGGAACCATAAATTACAAATTATCACATGTTTGATCCATGATACATTAACTACACGGTCTAAAATTCTTGTTTATTACTATTAAATGGACACCAATAGTAATTTATATTGTTTTTTACATTATAAATTTGGAATGGAAATCTGTATAAAAAAATAATCACCCATGGATTCTTACATCTAAAATCAAATTATAACAATTATAGTTGTAGTTACCCAAAAATACATGGTAACATCAATATTTCATGACTTTATAACATTAGAATTGTAATTCATCTAACTAAACCATTATATTAAAATAAGAAGGATTATTAATTATTAATTCTTACATTAAATTATTTCTAATCAATTAGGATAAAATTTCCTTATTAAAAGTGCATGCCTATACAAATTAAAATGGAAAATATATATTCTAGAAACTTTTTATAAAATGGGGAACTTTGATTCAAACATGAAATTAGTAGTCAGTACTTGGGAGTGTATGCTTTTTTCTATTGTAATATACTCTATTATTGAATTTATTTTTTAATTTCTATGTTTGAAATTATAGTTACATGCCATAAGAATTACCTTATTTAAAAAACTAGGAGGGTGGTGATGAACATTCTTGAGAAGTGGTATGACCTGAACCACCAATGTTACCTCCATTATTACCATCAATGTGAACTCTTATTCTTCCATATTTGGGCACAAATTCCCAACATAGAGATGGATTTCCTATAGTGACCCAAACTCCAATAACCCATTTCTAGTATCTAATTTAATACACTAGAGTAAGATACATGTAATCACATCTCGATGGATTGAATAGTTTATTAGTCAATGTGAATAAGATATATACATGATTCCCATATTACATTTGAATATAAATAATAGAACATGATTTTTTAGAATATCACCATTCCCTATAGCATATCCTTCTATATCATACATAGTACACTTCCTAGATTCTTATGAATGGAATCAAAATATGGGTGATATCAAATGATCAATAAGAGTTACGTAAAGAGGAATATTCCTGAGTAAATAAATAATAATCAATGATGTATAATAAATATAGAAATGAAAATATCCTAAAACTTGTGACTTTTAATTAATAACATGACTATCATGATTAGATAATTAATAATCAAAATTGAATGTTAAATAACTAAACACACATAGTATTTAAATAACATGATAATCATGAATAGATATTACATAATCAATATGGAAAGGAAAACAATTAAAAACACATTTCATTTCATTAACAAATGATAATGAAATCCATCTAGAGATATTATAATTTTTAAAATATCAAGGATAATAATAACTAAATTCATAATGTTGGAAATGATTAATTATCAGATGTAATGATCTCTAACATCATGATACCCTTACCGTAAAGACCATTCATAATAGTTTTTAAACCATGGGTACAAACTGATTTAATAATATCTAGATGATTCACATTATGAGTATACCAATGCATCAGGAGGTTGTACAATTCTGATCCCCACCCATCACTACATGTCCAAATCATTCCTTATATATCATACAGTTAATTTAATTAATTAACAATGCTATATATTATAAAATATCTGTATTTATTATACTATACATATTTACCAATAATTATCTAGATAATAAAACAACATTAAATATAGAAAACTATATGTTCCAATGATATATGGATTAATAAATAAACATGCGCACGATAAATATTATGGATATTTAGAAACTGATAGTTCTCTTGGGGAGTATCATATTAATATAGATGATCATAGAATGAAGGATTTCCATAGAAAGTTATATCCTCTAGTACATGTGAAATGATTGAATGACAATGTATATTATAAACATGGTAGAGAGAGACCAATATATGTTCACAATGGAAAGAGTTGTTCTTAGATATCTCTCTACCACCCTCACAAGGGAAACTTGGGGACGTGTAGTTTTAATGAGGGGAGACTGTAAGATCTAAATTTTATAATGATGTATGATTCCTTTTAAATTCAGTATACATTATTTTATCTTATTAAATTTTATTACGGTTTAGGGAATTATTCATGGGTTTTTAAGCTTAGTCATATCTGATTGTTTTTGATTTTTTGAGGAATAGGGTGAGCCACAAAGTTGTCATGTGGCATGTTGTTACCATGCAGATCAACTATGCAAAAAAAATTGTAAAATCGTGGTTATTTTAAACATGAAATATGGACCTAAAGGCCATGGAAACATAAAATTTATTATATAGTTATTCCATACACCTTTCTCATGGTATTAATTCCCATGTTCCAAGAAGTGCATGGTTTTTTCCATGAGATAGTGGAGAGTTCATGGTGTGCACATGATTTTCCAAACCATGTGATGAACTTTTCGCTAGATAGTGTCCAATATATAGTTATAAAATTTATTGGGTAATTGTGTGTCCAAAACATAGACCCCATTAAAAAGGGTGAAATTCCAATTTCCCCCTCATTCCATTTTTCATTTTCACCCCTTTTTTTGACAATAATGTAATAACATAGGCTTTACAACTGATATTTTTTCTTAAAATAATTTTTTATTAAGTTATATTATACAATATTATGCAATTAAAACCCTTAGAGAAACCAAAAATAATTTATTTCATGAATGAGAAACTATCATTAATCAACAATTAACCCCATTAAAATTCAAATAATTACAATAGATAAATAAATATTTAATATAAATACAACGATTGGAATAAATGGATCACCCAAATCTTCTATAATAATCTCACCCATAAACAAAACTATTGAAATGAAGAAAAATATTATTAAAAAATAAAAGTTTCCAAAAATGGAAATATTTTAAATTGAGTTGCATTGAGGTGGATTATGAGGGAATGAATGCAGTAGTATTTTTAGGAGTTAATGTGACCATTGTAATAGTAATCTGTTAATTGGAATTGTAACAACCATTGGGATTTTGACATGACCATTGAGAATAGTAACTTGACTATTGGAATATTAATTTGTTGTAAAATTAATGAAATGTAATATAAAAAATATTTACCATTAGTAATTTATGTAGATATAAATATTATTATTCCATAATAAATTTTAATGATTAAAAAATAAAAGAAATTATAATCATTTTTTTGTTATACATTATTTCATGATATTTTGTAAAAATAATAATTTATATATTGAATATTAAAATACACTACACAGTTAAATAAACTTTAAAAAATGATTTTCATTTTTCATATCATTACAAAAAAAATTCTAAGGGTGATTTTTTAGTAATTTTTTGAAACATTTGAATTTTTAGGTGAATAGTAAAATACAATCTTTTCTAAAATAGATGTATCTAGAATTTAAACATTATTTATTTAATAATTTCAAAATAATTTACTGAAATTTTGGAATGGAAAAAATATATTTAATTTTATAAATTTTCCATTTAAATTTTATAAAAATTATTTCAAGTCCTAAAAAATTATTTACAAAAGTCTAAATTCAAAAATATTATTTAAAAAACAATTTTCTCGATTTTCCACTTCCCTTTATAATAAAATATTAAATAAAAATTATAAAATGTTTTAAGGTCCTAAAAAATAAGTATTTTATTTATTTATGATTCTATATGAAAAAAATATCAATATAATATGATTTTAACTAGATATGTTTTTTTGTTAAATATTTTAAGTCAAAATACCACTCTCCTTGTGTATAAATATTAAGGCTCCCTCCCCTTGGGAAACCACACCTCTATAATATAAAATATTGAATAATTTACCCAAATATTATCTTTAAACACCTTATAAAAATTATGGATTTTATATATTAAACCTCATCTATTCATCAAGGTTGTTTAGAGCCATAAGGAAAGAAATAATGATAACTATGTATGTTTTCATCATCTCTTCTATCATTTTCCTACTCAAATGATTTTTAAATATATATATATATATATATATATGAATAAGTTTAGTAAATAATTTAATATTAGGTTTATTATTTTAACCCATAATAAAAATTATATTTTTGAAGTAATTATTTTTTATACCACACTTTCTCTACTGTTAGACAATGCTTTTGAAAATGGTTAGTTAACCACTAAGGGGTAATTTTCATAAATAATTTGTTGTTTATAATAGTACAGATAGTTATAATAAATTACATATGATATATGAAAGTGTAAATATGTTTATTTTAGTCTTCATTAATTAAATCTAATCTTTTATAAATGACCTTGAACAAACATAATAAAAAATAATGGACGACATGAATTTTTTAAGTAAAATATGATATAAAAAATTATATTTAACCGAGGGGATTAAGAAATATATTAAAAATTTTATAATTTAAAATAGTGAAAATTTGAAATATTTCACTTTTATTTTATTGTTTTAGTTATCATATTTTCATTCTTCAAGAGGTTTAAAAGTGATAAAATAAAGTTGGATTCTAGGTAAGGGAATTCATGATTCCATCTCCTTTATCTTTGGGTTATCCATAATTCTCATAATTTTTAGAATAAATATTCCTTTAATATTTTGTAAATATTATTTCACTATTTTTTACAATTTTTTGGGGTATTTTCATGTTTTCTTCCTTTCCAAATTTATTTTTTATTCCAAATAAAAATATTTTTTCAAAAATAATTTTTTTTCAAAAACAGATCCATGCCTTATCTGGATTAATTTGTTATTTTCTCAAGAATGATGATTTTTATGAAAAACATGTTTACCTTAATTATTTTCTAAACCTAGTTTTTATTAATGAATGTATTCTTTATGAAATCCTTATAAACCCCATTCATTTTTATGAGTAATATCATGACTATGATTATTATACATTCTATGTGGCATGCATGATTATAAGCATTTATAATGTTATTGGTGGTATCATAAATATCTATCCCTCTAATGAATTTGTTGATGTAATAAATTTCATGATATGTTATACAATATGTTTGAAAATGATTCTATATTTTTTCACAATGATGATTTTATGATTTATTCAAAAATGGTTTGTATGGAAATGATGTATGTTTTCCTCACAACTATGTGTGGTATTCGACCGCAATAAAGTGGTGTCTCATTTTTATGTATATAAAACATTGCATTACATTATTAATTTTTTCCATAATATTTTGATGATGATTTTATTCTTATGATATGATGATTTTGATTATGCTCAACCATGTACTATGGATTCATGTCCCTTGTTCCTCACTATACTGGGATTTTAGCTCACCCATTTAAATACTATATATGCTCAGGAAACTACATGTATTAAGGAGTTCATTAGAGTTTTATAAGGGTAATGAAGAATAATATTTTACCTTTTTACATTTTATTATGTATAACTAATTCATGAGCCTAATTTTCCCAATCGACTTATCCATTACTTCATGGATCAGTAATAGTTTTGTAAGAAAATTACAGCGAATCGTAGTTTGTTTTATGGATATGGGTTACATAATTTCAGAATTATTATTGGATATTTTATTAAAAACCCTAAGGATGAGTCTTATTGTAGGTAAATAACCATGAAGAAATATTTTAGAATATTTTTACATAAATGATTCCCATAATATTTTGTTATAACTATTTTTTTCACATAGAAATAAATTATTTATTCATAATGTTCAGAATTACATTTTATTCCAACCTTTCTTATTTTAGAAAATGGTATTAACTAGTTGAAACTAGACTAATAACCTATTTTATGGACAATTCATGAATTTCCATAACAAAATTTCCAATTTAATTGGGGATGTAGTCCGAAACTCCTTTGCAACTCTTACTCAATTGTCTCAGGATAGGACAAATAAACTAAACAAAGTGGTACTTGCACCTTTTCTCATGAAGGATAAATTATCAATAAAGTCCTTTATGTGGAAATTACCTCAAATGTTTAGTGGATCTTATGATCCACTTGTGATGGAATAGTGGGTTAACTCAATGAGGAAGATCATTTTTATACTCTATTTTCTCAGAATGAGAAGGTTTTTATGGAAATATATTGATTAGATGGATAAGATGACCAATGGTGAAAATTAATAAAATATCTGAATCCAAATGATTTAACTTGTTAAATGTAATGGTAAAACAATAAGAAGTTATTGTTTATATATTATTTCCCATTAACTCTTCAAAAAAACAAGGTGATTAAATCCCTAGAGATTATGAACATAGTGGGTTTATCTATCACGACATAATATGAATCATTCACAATGATTTCAAGATATACCTCATGCTTCTTTATAAAAAATGATATAAAAATTTAATTATTCATTAGTGGTTTAAAACCGCACATTCTAATGGATCTGACTATCCATGGCTTTGGTCGTTATGAAGAAGTAGTTCAATGTGATCTGAATGTAGAGATTTTTTTCTAAATCGTAAAATGCTTATGGAGATAGGAATATAAGGATATAATTTAATTATGGTTAGTCAAATGAAAAATTATTAAAGATGATTCAACCACCCACATGTCAGTTTTTTATAAGAATGGTCTTGGTAATTGACTCAAATGGACGTGAAAATTCCCCAAGGGTCATATTGAAGATAAATAAGCTCAAGAATTTCAAACAATACATGAATAAAAAACCTACATGATAGAAGAAAAAAATTATACTTTTAATTTACTAATAATAGCTCAATTATTCAACTATAGAGATAAAGGAAACTATGAAATATAGTGGACCAAACAATAGGTCCTTGAGGGTAATCACTATCCTAAACCACCATTTAAAATTGAGAATGGGAAAGATTATTCCATCACTAATGCTGATGTTTATCATTAAGATTATTTCATCAATGTTACAGTTCCTATTCACTCAATAATTTAAACTGTTTTATTTGAATTTGGTATAAAAAATCTTTTATATCCTATAATTTTCAAAGATTAGTTGAATCAAACCTGTGATAACATGAATTAGAGATATGTGTAAAAAAACATAGTGTCATGATAATCGCAACCCATGTGATGGAATCTAATCCTATTATAATATGTGGGAATATGTTTTCCGATGATTCTTTAAATCCTTACCCTAGTTTAATTTTATGTTATACTAGGCATGGATTAGATCTAATTATATAGATCACACATAAAATTTTAGTAAAATGAAATGTCAATAAATATTATGAACCATCCCATGATCCTTTAAAAATGAACGGATTATCATGAATTTCATTTGAGGAAACCCTAAATGCTGTTAGTGAGGAATCCATATAGAGAATCATACAATTACCTAATATTGGAGTCATGTGAAATTAACAAACTAGAGGAAATTCTTATTTATAGGGTATAGACTCATTTATTTTCTAAATATTTACCATGACATCCACCAAATCATTAGGTAATAGTCTAAGGAGAGATTATATATAGAGAAACTCTTATCACAAAATGCCCCTATATGAAATCCCCTATAAAATTGTATGAGTTAAATAATTAGATACAAGATAATATGGAAAATGGTTTCAAATTTCCTAGTGTATCACTGTGGGGTACTCCTATACACATTGTATTGAAAATGGATGGTTCAAATGGATGTGTATTAATTTTTAGGATCTCAGCATGGTCAACATAATTAACATGTATCACCTTCTTGGGATTAATGGTTTGTTATGAAACCTACTAGGAGATAAGAACTTATCGAAGGTGGATCTTCAGTGTAACATCCCAGGAAAATGAAGAATAAGAAATTTTTATATTTATTAATATTTTGAATTAAATATAAATTTTACTTTAAAAGGGTTGCTATGTTCGATAGCGTACCCGATACACAACAACGAGATTCATTGAAATCTTACATTTCACACTAATAATATAATATTATTATTTTAAAAGGTATTTAAATCCTAGCCATTGTATCGGCGGGAATGAACAAAACTAAATACAATATTAGTATAATTTTTTGTTAAATGTATTTACATTTATCCAATAAAAGTTAGATGCTTTAAATGTGAATGAATCTAATTTTAAGCATAATTTACATTAAAAGGTCGATTTACCACCTTTTAACGGAGAACCCTCATTAAATATTGCTTTTTCACTTTAATAAATTATATATGACCAAATAAAATCCTACTTTAGATAGGGATATATAAATTCACTTTGTGTAAATTTTTGGAATTTTTTCGATAAAGTTTGTTTCTTAATGAATAATTCAAATATTGTATTTTAATTCAAAACTACGTTTTAATATAATTTATTTATATAGTTATATTATATTTTTAACTGGTTTTAAAGGGTAATTATAATATCTGTTTACCATTTAATCCAATGTTGTTCATTTATATTAGTTTCATTTTGAAATTGGACCTAAATAAGTGTCAATCTTTTGATAATTATTGTTTCTTAAAAACACGCTATTTGTTTTAACAATGAGATTTAATTATAAATTAATTAATGAAACTTCTATGTTTATAATTTGGTAAAATAGAAATCACTTTTTAATTTAGAATACCAAATATATCTTAGGCAGAATTTGTTTGTATTTTTCTGAAAAACCTAAATTTGTAGATGAATAGTGAAACCACTTAGTAGTAGTTAAAAAAGCTGAATTTTCCATTTAATTAACTTTTACCACTTCTGTGAATTGAATTTCGAAAATCTGACATACATGGTTGTTATTAGTTAGAAAAATGTGGTTAAATAAGATGAAAATAATTTTTGGTGATTAGTAACTTTATTCTTTTATTTACCGCGGTTAAAGGTAAATAAGGTATTTCAAGGTAAAAAAAATATTATAATAATTCAAAATTATCTTAACAATTGTACAAACCTCATTGGTTGATTCATTTATGACCATGGGAATATTTGGGTCGATTTTGGCACCCCATGGAGCCACTTATAAACGATAATGACACTATAGATTAATTAATTTAAAGTAAAGGAAAAAATGACATAATCAAAAATCTTTTAGTAAATTAATTTTTATATGGGGTTATATAAGTCATATTTTCGACTATAAATAATATCTAGAAATCTAAAAATATTTCCTAAATTATAAGTCCCCAGCCTTAAACATTACTTAATCTTGAGTTATTTCAAGAATACACGTTGAGGATCTTTTGAAGTTTAGAGTTTTAGAGAATTAGATCATAAATAATGCATTACACTCCACATTTAAACAAAGTGGTTACATAAAAGATAGTACTCATTTTTTCCATCATCGGAAATATATTTAAAATAAAACATAGATTCTTTCTTGACACTTCCTTGATACTATCATCAAATCCTCTGCCTTTCCCTTGACCTGTGAAAAACATTTCAAAAACATGGGATGAGCATAAAAAGCTCAGCAAGGGATATAAAAGTATGAAATGAAAACATTAGTCCATGTATGAAATCATAATTTACTACTAAAACATAATAATTTTAACATACCTCATAAAATCATGAATAAATCTTAGAAATCCTAAGACATAAAGGTAACTTTAGGCATTCATAACATTCTTACGTAGGGAATAACCCTCATAGTTACGTTTGAAATACACATCACAATATATTCCCTAAATCTCTTCAGAGAAACCTTAACGTTTAACCCCTTCGCATTACCCAATGAATTAGAGATCTAAATCGGGCTCACCCTCCATTAGTTTATCAGGGAACCACCCGTCTTCATAACAATCCCCCAGAACCATAACATAATCGTATCACATAAAACATGCATAAAGGAAACATAACATTTCCACATTTCAATCACAATATATCAATACAACACATTGATATAATAAAAACATTATGAAAACCATTTTTAATAACCAAATAAAAGAAAACTAAAACATGGTATTAATTTTTCCTTTTTAAAAATTGTTATGGCTTGTAGAGGAAGCCGAAACTCAAATAATGGTCATGACGGCGGAGAAGTCGTTGTCACCGCATACGTACGACAAAAAAACATTCCTTTTGTCATTTAGTAAAACACTTCGTATAAAAAATATTCCTTTTGAATAGATGTAAAATTCAAAGGTGTTTATACAACGTATAAAAGAAAGTTGTGTATAAAACAAAATATGCCTCAATGAAAGGAGATTGAGACGATGTCCCTTACCTCGAGTCCGACTTGACTCGATCGTTCTTTGACCTCCTAAATAATAAACTTGAGTTAATTTATACTTGCTTAAGAACATTTTTCAAGTTCATTATTCCTTTTTATATCAATTATTACCATGTTATGAACACTATGTAATTATTTATGTTAATAATGGTCGTTTTGTCGATCATTGGTACTTGAGTCAAAAATAAACTCTTTATAATTACAATTTGTTCATGTATCCATTATATCTAGAGTTATATTTATGATGTATATATCATATATATCATATATATCTAGTATATATACATGAATTTATAATATTACATAACATTTAGAGGTAAAAAATGAAATGTACCGTTCATGGAGACGGTAAGTCGTACGTACGCATGGACGCTACTTTCCTTTCTATTTTGTATTTTATGGAATGGAATCATAATGATATAAAGGTATATTATAATTCCAATATAATATCATATATAATATCATTAACTCCATCCTTTATACGTCCCACATATGGCATTAACGAATCAAATCACTTTGAGGGGGCGGTAGTCCTCACTTCCTAAAATGAAGATATTGTGTTTACCCATAATGGAAACCATAAAAGTATGCCAAAAATGAAAAATATATAAGCTTAAGGAAAACATAAAAATATTATATATCATATATAAATATAGTGTCATGTTAATGGCCACCTTTTAAGGTGTTATAAGAATATTGAACAATCATCGTTTCGTGAGGCAGAAATCCGCCATCCACAGAAACAGTATGCTATTTAACTATTAGATGAAGTTGTGTGTGAGTTTAGCTCAAATCCTTCTAATAACAACATCCTAGTATATTGAATATACTGGTGTTGTTACAAAATAAAGGAATAAAAATATTTTAGGTGGTTGGAGAAGCAAAATAAAACAAAAGAACATTAGAGAAGTCTTTACCTTTAAATCGGGTAACTCTCCATGGATTGAACCAAAAGGATTTCTTAAAGAGCTTCCTGCCTAAGGTAAGGCTTCTAGGATGAAGAGAGGGATGTGGAGAGATAAAATGAGCATAGATTGGCCGATCCAATGGCTTGGGAGGTGTGTGTGATAAAACGCTATTTTATTTAATATTTTATTGATAATAAATGATATAATTTCCTCAAATTATGTTAAATATGTTCAATTAGAATGTATTTGGGATTAGATCATTCATTTGAATATTTGATGAAAATTCCAATTTAACCCTTTCAAAATCACTGTAGTATTTCAACATAAATATTTTCATTTGAATTATTTGAACTGAATATTTTGTAACTGTATTCCCTACTTCATTGGATACAACTTTTATTCATGACACTTGATAAAAATTATGCATCTAGATAGAGTAATTGGGCCATAAAATCAAAGGTGGGCTGGGCACACCAGAATGGAGAATCTTCTTTATTTCTGCCATAACTCCTTCATCTTAGCTTTGATTGATCCCAAATTGTTAGAGTAGATAGAGGACCCATGTCTTCAAATATGATCCTTCTAGAAGGCCAGATAATTTACTCGTTTTGGTTGTCAAATGGGTGGTGCGAGTTGGAATAAAATATTTGGCCGAATTTCCACATTCACACTTGAATCCACTTGTAACCTCTCCTCCCCTTCCCTCAATAAATTGGGGTTTTTCTCATTAGGATGGGTTGGTACATGCATTAGGAAGGTGAGATTAGAAGAGAAGTGTATCCACTCCAATTCTCCAACCATTTCAATAAGGGTAGCTCTTGAAGCAGAGATCCCTTCGATGAAGCCTTCTTATTATCTTTTGTGTTGTAATGCTTTCATTTGTGTAGTAAATTTAATTGTACTTATTTTATTTCTTCTGTTTTCTTATGTTTTATTTAAATTTCATCTTCTCATAATGTTCCTCTTTAGTCTGGAATTCATGAGTAGAAACCTGATTGGGTTCTACACTTTCTAAACCTTTTCACATGCAAAACGTTTCTACGATGATTACGCCACCCATGGAAGAGTATTCATTTAGTAATTGATCTATCTCTTACCTTCTTAATTTATTTATTTTGAATAAATGATCTACTGTAATTCACATACTATGATATATTAATTGAGTTTTCATTTTAAATTAAACTAATAAACAATTGAACAATAAACACAAATCACGCAAGGTCGAGAATTGTGTGAATTGTGAGAGTGCGAACTTAACTGGTAATTTGAAACCACACAGGATCAATATTTAGTGTTAAAATAAAATTCATAAACTCAATTAATTCTAATTTACAGAGAGGATATGTTCCTTAATTTTCCACTGACCATAAGCTAACATTATAACATAAATCAAAGTAGGGTGCTACGATCGCATGTTCCGAAGTTAGCCTAAGGTTAAATTCACTTCATCTTTATGGTAAAGTTAATTCTCGTAGGGTTCAGGATTTAAAAAATTAAGGGATCATAATTAAGTGGATATTAATTTAAATGATAATTATTAAGAATTGAATGAAGTGGTAGATTTAGATCGATTATGCCTTTTAAATATTGTCTAAAAAAATATTTTTGTTGTGTCATTTTAATCGAACTTCATTTCAAAATTTTAAAAAATGGAATCTTCTTCAAGCAAACTTTTTCTAGTTTCATAAATGATAAACCCCCCCCCCCCCAATCCTTTCATGTACTATTTTTATTCTCTTTTATTTTATTTTTAGAATACCATTAATAAGTTGTTTGAATTTATTTCCTCCTTTGAGAGACAACCTTAGTCAACCACTCTGCTGCAGCTAAGTAACCTGAAACCAAACATCATTTGAAGGCACCCACGACATCGCTCTTTCAAATTGGAGTCGTTTCCAGGGAAAAAAGTAATTATTTCAACCAATTAGAGGTATTTATTTATTTTATTTTACATTTTATTCTCTTCCTCTCTTCTTTCTTCCTTCTTTACCCAATCTGATTTCTTTTTTCTTCTTCTTCTTTTATTTTATTCTACTTCTTTTTGGACCATTGTCTCAAACTTATAATTTTCTTTACTATGTTCCACATTCTTTCTTTTCATCTTTCTTTGATTTATGACACAAACTAATCCCGAGGATCTTTTATATCTTGACCCTGAGACTGAACGCAACCATAGGGCACGAATCAGACATTCTCAGTCTATGGGATGTTTCAACATTCAACCAGTTGAAGAATTACTCCAATATCAGAACATTGAAATTGGAAGAAATTCAAATTCAACCATAAAACAAGAACAAATGGCTGAAAATAATGGAAACAAACTTAATATAACCATTCAAGAATTAGCTGCACCTGATATTAACTATCAACCAAATTGTATTGTGTACCCAAATCTCGAATCGGACTTTGAACTAAAATCTGGGTTAATTCACTTACTTCCAAAGTTTCATGGCCTCTATGGTGAGGATCCCAATAAAATTGTGAAAGAATTAAATGTTGTTTTCTCAACCCTAAAACATATAAATGTCTCTGAAGATCAAATAAAATTAAGAGCATTCCCATTTTCACTTGATGGAGCTACAAAGCATTGGATGTATTATTTACAACCTGAAGATGTAACATGTTGAAATGATTTGAAACGTCTTTTCTTGCAGAGATTTTTTCCAGAATTGAGGGCAACATCCATTCTTAAGGAGATCTTAGGGATCAAGCAAGAATAAGGGGAGTCAAGGTATGAGTATGGGGAGAAATTCAAAAAGTTGTGTACAAGCTGCCCACATCACCAAATCAGTGAGAAATTACTCATCTAGTACTTTTATGAAGGACTCCTACCTATAGAGAGAAGTATGGTGGATGATACGGCTGGAGGAGCATTGGTGGATAAGACACCATTAGCCGCACGTGCATTGATCGACTAGATGGCAAAAAACTCCAAAAAATTTGGTGATCGAGGTACACCACATGTCAGGGGAGTACGTCAGGTAAGTCCTTCTTCTCTTGAAATGTCATTTGATTGATACCAAGTAGGAAGAATTGAAAACTATGGTGAGGTAGATTGCATTGGCTCAAAAGACATCCCAACCCCACCCTTCAAGGCCTTGTGGAATTTTCACTGAGAGAAGCCACCCAACTGACTGTTTCCCACAACTACATGAGACAGAGGATTGCGCAACAGTATTCCCAGGGAGACCATTTCAGCAGCAACAAAAACCATATCCCCAAAAGAATTTTGATTCATTTTCTCCAACATAAAACCAAGGGTGTAAAGATCAACCGGATATGAGGTGTGGCTCTGGAAAACAACAAAGGCCACCCTTTCAACAAAACTTCTTGTAGCCTCCGCCTTACCAGTAGGGTTTCTAACAACCCCAAAGGAGATTTGAAGCCCAAGCATCAACAAGCCAACAACAAGGGAATCCCCCACCAAAGGTAGATTCTAATACTAATGATATTTTGAAGAAAATTGTTCTTAATCAATAGAATGAGCTGAAGAGTCAATGTTCATAGCTGAGGGAGTTGAAGACTCAAATGAGTCATATTTCCACTACCCTCCATGAACTTGTATGTAAGAATTCCAGAAATATACCTTCCCAACCCCCTCAAAATCCAAAGGGGAATGTTAAGCAAATGAATGAAACATCGGTACCTACCTTTCCACCAGGATTCACCTCTAATCCATAGAATCTTCATTCCATACTAACTGGTGAGAAATCCAAGAAGAAAGATAAATGTCAGAAAAATATTGATGATGTTCCTCCTAAACCCCTTCCTTTTCCAAACAGGATTGTTCAAACCAACAAGATGGTTGAAGAAGCAATTCAAAAGGTGGTTTTGGACACATTCAAGCGTGTGGAGATCAACATTCCTCTACTTGAAGCCATTAAGATAATCCCAAGGTATGCCAAATTCTTAAAATAACTCTGCACCAATCGAAGAGGGCTCAAGGGAAATGAGAGGATCAACCTTGGAAGAAATGTCTCAGCACTCATTACACCAACTCTAGCAATGCCAACAAAGTTCAAGGATCCTAGGACATTCACCATCCCATGTACCATAGGGTAGTTTCACTTCTCCGATGCTATTTGTGAATTAGGATCTTCAATAAATGTGATACCTCACTCTGTATTCTCTTCCTTGCAGGTTGGTGAGTTGAAGCCAACAAGAGTAGTGGTGGAGTTGGAAAATAGAGCTATAGCATATCCAGCGGGAGTCCTTGAGGACGTACTTGTCCGGGTAAGAGAAATGATCTTCCCAGCAGATTTCTATGTGCTTAACATGGAGGATGATTAGGTAAGTTCTCATGATCCCATAATTATAGGTAGACCCTTCCTCAAAACTGCAAAAACTATCATAAATGTCAATGAGGGTACACTTTCCATGGAGTTTGTAGATGAAGTTGTGATATTTAATGTTATGGATTCCATGAAGTACCCATCAAGGTATCACTCTGCATTTGTTATCTCCCATTTTGAACAACCAAATAAAAACCCCATGGAATTTGATTGTTCTATTCTTAGGGAGATTATGAGTATTGGTTATAGTTTGATGTCTAAGAGTACTTCCACACCTATTTCTAATGCAAAATACTCTATTAGAATTGATTTTTAAATGCAATCATACTCTGATTTTTATCATGTGAACTCTGATTATGAAATGGCTGTTGAGTATGATGATGGATTTGATGCTTTATTCTCTGATTTTGATTATGTGTATTCTGATATTGATGCTCTTTGTGCACATATTTTAGTTCCTTCTATGTCTCCATCCATACACCACCCCCCTACACTGTAACTCAAGCCATTGCCACCAAATCTCAAATACTAATACTTGTTGTGTGGTGAGAAATTACCTATTATCATTGCTAACAATCTCCCTTTTGAACATGAAGAAATTTTTTTGAATATTTTGAGACAGAACATTAGGGAAATTGGGTGTACCTTGGCTGACATATCAGGTATTAGCCCCTCCATTTGTACACATAGTATTATTTTAGACGATGGGGCTAAATCAGTGAGGCAACCACAAAGGAGACTCAATCGAACACTTTTTGAGGTTGTTAAAAAAGAAGTTGAAAAATTGCTCGAGGCTCGTATAATCATTCCCATTTCAGATTCTCAGTGGGTAAGTCCTATTCAGTTTGTGCCTAAGAAGAGTGGTGGTACTGTTGTTAAAAATGATAAAGATGAGTTAGTTCCAATGAGGGTGCAAAACAGTTGGCGTGTGTGTATTGATTATAGGAAACTAAATCAGTCCACTCACAAAGGCCATTTCCCCCTCCCATTTATTGAACAGATGCTTGAGAGACTAGCTGGGAATACACACTATTGTTTCTTGGAAGGATTTTCAAGATATTTTCAGGTTCCTATATCTCCGTAGGATCAGGAGAAGACTACATTAACCTGTCCCTTTGGCACATTTGCTTACAGAAGGATGCCATTTGGACTTGTCACACCACAGGTACCTTCCCGAGATGCATGGTGAGTATTTTTTATGATTTTATTGAGACCTACATGGAGGTATTTATGGATGATTTTACAGTGTATGGGTCTTCATTTGATGAATGTCTAATTAGTTTGGGAAAGGTGTTGAATCATTTTATTGAGAAGAATCTGGTCCTAAACATTGAAAAGTGTCATTTCATGGTAGATCATGGAATTATCTTAGGGCATGTAGTGTCAAAACATGGGATATAGGTTAATAGATCTATGATAGACATTATTTCATCCTTACTATATCTTTCATGTGTTTGTGATGTTAGATCTTTCCTAGGGCATGTAGTATTTTATCGACGCTTCATCAAAGATTATAGTAATATTGCTCTTCCTATGTCACGATTACACCAAAAGGATTATAATTTTGTGTTTGATGATTCTTGAAGGACTTCCTTTAATGAGCTAAAGATGTGTCTGGCCACTCCACCGATCATACATCCCCCATGGTGGGAGTTTCCTATTGAACTTATGTGTGACGCCTCCAACTTCGCGGTTGGAGCTGTCTTATCTCAGAGGGTGGAGGGACATTCACATGTGATCTCCTATGCATCAAGGACAATGGATTCAACCCAATCAAACTACACAACCATGGAAAATGAGTTTCTTGTTGTCATATTTTCTTTTGATAAATTCGGTTCATATTTATTGGGCTCTAAATTAGTTGTTTTTTCTGACCATGCAGCTCTAATCTACCTCTTGATGAAGCCAGATACAAAGCCCAGGCTGGTCAGATGGATGCTCCTTCAAGAATTTGATATTGAGATAAAGGAAAAAAAGGTGCCAAGAAACTTGGTGGCGGACCACATGATTAGTATTACTCACACACGAGAGGGTGACACCTTTGACAAGGTACCAATTTGGAACACTTTCCCTGATGAGCATCTCTATACCATCTCAGGTACGCATCCTTGGTATGCTGATTTAGTTAATTACATTGTTGGCTCTAAAATACCAGTAAATTTGAAGAAACATGAAGTCCAAAAATTAAAGAGTGAGTCAGGATTTTATGTTTGGGATGATCCATACTTATGGAGCATGTGTAGTGACCTAGTTATTAGGATGTGTGTTCCTAATCATGAGTTTGAGTCTGTTTTTCAATTCTGTCATACACTTGCATGTGGTGGACACTTTGGACCCCAATGAAAAGATATGAATGTTTTGGACTCTGGATTATATTGTCCTAGCTTATTCCATGATTCCCAAGTGTTTATTAAGTTATTCTCTCGTTGCCAACACACTGGGAACATTTCTAGGATACATGAGTTTCCCCAACAACCCGTCCTATTTTGTGAGATTTTTGATGTATGGGGCATTGATTTTATGGGTCCTTTTCCTAGTTCATTTGGATTTTTGTATATTTTGGTTGCTGTTGATTATGTGAGTAAATGGGTAGAGGCCAAGGCCACCCGGACTGACGATTCTCATATTGTAATGGATTTTGTCAAGGATAAATTTTTCTGCAGGTTTGGAGTACCAAAGGCCATCATCAGTGACCAAGGGACACACTTTTGCAATAGTAATTTTACTTCCCTCTTTTGTATGTATGGTGTGACACAAAAAACATCAACACCATGACACCCCCAAACAAATGGCCAAGTTGATGTTTCAAATCGTGAGTTAAAACTAATTTTGGGGAAAACCGTGCATCCAAATAGGAAGGATTGGAGAAAGTGCTTGGATGATGCATTGTGGGCTTATAGGATAGCATACAAGACACCCATTGGCATGTCCCCATTTCAGATTGTTTTTCGGAAAGCATGTCATCTCCCAGTAGAAGTTGAGCATCGAGCTTATTGAGCTATAAAGAAATGCAACATGGATTTGACCCATGATGGAATCCAAAGGAAGCTCCAAATTCAAGATCTTGAGGAGATTATATTTTCTTCATATGAGAACTCAAGGCTCTATAAGGAAAAATAAAAAGCAACTCATGATAAAATGATCCAACAAAAGGAGTTTCATGTTGGAGAGAAAGTCCTTCTCTATAGTTCACGACTGAAGCTGATGCCTAGTAAGTTGTGCTCTAGATGGTTAGGTCCTTATATTCTGTGTAATGTTTTTCCTTATGGTGCAGTGAAGATCACACAAGAGGACACTGGAAGAAGATTTACAGTCAATGGGAAACGTTTTAAGAGATAAATTGAGGGACTTCCTACTGATGTAGTGGATATTATCACACTGCATGACACCATCATCACATGAGCACATTAGGCTATTCCTAACCCTTTCACATTTATATTATTTGTCCTATTTAAAAATTATGCATTTCATGTGAATATATCATCTCATGGGTTCACATTGAGGATAATGCAATATTATAATTGTGGGGGAGGGAACCTTTTAGTTTAGTAATTTCAATTGTTTTCCTATTTAAAAAAAAACAAAACAAATTGTGTGTTTTTTTCAAATTTTGTGTGTTTATTTTTCAATTTTCTTTGTGTTTTTGAAATTTTTGAGCTGAAATGATTCTCATCACAATTTTTGAATGCATATCAATGAGTGAAACAATTTAAACCTTGAAACTAAGCTTAAATTAATGCTGAAATGACGTTGTTTCAAGTTCAAATATTTACTAATTTCATGAAAAGTACACTAAATTTTGAATCCCATGCCACATATCACTGTATTTATATTTGAAACCAGTTTCCTGTGAGGCTTCTAAACCATTATTTTCATATTATTTACATTCAACTCACTTCTTGAGAGAACCAAACAATTCTTGATTTAACCAGAATTTGATTTATTTTTGTCAAAACTTGAGGGTTAGAGGTACTTATGTTTAAATGATTGAGGAATTTGTTTGGTACTAAAGCCCCTATTTCAAAGAATCGTTTTTATAATGGCCTACCATTAACATTTAATCCTTTTATACCTTGTAATACATGCACATATTATTAGGTGAGCCACATTACAAGACAATTTTCCCTATCCAACCAACTCTTGAAGTAAAATTACATAATCTAGTTGATCTTAAGTGTGGGGGAAGCTGTCTTGTGTTGTGCTACCACATTCTGTGATACTTTGGGTGAAAAACTAAATTTTGAAGAGATGTCTTTTCTACTGAATAAAATAATTATATTTAAAGTTGTGCCTTTTATGGAGCTTTCATGATAAGTGAGGTTGTGCCTTTTCTGGAGCTTCTAATTCATGTAGAAAGTTGTGCCTATCTGGAGCTTTTAAGAAAATCATGTTCGAGAATATTGACATTTTTACTGCAGAAATGTTGAATGGTGTGAAAATTACAATATTTTTAATGATGATGGAGATTAATTGATACTATGGGGAGTGAGGAGAATGCCATATATAAGTGAAAATTAGATTAATGCAATTTTTTTTCATAAAGTGTCAAGCCCTCCTCATTCAGCCTCAGAATTTTTAACATCTAAATCCTACCAACCGAAAGACATAGAACAACCCTGAAAAGTCTTCATGATAAAAATACATCCTTGACTCACATTGGTTGGCGATGTAAGAATTTATCAAGCCTATGGTGACCCTTGTATGAGTTTGGATGAGAAAGACTTTGCAAAAAAATTAATATTTGTGTGATAAGAGAAAATTCAAGTGAGGTAACTATTCTGTACAGGGGAGGATAAATAAAGTGGAAATATATTGAATGATATAAATTAAGAACTTGAAATAATGGTTTTTTATGAGGCATGATATATTTTGTTTCTTAGTGTGTAACTGTTTGATCTCAAGGATATGTGTTTTAAAATTGGTTTTGATTTGATATTGATGTTTACTTGATATGAGATTTTGCTCAGAAGTGCAAAAGGGTAAGTGTGGGGGGAGTTGATAAAACACTATTTTATTGAATATTTTATTGATTATAAATGATATAATTTCCTCACATTATGTTAAATATGTTTAATTAGAAATTATTTGGGTTTAGATCATTCATTTGAATATTTGTTGAAAATTACAGTTTTACCCTTTCAAAATCACTGTAGTATTTCAATCCTAAATATTTTTAATTGAATTATTCGAACATAATATTTTTTAACTGTGTTCCTTACTTCATTTTATACAAATTGTATTCAGGACACATGATAAAAATAATGCATCTGGATGGAGTAATTGGGCCATAAATCAAAGGTGGGCTGGACATGCCAAAATGGAGAGGCTTCTATATTTCAGACATAACTCCTTCATCTATGACTTTATTGAGCCAAAATATATAGAGGATATAGAGTACCCATATCCTCACATATTATCTTCATGGAATACCATCCAATTAACGTGTTTTGGTGGTCAAATGGGAAGTGCTATTTAGAATAAATTATTTGGCTGAATTTCCACATTCACACTTGAAACCACTTGTAACCTCTCCTCCACTTCCCTCTATAAATTGTATTTTTTTCTCATTTGGAGTGGTTGAGACGTGAATTAGGAATTTTAGGGCAGAGGAGAAGTGTATCCACTCCAATTCTCCAACTATTTAAATAACGGTATCTCTTGGAGCAAGGATCCCTTCGACGGAGCCTTCTTCTTCTCCTTCGTGTTGTAATGCTTCCATTTGTGTAGTAAATATCTTTGTACTTATTTTATTTCTTCTATTTTCTTATATTTTATTTAAATTTATTCTTATATTAATCTTCCTCTTTGGTCTGGAATTATTGAGTAGAAACATGATTGGGTTTTACCCTTTCTAAACCATTGCACATGCTAAACGTTTCTCCGATGATTACGCGACCCATGGAAGAGTAGTATTTTAGTAATCGATCTATATCTTACCATCTTAATTAATTTATTTTGAATCAATGAGATACTTTAATTCACTTAATATGATCTATTAATTTATTTTTTATTTTAAATGAAACTAATAAAGCAATTGAACTATAAACACAAATCACACGAGGTCGAGAATTGTGTGAATTATGAGAGCACGGACATAACTGGTAATTCAAAACCACACGGGATCAGTTTGTAGTGTTCAAATATAATCCCTAAACACAATTAATTTTAATTTCTAGAGATTATATGTTCCTTAATTTACCACTAACCATAATCTAGCCTTAGAACATAAATCAAAGCAGTGTGCTACGATCACATGTTCCGAAGTTATCCTAAGGTTAAATTCACTTCATCTTTGTGGTAAAGTTAATTCTCGTAGGGTTCGGGATTTAACAAGTTATGGGATCATAATTAAGTAGATATTAATTTAAATGATAATGATTAATAAGTTAATGAAGACGTTGATTTAGATCGATTACGCCTTTTAAATATTGTCTAAAAAACATCTTTTTGTTGTGTCATTTTAATCGAACTTCATTTCAAAATTAAAAAAATGCAATATTCTTCCAGAAAACTTCTTCTAGATTCATAAACGATAAACCCCCCCATCCGTTCAAGTATTATTTATATTCTCTTGTATTTTACTTTTAGAATACCTTTAACAAGTTGTTTGAATTTACTTCATCCTTTGAGAGACTACCTTAGTTAGCCACTCGGTTGCACCTAAGTAACCCGAAACAAAACATCATTTGAAGGCTCCCATGACAGTGCTCTTTCAGTGTGTAAATAGGTATAGTTGGGGGCCTTTTATAATAGGATAGGAGGGGCACTCTTGGAAAGTTATAAAATGTTAATTTATATTAAAATGAGTTTAGGATTTTAAAGGTCCCAAATTGATATATTTAGAGGATAAGGTGATAAGGGTTCGAAATATACTCATCCAATAGGTCTTTGAAAAGTGCAAGTCTTAGATTTTACATTATCTTTTCATTTTATTTAAATCGTTCAATAATGAGGTAATTGTTGCATCATCATGTTGTCATACATAATTTAATTTATTTAATGTCTAAAAATTATAAAGAAAATACTATAATGTAGGAAATCTTTTTATATTTCCAATAATTATTTATAGTCCAAGATATCATTTATGTAGACAAAATTTAATATGTTTTACTCAGGTGATACATTCTTTTGTGATATTCTCCTTTCTTTAAAAATAAAAATATAAAGTGTCACTTTCACCCAAAAGTGATTCCATGGGGTTCCTAAGTTTGGCACAAGGCATTCCATGGTCGGACATGACACAACCAGTAGCATTAGGACACATGTAGGGGTTATTTCTTATTATTATGATATTATTTTATTATCCTTAACTACCCGATTACTAATTAATCAAGATAATTAATTATAATTACCATCGTTACTATTCATAATTTCCAAAAACAAAAGAGTCTTAATTACATAATTTGGACCTTCTGATTCCAAATATGGAATTCATTTTACCAAATTCCAAACATAGAAATTTCAATAATGAATTTAAAAATAATTCCTGTTGTCAAAACAAATAGCGGGTTTTTTTGAAACAATATCTATGAAAGGTTTGGAACTTGTTTATGCCCAATTCCAAAGTGAAATTAATTCTAATGAACACCATTGGATTAAATGGTAAAAATATATTCTAATTACACTTTAAAACCAATTAAAATATAATATAAACACATAATTAAATTAGATGAAAAATCAGTTTTGATGTAAAATGCAGTATTTTTCACTATTCATTAAAAAATGAACATGGTCAGAAAAATACCAAAAAATTTATCCAAAGTAAATTTCATTGTCCCAATAATAAATAATGAGTTTATTTTGACGAATAGAACTTGTAAAATTGTCAAAAGATAGATTTAATATTGGTTTTCCATCAAAAGGTGGTAAAACAATTTTTTAAAAATATTAGAGAATTCTATGCTTACGATTGGATTTATTCTCATTTTAAGACTCTAAAACACTATCTAATTCATAAATAGACATAGATAAGAATATCTATTATTAATTACTTACTTGGGATGTTACATCCTTCCCCCTTTAAAAAATTGCATCCCTAGAATTTATTTACTTATCGAATAAGTGGGGGGTATTTATCCCTCATTGCATTTCAGATCCCCATGTTGCCTCTTCAATCATGTAGTCTTTCCATAATACCATTACATGATGAATCACCTTATTCTGCAACACTTGCTCTTTGTGGTCAAGAATCTGGACTGGTTGTTCCTCATAAGATAGATTCTCTTCCAGCTGAACTACTTATGGACTCAAAACATGATACGGATCTGGCATGTACTTCCTTAACATTGAAACATGGAAAACATTATGTACCTGAGATAAAATCGGAGGCAAATCCACTCGGTATGAAACTGATCCAACTCTCTCCAGAATTTCATATGGTCCAATGAACCATGGACTCAGCTTTCCGTTCTCACAAAATCGCATCACACTTTTCCATGGTTATACTTTAAGAAAAACATGATCACCTACCTCAAAAGTTAGATCCTTCCTCCTATTGTCTGCATAACTCTTCTGCCTGCTCTGATCTGTTCTCATGTTTCACTATATCAGCTGAACTTTTTCTGCCAACTCTTCTACCAATTCCGGTCCCATCAATTTCCTTTCACCCACTTCATCCCATAAAGCTGGAGTTTGGCACCGCTTGCCATATAATTCCTCAAATGGTGCCATATGTATACTGGAATGAAAACTGTTATTATAAGAAATCTCAACCAAAGAAAGTTGTTGGTCCCAAATTCCCTGATAATCCATCGAACAATCACATAGCATATCCTCCAAAGTCTGAATCATTCGTTCTGACTTCCCATCTAATTGTGGATGAAAAGCTGTACTAAAATTCAATTCAGTACCCAATGACTTATGAAGGCCTTTCCAAAAGTTAGAAGTGAACCTGGGATCACAGTTAGATACAATGGAGAGAGGAACTTCATGTAACCCGACTATCTCTTTAAGATACAAATGGAAAATTTGATCTAGGGAAAAGTATCTCGTATAGAAAGGATATGAGTAGATTTAGTCAAGCGATCAACAATAACCCAGATTACATTATTACCTCGAGGTGTCTTCGGCAATACCACAACGAAGTCCATGGATATATTCTGCCAGTTCCACTCTGGCACTGGTAAAGGCTGAAGCATCCCTTTCATTAATTACCACTCTGCTTTAACCTATTGACAAGTTAAACACTTCACAGTAAAATCAGCAATATCTCTTTTCATTCCGTCCCACCAGTAATACTCCCGAAGATCTCTATACATCTTAGTACTGCCTATATGAACTGAAAACGGAGAACTATGAGCTTCACATAACAACTATCTCTTCAACTGTGAATCACAAGGCACACATAATCTCTTCCAAAATCTCAAAACACAATCATTATCAATGTTGAATTCAGGAAACATACCCTTCTGAACCAGCTCTACCTTTTTCTGCAACTCACTGTCTTGATTTTATGCTTTCTTAATTCTGTCTGATATAGAATATTTCACTGATACCTAAAACAAAACATAAGCACATCCTGCACCAACAACTTCTATTCCAAATTTCATCAAATCCATAACCAAAGGATTACTTTCCAAATGCAACATTGTTAATGAAGCATTACTTTTTCGACTCAATGCATCAGCCACTTTATTTTCTTTTCACGGATGGTAATGAATTGTGCAATAATAATCCTTGATTAATTCTAGCCATCAACTATATCTCATGTTCCATTATTTCCGAGTGAATATATACTTTAAACTTTTGTGATCAGTATATATTTCACACTTTACACCATACAAATGATTCCTCCAAATTTTTAAAGTGGAAACAACAGCAACTAATTCCAAATCACGTGTAGGGTAATTTACCTCATGAGTTTTCAACTGACATGAAGCATAAGAAATTACCTGATCATTTATCATTAGGACGCAACCATGTCCTTTCAATGAAGAATCACTATAGATAACAAACTCCCCATTCCTGTAAGGTAGTGCCAAATCTAGAGCATTCACCATTCTTATTTTCAGTTCCTGAAAACAATCATCACATTCTTTTGTCCAAATAAACTTAACACCCTTCCAAGTTATCTTAGTTATTGGACTAGATAAAGTGGAAAATTTTCTAAAAAACCTTCGATAATAGCCTGCCAAACCAAGGAATCTATGAATCTCAGTTACATTTGTGGGTCTTGGACATTCTTCAACAACCTTTGTTTTTGCAGGATCAATAGTTATTCCATATTTAGAAACAGTATGACCAAGGAAAGAAATTTGTTGCAACCAAAACTAACAATTGCTAAATTTCCCAAACAATTTATTTTCTTTTTACGGTTTTCAGAATAACCCTTAGATGACTTTCATGGTCCTATTCACTTTTAGAAAACACCAAAATATCATCAATGAAAACAACCAAAAACATATCCATGAACTCATGTAAAATTCTATTCATAAGGTCCATGAATACAGCAGGTGCATTGGTTAGCCCAAAAGGCATAACTACAAATTCATAATGGACATATCTTGTACGAAATGTAGTATTCGGAATATTTTCTTCCTTTACCTTAAACTGATGGTACCCCGATCTCAGGACAATCTTTTAAAAATACTGAGATCCCTGGAGCTGATCAAAAAAATCATCGATATAAGGAAAAGGATATTTGTTCTTAACAGTGATGTTATTTAAGGCTCTATAGTCAATGCAAAGTCTCATTGAACCATCAATCTTTTTAACAAATAAAACAGGATAACCCCATGGTGATGTGATAGGTTGAATGAAACCTTTCTCTAATAAATCTTGCAATTGCTCCTTCAACTCTAAAAGTTCAATTTTAGCCATTTGATAAGGGAGTTTTGAAATTGGATTAGCATCGGGAACTAAGTCAACAGTAAATTCAACTTCCCGATCTAGTATTATTCTAGGAAACTCATTAAGAAAAACATTAGGATACTCATTTACCAGTGGCACATCATTAATCTAAACAGTTCCTTTGTTTTCAACAATATGTGCACGGTAACATTCATTTCCATATTTTAAAATTTTTTCAGCCTCTTGATATGATATTAATAGTAGGGGTTCATTCTTGTACACAAACTGAAATTATTTCTAAAAAAAACATCTTCATCTCTACAATCAATCTTTTCATGGTAAACGGAGAGCCAATCCATACCCAGGATAACATCAAACTCTACTAGAGGTAAAACAATAAGGTTTTCAATTAGGTTCTTTCCACGAAAATGGATAGGAAGATTCTTATAAATTCTTTCTGCCTCAATATTTCCCCCAGGTGTTTTTACCACATGTTCATGAGTCATTTCTTGAGATGGTATTCCCATTTTACTAGAAGAGTTTTTAGAGATTAAAGAATGTGTAGACCCTGAATCAAACAACACACTGGCATAATATGAAAAAACAATGTACCTGATACCACTTCATTTGATGGCCCAACATCTGCTGATGTAGTTCAAAAGGATTTCACCACCCCTTTCTGGATGTAGTTTAACTTCTTCCCATCACTCGATCTCTTTGTCGGACACTCGTTTGCATAGTGACTCATCTAATTGCACTTAAAACATTTCACTAACTGTAAATCAAATTTGGTCTTACCATCACTCTGATCTTTTTCCGGGAAATAAAGAGCCTTATGTCCCATATTACCACATCAGTAGCACTTTCCAGAATTCATAAGACATTCCTTATCATGCCTTTTACCACATTTATCAAAAAATGGAAACTTAGTTTTCTTACCATCAGGCCTTTTTGAAGAATTCTTCCCTTTCTCTTGTGACCTCGGTCTCTTCTTCTGTTGGTTTTATAGGACACTTGATCATTGGAAAACTCCATTTCCACCTTATCTGTACACCGAACAATATTTTGATAACTTTTGAACTTACGAGAAGCTAATTCTCTTCGATATTTTGGCTTTAATCCTGAGTAAAAACGATTGATTTTACTATCAAGGTCTCGGATAATATTTGGAGCATACCTTGCCAATTGATTAAACCTCTCTTCATAAGCAGCCACTGAGTCGTCCTCTTGCCTCAATTCCAAGAATTTTTTTTCCATCCTAAGTCAAACAGCGTTAGGAAAATACTTCTTAAGAAACATACCTTTGAATTCATCCCAGTCGAGAGCCTCAATCTCATCAGCATCCCTGATATTCTTAACTATCAACCACCACTGATCCACTTCAACCTAAAAATGGTCAATAGTAAGACTAACCTTTTTATTGTTTGAATACCCCATGAAATCGAAAATCTTATCCAGTGCTTTAATCCACCCATTAGCTATCATAGGGTCAGATGATCCTCTGAATGATGTAGGATGTTGCCTCATGAAATGTTCCACCACTGACATGTTCCTCTGCAGTTGATCAGGATGATCTTGTGCATGGATACCAACACCATTTATCGCTTGAGTCAACTGCGCCATTACTACAACAAACTATTCAGTTCCAATTCTTACCATCTTAGGATAATGATTCAGAAGGGAATTTCTTTCTATATGCCTTCCTAGAATTGTTTCCCTATTTCTTCTATGGAAAACCATTCTGAAAAAACATGTCTTAGATGAAGGAACATGGTAATCTTCAAATGCTATATCATTTCAATTTGACCATAAAAAATATTTTCGGATAATAATTTAATAGAATTCTTACTCCTAATGTTATCTAAACCGACCTATGATACCAACTATAAGGCCCCATCCTTAAACATTACTTTATCTTGAGTTATTTCAAGAATACCTGTTGAGGATCTTTTCAGGTTTAGAGTTTTAGAGAAGTAGATCATAAATCATGCATTACACTCCACATATAAACAAAGTGGTTACATAAAATATAGTACTCATTTTTTCCATCATAAGAAACATATTTAAAATAAAAAATAGATTCTTTCTTTACACTTCCTTAAAACTATCATCACATCATGTACCTCTCCCTTTAAGTGTGAAAAACATTTCAAAAAAATGGGATGAGCATAAAAATCACAACAATAGATATAAAAGTAAGAAATGAATACATTAGTCCATGTATGAAATCATACTTTACTCGTAAAACATAATCATTTTAACATTCCTCATCAAATCATGAATAATTCATAGAAATCATAAGACATAATGGTAACTTTATGCATTCATAACATTCTTACGTAGGGAGTAACCCTCATGGTTACATTTGGAATACCCATCACAGTATATTCCCTAAATCTCTTCAGAGAAACCTTAACATTTAACCCCTTCATGTTACCCAATGCATTGGAGAGCTATATCGGTCTCACCCACCCTTAGTTTATCATGGAACCACCCGTCTTCATAACAATTCCCTAGAACCATAACATAATCGTATCACATAAAACAAGCATAAAGGAAACATAACATTTCTACATTTCAATCACAAGATATCAATACAACATATTGATATAATAAAAACATTATGAAACCCATTTTTAATACCAAAGTAAAAGAAAAGTAAAACATGGTATTTATTTTTCATTTTAAAAAAATGGTATGGCTTGTAGAGCAAGCCGAAACTCATATAATGGTCATAACGGAGGAGAAGTCGTTGTCGCCACATACATACGACAAAAAATACATTCCTTTTGTCGTTTAGTAAAATGATTCAAATAAAAATGATTCCTTTTGAAAAGACATAAAAGTCAAAGGGTCTTATACACCGTATAGAAAGAAGTTTTGTATAAAACAAAATGTGCCTCAATGAAAGGAGATTGAGACGAAGTCCCTTACCTCAGGTCCGACTTGAATCGATCGATCTTTAACCTCCTAAATAATAATCTTGTGTTAATTTCTAATTTCTTAAGAACATTTTTCAAGTTAATTATTCCTTTTTATATCAATTATTACCATGTTATGAACACTATGTAATTATTTAAGTTAATAATGGTTGTTTTTTTGATCATTGGTACTTGAGTCAAAAATAAACTCTTTATAATTACAAGTTGTTCATGTATCCATTATATCCAGAGTTGTATTTATGATTTATATATCATATATATCATATATATCATATATATCCATTATATACATTCATTTAAAATATTACATAACATTTAGAGGTATGAAATGAAATCCACTATTCATGGAGACGGTAAGCCGTACGTACCCATGAATGCTACTTTAATTTCTATTTCGTATTTAATGGAATGGAATAATAATTATATAAAGTTATATTATAATTCCATTATAATATCATATATAATATCATTAACTCCATCCTTTATACGTCCCACATATGGAATTAACGAATCAAATAACTTTGAGGGGGCGGTAGTCCGCACTTCCTAAAATGAAGATATTGCGTATAATGGAAACCATAAAGGTATTCCAAAAATGAAAAATACATAAGATTAAGGAAACATAAACATATTATATATCATATATAAATATATTGTCATATTAATTGACACTTTTAAGGAGTTAGAAGAATATTGAACAACCATCGTTTCAGGAGGCAGAAATTCTCCATCCACGGAAACAGTATGCTATTTAACCATTAGATGAAGATATGTGTAAGTTTAGCTCGAATACTTCTCATAACCACATCCTAGTATATTTAATAGACTGGTGTTGTTACAAAATAAAGGAATAAAAAGACTTTTGGGGGTTGGAGAAGCAAAATAAAACAAAAGAACATTAGATATGTCTTTACCTTTAAATTGTGTAACTCCCCTTGGATTGAACAAAAAGGGTTTATTGAAGAGATTAATGCCTCAGGTAAGGCTTCTAGGATTAGTATAGGGATTTGGAGAGTTAAAATGAGTAGAGATTGGCCATGCCAATGGCTTGGGAGGTGTCTATAAAGAGGTAGATGTGGGGCCTTTTATAAGAGGAGAGGAGGGGCACTCTTGGAAAGTTATAAAATGTTACATTGTATAAAAATGAGTATCGGATTTTAAAGGTCCCATATTGATATACTTAGAGGATAAGGTGATAAGAGTTAGAAATAGACTCATAAAATAGGTCTTTGACAAGTTTAAGTCTTATATTTTACATTATCTTTTCATTTTATTTAAATCATTCATTAATGAGGTAATCGCTGCATCATAATTATGTCATAAATAATATAATTTATTTAATGTCTAAAAATTATAAAAAAAATACTATGATGTAGAAAATCTTTTTATATTTCCAAAGAGTATTTATAGTCAAAGAGATCATTTATTTAGACAAAACTAAATATGTTTTACTCAGGTGATACATTCTTTAGTGATATTCTCCTTTCTTTAAAAATAAAAAGATAAAGTGTCACTTTCACCCAAAATTTATTCCATGGGGTCCCTATGTTTGGCACAAGATATCCCATGGTCGGCCATGACACAAAAAGTATAATTAAGACACATTTTGGGGTAATTTGTTATTATTATGATATTATTTTATTATCCTTAACTACCCGATTACTAATTAATCAAGATAATTAAAGATAATTACCGTCAATACTATTCATAATGTCCAAATAGAAAAGAGTCTTAATTAAATAATCTGAACCTTCTGATTACAAATATGGAATCCATTTTACCAAATTCCAAACATTCAAATTTCAATAATGAATTTAAAAATAATTCCCGTTGTCAAAACAAATAGCGGGGTTTTTTTAACAATATCTATGAAAAGTTTGGCACTTTTTTATGCCCAATTCCAAAGTGAAATTAATTATAATGAAAACCATTGGAATAAATGGTAAAAATATAATCTAATTGCACTTTAAAACCAATTAAAAGATAATATATCCATATAATTAAATTAGATGAAAAATTAGTTTTGATGTAAACTGCAGTATTTTTAACTAGTCATTAAAAAATGAACATGGTCAGAAAAATACCAAAAATTTATCCAAAGTAAATTTCATTGACCAATCATAAAGAATAAGTTTATTTTGATGAATAGATCTTATAAAATTGTCAAAATATAGATTTAAAAATGGTTCACCATCAAAAGGCGATAAAACAATTTTTTAAAAATATTAGAGAATTCTATGCTTAAGATTGGATTTATTCTCATTTTAAGCCTCTAAAACACTATATAATTCATAAATAGACATAGTTAAGAATATATATTATTCATTACTTACTTGGGATATTACATAAATCATTGTATTTTTATATAATTTTTAGACAACAAATAAATTGAATTAATTATGACACAATAATGATGCAGTATATACCTCATTAATAAATGATTTAAATAAATAAGATTTTAATTATTAAAATATTATCAAAAACCTATCCAATTTCTATTGGATGATTTTTTTCGACCATGAGTCATCTTATCTTCGACTGTAATGATTTTTGGACCTTTAGAAACTGAATATCATTATATAATAAAATAATATTTTCACACATTCCCAAAGATCACCTCCTCTCCCTTATAAAAGAAGAGCACTTCTAACCAATTCCTCACACCTCTGAATCCAAAAGTCTCATCCAAACTCTGACCAATTTAGCTACTTAAATTCCTCTATTCCACCTAGAAGCCTTACCATAGGTAGAAGGCACTTCAACAAGTCATTTTGGTTCAAAGCAACGGAAGTTACCCAAATTAAAGGTAATGGTTTCTCGTAACTTATTTTATTTTATTTTAATTATTAAACCCCTAAACTCTTTTTATTCCTTAATTTTAAAACAACACCAGTATAATAAATATACTAGTATTTTGTTATGAGAATTATTCTAAATACACTTACACAGACCTCCATCTAATGGGTGAAGAAAATAATGTTTCCGAGGAGGGCATGCTAACGCCTCATGAGACGATGATTGTTCGATTATATCCTACCACCTCTCATGGTGGACATTATGATGGAACTGTATTTATATATTATATATATTATTTTTATGTTTTCCTTATTCTGCTATATTTTCCATTTATATCACACTTTTATGGTTTCCATTATGGGTATACGTGATAATTTCATTTAAGGAAGTGCGTACTACCACCCCCTCAAAGTGATATGACTCGTTAATGCCATATGTTGCACGTATAAAGGATAGAGTTAATGATATTATATATGATATTATACTTGTATTATAATTTAACTATTTATCATTATGTTTTAATTTCCTTAAAATATGAAATTGAAATGAAAGTAGTATTCATGCGTACGTACGGCTTACCGTCTCCATAAACGGTGCATTTAATTTCTTACCTACAAATGTTATATAATATTATAAATATATGTATATACTTGATATATATGATATATATAATATCTAAATCATGAATATCATATTGAATATAAAGGACTATTGACCACATGGACAACTTGTTAATATAAGGTGTTTATTTTTTACTCGAGTACCAAATATCTACAAAACAACCATTATTAACTTGAAATAATTACATTATGTTTAAAACATGGTAATAAGTGATATAAAAGGAATAATAAACATGAAAATGGTTATTAAGAAAGTATAAAATAACTTTATTTTAGTATTTAGGATATTAATGAATGATCGAGTCAAGTCGGACAGGAGGTAAGGGACTTCGTCTCAATCAACCTTCATTGAGGCATATTTTGTTTTAATACATGATTTTCTTTTATACGCTGTATAAACACCATTTAATTTTAATTTCATTCAAAGGTAATATTTTTATATTAATCATTTTACTAAATGAAAAAAGGGATTTTTTACGTGAGATGTGACAACAACCTTTCCACCGCCGTGAGTATTATTAGATCATTGGCTTCCTTAACAAGCCAGAATGTTTTTAGTTGGAAAAATAAATACCATATAGTTTTTTTAAATTTTTATGTATTGAAAATGAATTTGAGAATGGATTTATTAGTTTAATATCTTGAAATGATATTTTTTTATTTCAATGTGTAAATTTTAACTTTCTTTTATGCTTATGTTATGTGTTATGATCATGTTATGGTTCTTGGGAATTATTTATGTAAATGGGTGGCTCCGTGATAAACCATGGGAGGTTGAGCTCGAGATAGCTCTCCAATGTATTGGGTAATGTGATGGAGGTAAACGTGGATGTTTCTCCTAAGATATTTAGGGAATATACTGTGATGGGTATTCCAAAGTAAGTCCTTATGTAGCTGTGATAGCTACAATGTAAGTATGTTATGGATGCCACAAGTTACCTTTATGATATATGATTTCTATGTGTCTTTCATAAATCTTATTATTTCATGAGGTAAGTAAAAGAGTTCATATTTTTTATGTAGTTATAAACAAATGATTTCATTCTTTGTTTTATAACCCTTACTAAGATTTTTATGCTCATCCCATGTTTTTGAAATGTTTTCACAGGACTTAAAGATGAATAGGTTAAAAGATGGGATCAATGAAAAGTCATGATGTCTTAAACCTGGAACTAGAAATTACCCTTTTTTACAAGAGTTTTTATTTTATGAAAAAATGGATACTATGTAGAAGTGTCTACTTTATAATCTTTTGAGATTTAATAGTTTTGTCCTAATTCTTTAAAACTCTAAACTTGAAAAGATTCTCATTGTGAATTATTAGTTTAATTAAATATTATGTAATGTTATAAGGTCGGTTCTTTATAGTTGGTATCATAGGTCGGTTTAGATAACTTTAAGAGTTATGGTATTGTTAAATTAGTGTCCATAAATTAATTTATGGAAATATTGAAATGATATAGCATTTACAGATTACTATGATGCTTCACCTAAGATATTTCTATTTTAAGAATGGTTTTTCGTAGTGGAAACAGATAAGCTTCTCTGGGAAGGCATACAGAGGGAAATGACCATTCAAATCAATATCTTAAGATGGTCCGAATCAGAACAGAATAGTTCTATGCAGTTATGGCTCAGTTGACTCATGTGAAAAAAGTTGGCTGTTTTTATTGATGAAATTTTGGATTATTCAAAAAGTAAATAGGAGCATGAAAGTCATTTAAGGGTTGTCTTTTAGACCATAAAATAAAATAAATTGTTTCCTTGGTCACATTGTTTCAAAAAATGGCATAACTATTGATCCTACTAAATAAAAATTTGTTGATGAATGGCCAAGACCCACAAATATAACTAAGATCCGTAGTTTTCTTGTTTTTTCAGGTTATTACCAGCGGTTTGTTGAGAATATTTCATGGTTATCTAGTCCAATGACTATGTTAACACGAAAAGTTTTTAATGTCATCTATACAAAATAATGTGATGATTGTTTTCATGAATTGAAAAGAAGATTAGTGAATGCTCCGGTTTTGGTACTACCATCCAGAAATAGGGAGTTTATTATTTACAGTGATTCATCATTGAAAGGACAAGGATGTGTCACTATGAAGAATGATCAGGTAATTGCTTATTCTTCACGTCATTTGAGACCTCATCAGTTAAATTACCCTACACATGATTTGGAATTATATTTTTTTTTTCTTTAAAAATTTGGAGCCATCATTTGTATGGAGTAAAATAAGAAATATATACTGACCACAAAAGTTTAAAGTATATATTCCCTAAGAAATAATTGAACAAGAGACGGAGGAGATAGCTGGAATAAATCAAGGATTATGATTTCCTAATCCATTACCATCTGGGAAAATAAAATAAAGTGGTATATGATTTGAGTCTAAAAAGTAATCCTTCATTATCCATGTTATGTTTAGTACAAGATCCTTCGGTTTTTGATTTGATAAACATTGGAATAAAAGTTTTTGGTGTAGAAAATTATTCTGTTTTTTATCAGGTGTCAGTGATATCATCTCTATTAGACAGAATTATGAGAGCACAGATGGATGACAGTGAGTTATATAAAATGGTAGAGTTGGTTCAGAAGGGCAATTTTTCTGAATTTAACAGTGATAATGATTGTGTTTTGAGATTTGGAAAGAGATTATGTGTGCCGTGTGATTCAAAGTTGAAGAATGATTTGTTATTTGAAGCTCATAGTTCCACTTTTTAAGTTCATCCTGTTAGTACTAAGTTGTACAGAGATCTTTGGGATTATTACTGGTTGGGTGGAAGGAAAAAAGATATAACTAATTTTACTGTGTAGTGTTTCACTTGACATTAGGTTAAAGTAGAGAGGTAGTTACCGAAAGGGATTCTTAAACCTCTATCGGTGCCGGAGTGGAAATGGGGAAATATATCCATGAACTTTGTTGTGGAATTACCAAATACATCTCGAGGTTAAAATGAAATTTGGGTTATAGTTGATCAATTGACTAAATATGCTCATTTCCTTCATATTCAAGATATTTTGTCTCTAGACAAACTTGCTCAGTTTTATGTTAAAGAGATAGTCAGGTTGTATAGAGTTCCCCTCTCCATTGTATATGATCGTGATCCTATGATTACTTATATCTCTTATAAAGGCCCTCATAAGTTGTTGGGAACTGAATTAAATTTTAGTACAACTTTTCACCCTCAATCAGATGGGAAATCAGAACGAACAATTCAAACATGGTAGGATATGGTACGTGCTTTCTCGATGGATTATCAAGGAATTTGGGACCAACACCTTTCTTTGGTTGAATTTTCATATAATTAGAGTCTTCATTCCAGTATATAGATGGCTCTATTTGAGGCATTATATGGAAAGAATTATCGAACTCCAGCTTTTTGGGTTGAAGTAGGTGAAAGGAAGCTAATGGGACCAAAATTGGTAGAAAATGTGGCAGAGAATGTTCAGTTGATTTAGAAGCACATGAGAATAGCTCAGAGTAGCCATAAAAGTTATACAGATAACCGGAGGAAGGATATTTCTTTTGAGGTAGGTGATCATGTCTTTCTCGATGTTTCTCCATGGATAAGTGTGATTCGTTTTGCTAAGAAGGAAATGTTGAGTCCAAAGTTCATTGGACCTCATAAAATTCTGGAGAAAGATGGATCAGTTTCATACAGAGTGGATTTAACTCCAATTTTATCCCAAATAAACAACGATTTTCATGTTTCGATGTTGAGAAAGTATATACCATATCCATCTCATCTTTTGAGCCCAGAGGTAGTTCATTTGGAAGAGAATCTCTCTAATAAGGAACAACCAATCCAGATTCTTGACCATAGAGAGAAAGTGTTACAAAATAAGGTAATTAACCAGGTAAAGGTTTTAATAAAAAACAATATCGTCGAAGAGGCAATGTGGGAATCTGAAAATTCCATGAGGGATAAATAACCCCACTTATTTTGATAAGTGAATAAAAATTGTGAGGATGCAATTTCAAAAAGCGGTAAGGATGTAACATCCCAGGTAAATGAAGAATAATAAGTTTTCATATTTTTTAAATATTTGGGAATTAAATATTAATTTTAGTTTAAAAGGGTTTTTATGTTCGATAGCATAACTGATACACAACAACGAGTTTCTTTGAAATCTTACGTTGCACACTAAAAATATAATATTATTATTTTAAATGGTAGTTAACTCCTAGTCATTGTACTGGTGAGAATGAACAATACTAAATACAATATGATTATACATGTTTGTTAAATGTATTTATATTTATCCAATAAATGTTAAAGGCTTAAAATGTGAATGAATCAAATTTTAATCATAATTTACATTAAAATGTCGATTTACCGCCTTTTAATGGGGAACCCTCTTAAAATATAGTTTTGGTCACATTAATAAATTCTATATGAACAAATAAAATATTTCTTTATAATGGAGACATCAAAATTTACTTTGTGTAAATTTTTGAAATTTTTCCGATAAAGTTCATTTTTTAATGAATAGTGAAAATATTGTATTTTAATTCAAAACTGTGTTTTAATATAATATATTTATATGTTTATATTATATTTTTAATTTATTTTAAATTGTAATTAAAATATATTTTTACCATTTAATCCAATTTTTTTCATTGAAATTAATTTTACATTGAAATTGGATATAAACAAGTGTCAATCTTTTGATAGTTATTGTTTCAAAAAAACACGCTATTTATTTTAACAACGAGAATTAATTTTAAATTAATTAATGAAAATTATATGTTTATAATTTTTTAAAATAGACATCATTTTTGAATTTGGTATATCAAATATATCTTAGGCGGAATTTTTGCTATTTTTCTGAAAGACTACAATTTTGATGAATAGTGAGACCCCTTAGTAGTAGTTAAAAAACTGAATTTTTCATTTAAATGAAATTTTATTACTTCTGTGAATTTAATTTTGAAAATATGATATACATGGTTGTTATTAGTTATTAAAATTGGGTTCAATAAGATTAAAATAATTTTTTGTGAATAGTAACTTTTGTCTTTTATGTACCACGATTAAAGGTAAATAAGGTAATTCAAGGTAAAAATAATATTATAATAATTCAAAATTACTTTGAAACTTGTCCAAACATTATTGGTTGAGTAATTTATGACCATGGCCATATTTGGGTCGATATTGGGACCCCATGGATCCACTTATGAATGATAATGATACTTAAGATTAATTAATTTAATGTAAAGGCAGAAATGACATAATCAAAAATATTTTAGTAAATTAATTATTATATGGTGTTTTACAAGTCATATTTTTTACTATAAATATTTTTTGGAAATCTAAAAATATTTCCTACATCATAGTATTTTTTTATATTTTTTAGAGAACAAATAAAATAAATTAATTATTACACAATACTGATGCAGTATATACCTCATTTATAAATTATTTAAATAAATAACATTATAATGATTCAAATATTATCCAAACCATGTCCAATTCCTATTGGATGATTTTATTTCTACCATGATTCATATTAACTTTGAATATAATGATTTTTGGACTTTTAGATATGGAATATCATTATATAATAAAATAACATTTTCACACTTTCCTAAAGAGCCCTTCCTCTCCCTTATTTAAGTAGAGCACTTATAACCAAATACTCACACCTCTCAAGCCTTTAGACTCGTCCAACCTCTTCCCAATTAAGCTACCTACATCCCTTTATTCCTCCTATAAGCCGTAACATAGTCAGAAGGCACTTCAACAAACCATTTTGGTCAAACCAAAGGAAGTTACCCAAATTAAAGGTAATGGTTTCTCTTAACTTTTTTTTTATTTTACTTGTTAAACCCCTAAAATCTTTTTATTCCATTATTTTATAATAAAAACAATATCCTCAATATACTAGTATGTTGTTATGAGAATTATTTTAAATACACTTACACACACCTCCCACTAATTGGTGAAGAACATAATGTTTCTCTGGATGACAAACTAACGCCTCATGAGACAATGATTGTTCGATTATCTTCTACCACCTCTCATGGTGGCCTTTATGATGGAACTATATTTATATATGATATATTTTATTTTTATGTTTTCTTTATGCTTCAATATTTTCCATTTATATCATACCATTATGGTTTCAATTAGGGGTATACATGACAATTTCATTTGAGAAAGTGCGGACTACCGCCCCCTCAAAGTGATATGACTCGTTAATGCCATATGTGGGATGTATAAAGGATGGAGTTTATGATAATATATATGATATTATACTGGTATTATAATGGAACTATGTATAATTATATTTTTATTCCATTAAAATAACAAATAGATATGAAAGTAGCGTTCATGCGTACGTACGGCTTACCGTCTCCATGAACGGTGCATTTCATTTCTTACCTCCAAAATGTTATGTACTATTATAAATATATGTATATAATATACATATATGATATATATGATAAATAAATCATGAATATCATCCTATATATAGTGGACTATGGACCACATGGAAAACTTGTAAATATAAGGTGTTCATTTTTGACTCAAGTACCAAATTTCAACCAAACGACCATTATTAACTTGAAATGATTACATAATTCTTATAACATGGTAATAAGTGATATAAAAGTAATAATAAACTTGAAAAATGTTATTGAGAAAGTAGAAATTAACATTAGTCTATTATTAAGGAGATTAAAGAACGATCCTATCAAGTAAGATAAGAGGTAAGGGACTTCATCTCAATCTCCTTTCATTAAGGCATATTTTGTTCTAATACACGATTTTATTTTATACTATATATAAAGAACTTTTAATTTTCATTTCATTCAATGGGTATCATTTTATATGAATCATTTTACTAGATGATAAAAAGGAATGTTTTTTTACGTAAGCAGTGACAATGAAATTTCTACCGCCGAGAGTATTATTTGATCTTTGCCTTCTTTAACAAGCTAGAATGTTTTTAAAAGGGAAAATAAATACCATATACACTTTTTACGTATTTTGGTACTAAAAATGTTTTTGAGAATGGATTTATTATTTCAAAATCTTGAAATGTTATTTTTTTATTGTAATGTTGAAATTTTATCTTTCCTTTTTTCATATGTTATGTGTTATGATCATGTTATGGTTCTTGGGAATTATTTACGTATACGAGTGGTTCTGTGACAAAACTAGGGTGGGTGAGACCTAGATAGCTCTCCAATGCATTGATTAACATGACGGTGGTAAACATGGATGTTTATCCTATGATATTTATAGAATATACTATGATGGGTATTACAAAGTAACTCCCTATGTAGCTATGATAGCTACAATGTATGTATGTTATGGATGCCACAAGTTACCTTTATGATATATGATTTCTATGTGTCTTTCATAAATCATATTATTTGATGAGGTAAGTAAAAGAGTTCACGTTTTGTATGTAATTATAAGAAAATGTTTTCATTCATTTTTTTATAACCCTTACTGAGCTTTTTATGCTCATCCTAAGTTTTTAAAATTTTTTCACAAGACATAAAGATGAATAGGGTCAAGGATGGGATCAAGGAAAATTCATGCTGTCAAAAACCTGGAAGTAGACATGACTAAATATTTTCATGATTTTTTATTTTATGAAAAAATTGGAAAATGTGTAGAAGTGTCTACTTTTTAATCTTTTCAGATGTAATAGTTAGGTCCTAATTCCCTAAAACCCTAAACCTGAAATGATCCCCAATGTGAATTATTCATTTAATTCAATATTATGTAATTTTATAAGGTCAGGTCCCTACATTCAGTGTGTATAACATCTGTTAAATGTCAGGAAGGAAGATATTTATAATTCTTAATTTCATACAAGCTATGTAATCTTTAATTTCACAATGATTTCCTTCAGCCATACATATTATCCTATAATCATCATTGACTGAAAAATAATGTATTTTGAGAATACCTTAATAAATTTAGGGTATTATTTAAATATAATATTATCATTTAAAAAAGAGAAATTATGAACAATAATATAAATGAAGGATTTTTCTTCCGAAGTTAGTGATGGTGAACATATATCCCTTGTTTCGTAAGTGTGATTTTTGATGTTTCATGTCACAATTTCGGGAACATGATCTCATGTCAGGGAATTTATATGGAACATTAAATGATAAAGTAAATTGAAGAATATCCTAGACCCACTAGTGTTAGATAAATCCATAGTTGTTTTGGATTAGCAGTGTACTACTAACATTTTTTTTAAATTTCTCACAATTGTATATCCCTCTAACTGAGTTAACATGTAACGAGGTAATCTATGTCTGGAAAAAATATGCAAGGAAAACATTATAGAGATCACGAAGAGGCTAATAACTGCACATATACTAAATATAAAATCACTTTGAGATTTTTTTTGATATACAATGACGAATAAAATAAATTATTAGGTTGTGCACCCTTATATAATAAAATTGTGATAGACTACACATCGTGAATGTTAATGATCCATCAGAAGAGCTACCCAGTGCTTGATCTGGGTATAAAATGTTTGATCTTTTCTCATAATATTTGGTGTAACTACCTAAATGGTGATATTTTTATCTTATATAATGATCAAAAGAGACTAAAGTATATATTCACATAGAATGATGTCCACATGTATCAAATAATGTAGTTAAAGTCAATCAAGGACTATGATTTCACTATTCACTGCCATCTAGGAAAGGTGAAAATTGTAGTTTTTCCTTATATAAGAAAAGAATTTGGTACAATTTAAATGATGAAAATTGAGAATGAAACAATATTCATGGGTATAAAAATTATGGATCTGGAAAACATAATGAAATTGTATACATCAATCCATTAATAAATTCATTCCAAACCATATAACCGGGAGAAGATCATGGTTTCCAATTTTTTGATCAAAGTTGTTTTAAAATTGTTGGAAGAATAGTTGGATTAGAGGATTCATGAGTTCCACATCGATGAATATGGTTTCATTTTATTGGGAACATGGATTTGGGTTCCTCCATCACCTGATGTCAAGAAGAAGCTATTGGATAATGCTAACAGATTGTCGTTCTCTATCAACCCTAGAAGCACTATGATGTACCATGATCTCTAAAATTATTTCTTGTGTGTCCACATGAAGAAATAGATCACTGAGTAAGTCTAAATGTTATTTTTGTTTTATAAAGTTAATTAATAGATATATATTTCAATTGGGATGATAAAACCTTTTCCTATACCTGCAAGGAAATTGGAGAACCTCAACATAGTATTTATCACTAGTCTCCTAAAGACACAAAAAGAAAACAATGTAATATGGTTTATAGTGGATTGACTCACCAATATTGTCTACTACATATCTAATAAGGGATAATTATGTTTTTTGATACTATCAAAGATATATGTAAAATATGTGGTGATGATAGATGGGGCTCCACAGTTAATTACAACTAATTTTTATCCATGGTTCACTTATAAATTCTAATTAGGTTTTCAATATACTATGAATATATAAATACATTTTGGAATATCCTATAACCCCAAAATAAGTTCCCAATATGAAAGAATTTTCATACACATGAAGACCTAATGAGATCCTTCTTAATGGATGTCGAAGGAGGATGTGATCAACATATTCCATTGGTCGAGTTATTATAAAACAACAATTTCAACTAAAGTATTTTAATTGATACATATAAATCTATTTATGGGTAGAGATATTGGAATCTTACATGATGGTATTATGTTAGAGAACATAACCATTGTAGACCCTATCTTCTACAATAGATTATTGAGATGTTTCAAGATATCTAGTAGGAAATAAGAGCTTCTCATTTTTAGTAGGAGATCTATGTTGACAATCCTAGTAGGGACATGGAGTTTGGAGATAGAGACCATATTTTACTTCCAATATTAGCATAGAAGAGATTATGTTTTCATGGTAATAAAGGGATTCTTATCCATTTATAAATTGACCCCTTATTTATACTTGATCACATATGATTAGTGGCCTATTGGAATACAAGTCCACCAAATAAGCTTCAAGTTCATGATGTGTTCCACTTATTTCTAATGAGTATGTACTTACCCAAACCCTCAGATGTTATAAATTCCTTGGTGGTATAATAGGAGAATGACTTCTCAAATGAGAATAATCCAATGAAAAATGTGGACCGTAGAGACAAAATAATATGAAACAAGACAACTCATATTTTCAATGTTCTGTGGTTAAACCATAAGTATTTGGAGACGATATGGGATCTAGAAGAAATATATATATAGAAATACCTTTCACCTATTGTCAATTAAGAAAATTATTTGAAGTTTCCTTGAAGAAATTTATAAACATGCAAAGAATATAACAAATAAATGTTTATAAATTATATTTCTTTTGTTGAAATGAATGTGTATTATATTATATTATATAGTATTATGGACATAGTGAATATAGAGAATCCAATTATACATTAGTTAATTAATTTAAATTGATAAATAATTAAGAAATTAAACCCATTTAAATTTCATATAGTAAAATATGTAAAAATTTATAAAATAAAAATAAAATTGGAAACTATAGGTCACTAAGTCTTCTATAATCATAACTCCAATGAACAATACTATGGAAATCAGACAAACTATTAGTAAACCAATTGAAATAATAGAAAATGTAAATATATAATGATGAGATAAATTGAGGTGAATAATTATATAATGAATAATGTAGTATTTATATGATGTAATGTGACTGTTGGAATAGAAATGTGACCATTAAAATAGTAACCTAACTTTTTGGAATAGTAATATGAGTGTTGGAAAAAGTAACTTGAACATTGGAATTTTAATTTCATCAATAAAAAATTAAATTTAATATAAAAAATATATATCAAGATTAATATGAGTAAATATAAATATTATAATTCCATAAAATAATCATCATGATTGAAAACTCAATGAAAATATAAGAATATTTTTAATAAACAATATTTGAAGGTATTTCATAAAAATTATTATTTTTATATTAAAATTGTAAATAAAAATTTTCTAATATTATTTTGAGAAAATTAATATATTTTTTAAAATTACAATACTAAAAAAATTCATTCTTATTTTTGGGTAATTTTTAGAAAAAAAATTAATTTTTAGGTGCATCATAAAATTTTAATTTTTTCCATAACTGGTATATTATGAATTACATAATTCCTAATGTAATAATGACCAAATAATTTCATGAAATTGTGGCTCAATAAAATAATATTTAATTTCATAAATGATTCATTAAGCTATGGTGAACTTGTTTTCTAAGCCTAAATAATTTCTCTCTAATTTCTAATGTCAAAATATTCAAAAAAAAATCAAAATTTTCACATTACATTTTATTATACCATCCAATTGGAACTATAATGTTTCTTAAAGTCATTAAAATTATTATTTTATTTATTTTTGAGTCATTTTGGAAAAAATATCACTATTACATGGTTTTCCTTGGATATAGTATTTTTCAATATTTTAACTAAGAAATACCCCAATCCTCATGTCTAAATAACCCTTCACCCAACTTTTGTAAAACCACTATACCTCACCTAACAAAGACCAATATAAGAAAAACTACCCTCTCTAAAAATAAAATAAACCTTAGATAGGTTCTATAGTTAACAAAATCCACTCATTAAATATTTATATTATCATATAAGATAAGAAACACTAAGAAAAGAGTAATTTGTTATCAACTATTATCTCAATTTTCTCCTCCGTTCTCTCTTTTAAAAATTTCATTAAAATGATAAATATTCTAAAATTAATTAGGTTTCATTTTAGAAAAATATTAATTATGTTAACCTACTAAAAAATTATATATTTCCAATTATTTTGGTTTTATATCTCTTTTTCTCTTCTGTTGGTATACATTTTTAATAATGGTTGATTAACCACCAATTATGAAATTAACAAATTATTTTCATGCCACATATATCATGAATATTTGTAATAAATTTCATATTATATATAAAATATTTTATATATTCATATTATGTTTCATAAAATAAATCTACTTTTTAATAAATGAGTGAGAGAAAAAATATAAAAAACAAAGTAAAAAAAAGTTCATAACAAAAATATGAAGAATAAATGTTATATATATATATGAGGTAATTAATAAATATTGTAAATTTATTATAATTTATAAATAGTAAAAAAATTTAAATAATCCAATTCTAGTTCAATGTATTAATAAAATTTTCCTTATTATTATAGAGGTATAAAAGCAATGAAATTACACGAGACTTATGGTAAGGGGATTCTTGAAATGAAATTGTTTTTCTATGGTTTAACCATAATTATCACCATTTCTATTATGTATATTCAAATAATATTCCTTAAATAATTTTTACTATTATTGCATAATCGTTTTGGGCATATATGTTTTTTCCTCCTTGGTAAAATTAATTTTAAACCAAATAAAAATATTTTTAAAAAATACATTTCCTTCCAAAGTACACCCATGAATCATATTGAGTGGTTTCTATTTAACTAAGGAATTATGATGTTTATTCCAAATAAATTTACCCTATTTTATTTGAGAACCCCCATTGTTTATTCATGGCATTATTCTTTATGAAATCCTTATTAAACCCATTCTTTACATGGGTTATTTCATCACTACAATTGTTATCCATTCTATGTGGCGCACATGATTACAATCAATTTTAATATGATGGGAGGGAAAATAAATATATATCCCTCCAATGGATTGATAAATATGATGTATCTCAAGATGTAATGGTCACTGTGCATTTACATGATTCTATATTTTTCAAAAATGGTGATGTTATGATTTATTCATGTCTGTTTTCAGTGGAAATTCTGCTAGTTTTTTTCACAACTATGGGTGTTATTTGACCACTATGACATGATATTTACATTTTATGCGTATTACACATTCCAGTTTTTCAGAAAACATTTAAATAATGACGTTTTTGAGGATCTTATACTTACAATATGACGATATTTGTTACACTCACCAATCTAATATTGATCCATGTCCATTAGTCCTCCCTTTATTGGGATTTTATATAACCACAATATTTTTTTACCATCTGTTGAATACATGTAATAAGTATATCATGATATATTTATATGGATAAAGAAAAATAACATTAATAATTTTTATGTTTTTTATGTATAGTTGATGTAGAAGCCTAATTTTTCTACAGAACTAAACCATTGGATACTTTATTTTTTTTAATATTATGTTGTATATTTTAAAAATTATTTAATAGTCATATAAGAAAATATTTCCTCACTATAATTCATAAACATTATCCCCCTCAGTGGAAGCTCTCCATTTTTTCCTCCATATCATGAATGGCCTGAAGGCCTTATTTCTATTTTCTATTGAAAACACTCTTCTCAATGGATAAGGGGGAACCCTTAAAAGGCCCATAGGTAAAGAGAATACATGACCCATAGTTCATAGGGGAAATATCAAAACTATTAATACACAAACTTCTCATTCCCAGTATTTCCATCGTGGTATCAGCTCTCCACTATCGCATTGATATTCATATAAGATTCTCATACATGCATAGGCCAGTCCCGATGGAAATTTCATACCCTCTATTTATTCCAAATATATTAGATTTTTCTCTTGTGAATACACATTCTCTAAATCCTTATTTGGATTCTGCCCCTTGTAGAGTCTTTCTATCCCATTAAGCACAATTTTATGTGTCATTAAATCCTTGAGGGGGCCCAAATGCCTTATGGTGGACTAAAGGCCTTGAGCTGTCTTAAAGGCCTTAGGTGGACTGAATGCCTTGAAGGACCCAAGTACCAAACCAGTGTATTGAAATATGAAATAGATGAATTTTTCTGGCAAAAACAGTACCGAATAGTACCATCTACAGTTGCTAAAAATATGTCTCTACCCGGATTTGAACTCGGGTCTCTTGGATGCACTATTCAAGTCCTCACTTACTAGGCAGAGGCTCTAGTTCTTCAACCATAGGATTTGAGAGATCTCCTTTATCCACGCTTGGAATCAAGTACTCTTTTTGGGTCGGATTCCCCTATATAAGACTCCAATCCTCTTCCTTATTATATTTTTTCATATAGTAATAATTTATTCTATTTATATACAATCTCATATGCCCTATTTTTAGGTTTTTTCTAGTTCCACGTATTTATCTCACTCAATCCCAAATTTGAGGAAGATATTAGGTGATAATACCTATATCGATCAATAGGATGTGGTTTATTACTTTTTCCTAAATGAATAGTTGTATATATCATGAACCATTATTATGTTTTCCATACTACAGAAATTATTTTTTAAAATTGTATTATTTTCATTATTATATTTTTTATAACCTAACAAAGATACTCCCACAAACCCTTGACATTGTCAGAAGATGAATACCTCTACCCAAAAAAACCATCAAGTGTGTTTGTATGTCCTCTCTTGACCTTTTTACCATTATTGTATGACAGAAAAAATCCTATGGTGGGTTTGAATTTTCTATTATGATTGAAGTGAATAAACTAAATTAATTTAAATGAAAAATGAAATAATTTTAACATCAATAGAATATCCATTTCACTTTACCCTTGTTAAATTAGTAATTAAATCCCTTGAGAAATGGGATTAAATGAATGAAAAAAATGGTATAACACTTCACTAGGATTGTATGAATAATTGAAAATGAATATTGACTTATTATGACCTTTATATACTATTATAGGATGGACTGTATTGGGGAATTCTAGGACATCCCAGCTAGGAATATTTTTCATATCCAAAGGATTCCATCAGATTTATTAATGTTTTTTCAAAGAGATGACAACCATCTTGGATTTTTTCCATCTCTTCCATTGATGACTACTTTAATGTGGATCAATGGACTCATTCATTACATTTTAACATATTTAGAATTCCTCATATTATCTCCGTTGATTTGGATTGATGTATTAGGTAATAGACCACATCAGATTATCTCTTTGAGCTCTAATCAAGTCTAGGCCAGGTCTAACTGGTTCTTATTCCTAGGTACTAAAAGATTTATAAACTTTTAAGTGCAATTCTGAGAATTTACCCTTGCATTATAATCATCCATCATTTCCAACATCACATAAATTTTTTTTGTTTGATTTTTTTATGAAAATGTTTTAATCCTATTATATAATACTTGGACTCCTTGGTTATACACCTTAGGAACTTAAATGTACTTAATATATATATATGTGTGTGTGTGTGTGATTTTTATTTAGAGATATTATATCATGGGACAATGTATGCATAGTTAGATGGGTATCCCCTAAGAACCCATTTAGGATGGTTTTTTGTTTATCATATAGATTTCATTTATCATCATAATAAATCACTCTTCATTTTTTTATTCACGGGATGGATACTATTAGACAGTGTTGGTGCTGGACTATAGAGTTACACTCACACCCTATTTAGGCAATATATTGGTACCCCAAAAGACTTCATGGATGTATAAAAGGACAAAGGAAATCACCTAACAATAGACTCTAGTTTTTTATAGTTAGGAGTAAGATTTAAGGGGACCATGCTAGTTATCACTATGCTAGTGGATATTAGCTTTTATCCTTTTTTTATATTTTCTGTAGAATGTATTATGTATTCATAATTCTTCATTTCCCTAATATCCATTTTTAATATCATTTTTCTAAATTTTTTATATGAACCTGATTATTTATTGTTTCGTTCAATCTTATTCTGGATGGTTTATTTCATATTATACTCAGTGAATTTAATTAGATGATTTATATATTATTTACCAATATGAAGCTATGATATAGAGGGTATAGTCTCCAAACAATATTATCATAGACCCAGGATTTTAGTTGGCAGCCTCTGGCATACTATGAGGTATGCCCAAGGCCATGAGGCTAAAAATTTAGGATACTAATAAGTGAACTGGGCTCAGGTTATCACACCATGTTCCATGTCAAGTTATACAGGATGTTGAATAGATTAGTTTGGATCAAAACTCATCCCATTCCACCATGTTTTTTGATGGAAAAAATAAAATCTTTAAAATTTTATAAAAATAATAATTTATATACAAATAACCTTTTAGAATCCTCAAGGCCATATAAATTAACAATTATGCCATAAGTATATGAAAAAGATAAAAATCATCATAATAATTGGCAATAATTATAGAAATTGTGATCTATTATACATTATCTAACATATCAACATGGTATTTTTTTTAGTTACCTCCCACATGGAATAAAAAATGGGAATTATATGAGTAATACATCATGGAATTTAAATAATTATAAAACTAAAATGTTATGAATGAAATGAAGAACAAAATATGATATGGAAGTCACAAATATCAACCATAAACTAAGGAATAATAGACATTCATTAGTTCATTGGATCCTTTCTAATGAAAAATCTAGTTGCCATTATAATTTGACTAGCATGCACAAGTTATAAAATATGTATGACATTATTTATGGTATGTTTAATAAACCATTTTTATTCATAATAACACCACAAGGTGGTAAAACATGATAAAATAATTTAATTAAAAAATTGATTAAAAAGTAAACAGATTTTCAATTTTTTATTTTATTATTTGAAACTCCTTTTCAAGAAAAATTAATATTTTAATGATAAAGCATTATTATAACATTATTTTTAATATATTATACCATTACACCTAAATAAATTTATGATAAATGAAATTTGTAATTTGAAAAACCCATAACCATAAAATTTGTTAAGGAAATTTAATTGTACATAGTTTTCATTGAAAAAGGTCCACAATTTTCAAAAAAAAGTGTTCATGTTTTACATGAAGAAAGATGTTTAAAAAATAAAATTCAAATAAGGGAATTTATATAAGCTAGTTCCAAACTAATTACCTTAATGAGAAGAATAATATATTTATATCTTTAATACATTGAGTTATTAGGTAAAAACATTATTTAGGGAATTGAGATTATATATAAATTAGAACATTACATCCCACCATGTATGCTTGGCCATCAACTTACCTCGAATATATATCTTAATTACATTTATTTTGAAATCTTGAATATAAAATTATTGAGGTAATTGTATAAATTAGTGATCCCCATTGGAATAAATTTTAAATTCATGGAAGAGTGTGCATATATAGAACATGGTTTATCCACTAATGCATTGATTATAATGTTATAACTTTTTCTTAAGTAGGAACCAGTGGGGTAATAATATGTCAACATCCTTTTTGAAATTTTACCCATAATGAATATCATTACATTTATTGAAATTGAAGTATTTAAATGGAATAAAAACTATAGTAAATATAAATACAAAGGAGGTTCTTATGCATGTTTATTTTTTTGTAGAAAAGAATTCAGGAATCCCCAATTAACTTTATAAAATAATTAATATGTCGAACTAAATGTAAAAAATGAAAGGATTCTAAAATTAAGACCTTATGAATAACTATTTAATTATAAAACCAAAAATTCAATGTTTTAAATAATATTTTGATATAATTTTAAAATAACCTTTGAAATTATAACAAAATTCATCCACTTGATATAGTAAAATATCTTCAAAAAATAAAAAATTATATTTTCAAAATATTTTTTAGGATTTAATAGTTTCTTTTTAGAAAGCAATAGAAGGATTGTCACAGAAATGGAATTAAAATAAAAAAAATTGAGAACCCCCCAACCCTCTTTAACAGTGGGATTTATCTATATTTATGTATCCTTGAGAGGAACTTAAAATAATTATACAAGAATAAATAAGAAATTAATTCTAAAAACCAACCACATTAATCAATGAAGGATAATTCTTGAATTAAAAACTTGGAAGATAACATCCAAAATTTACCTGATGACATGAAAACCTAAATCCTCATGGAACTCAAAATCATGATCCTCCAATTTTACCTTAATGATTATTCATGCATAAATTTAACCAGAACCTAGTTGATTCATCTCAAAATTAAAATAATGAATTGAAATTTACCTTCCAGGGATTCCTTATGATAGGAGATAATGAATCCCGTTAAATAATAGTTATTTCACTATTTTTTTGTGAAATAAAAACCAATATACCAAAAAAAATAAAAACTATGAATATGGAATTAGAGGTAGAGAAAATATGATAGGGAAAGAATTATGTACGAATTAGTAGAATGAATCATGTTGTATGGACCTAAAACCACGTTGTTTGGAGGGATGTTGAAGGAAACTAAAGGGATAAACAGAAGGAATTCTTGAACATCCTAATGAAATGAGGTCAAATATTGGTTAAAATTAGAATAAATGTTTGGAAGGGTATGAAAATGAATAACATAACCACATGAAATGAAAATTCATTATGGTCATACTAGGTTCCATGTAGATCCCCCTAACACCCCACTATTCTTCGAGCCTCATAGTTTATCCACTGTCATCTTCCTGAAATTGATACTAGTGATAACCATATATTTTATATAAAACCCCTCCATATTCCTAAAACCCTATTTTTTAAACTCTGAATATTTCACCAAACAAATTAGAAATTCTATTTTGAATTCAAAATTTAATGAAAACCACTTTTTAAAATTAATAATATAAAATTTACTATTCATTTAAAAACAAAACAATGCATGATCAAATGAATTTTTAATTTAAATTATTTTATTGAAAAAGAGGTATTTATTTCTAGGGTTGGAAAATTTTTAGCTCAATTAATATTTAAAAAATTATATTATTTCCAATGTATGTTATATCTTCCAAGATGACCTTGTTGTTGGATACTCGATCATAGTGGACCCCTCTATTTGATAAAAGGTCACAAATGAGCTTATTATTGAATATGAATATGAATCAAGTATTTTATATTTTATAACTTGAGATTTTGGAATGAAATAAGTTCCATGGGAAACGTATATCACTCTGTCACACAAAGGGTTTTTTTGGTTATTGAATTGAATAGATCAATCTCAATTTATAGGTATTTGGCATTTTAAATCGAAGGGAACCACTAGGGTTCATGGTGATGAATATAAAATATAGAGGTGGGTCATGTGAATAACATCCTAGGCCCCATAACTTCTTATCCCATGATTATAATTATTTGAAACTAGAGAAGGATAAATAGACATATATGAATCCTATAGCATCAATTTCACTTTACCATACATTCCATTTTTTATATCATGGAAATGAAAGATTAATTTTTGTATTTATAGGAAAATGGGGCCATGAATTACCAACAAGGGACTTATATATCCACATAAACTACACAATATGGTTATATGACCATGTATTTTAAATATTTTTAAAATATTATTAATCTAAATTGAATTTTAGAAACATTTCCATAATGTTTTGTATGATGGATAATTTTTTTTGGTATTTAAAAATATCACTGCCTAAAAATTGATCTATTTAGATTGAAAAGGGTTTAATTTTTTTGTTAAAATATTTAAGGGATTTTTCTATTGTTTTTCTGAATATATTAAATTATATGACATTCCCGTATTGATAAATAGAGTTCTACTAATGCTTTCAATTATTGAATATATTTTAGTGGTGGATAATGAAATTATATCTCAATCATAGAACCTAAAACATAAAAGAGTCACAAAGCCAACTATTAGTTACCTAATATAATCATATTTGAAATAATTTAATTTATTTCAACACAACATGAGGCTCCTGTGATGGTCATCCTATTTTGGGGTTACATAGATTCCATGTAATATACTAATTGTTATGTTTTTTCAATTTAGTATTTTTCTATTTTCTCCTTTGATAGTGTAGATTGTCATTGGTTCAACAAAACCATCTTCAATGGATATAAGTTAATTATGAGATACTCTGGTTGAGGTTACTTATCACAAAATATTTGAACCAATTGTTTCTTATCATTATTCACTAATTACCAGTTTGGCACTATGTTTATTAAAATATCCCTTATCTGTATTACTACCCTTGTAAATTCATTATTTCATTATTAATTTCATAATATAAAAATTATATAAAAACATAATGTACATTTTTTTGTTAATATAATAGACTTAGTATGATACAATGCATCATCCAATAAGAATAATACCCAAAAAATGATTCTAGTTCTGGGTACTTATTACGATATTATCATAGAAAGGTGGAGGGATGGTCTCAAATCCTTAATCTAAAAGGTAATTTTTTTCCAACATTATCTAACAACCAGTTACTAAAAATTCATATGGTTTTATGATAATTGGCATTTCCTCTATGTGGAGGTTTTAGCTAGTCTTGTGTACACTATTTCCACAAAATTTTCATTAAATTTCAGAGGGAGTACAAGATCATTGATATTTAAAAGTTTTTTAGGGTCTCTCAATCATGAAAATTAAATTTGATTTAAAATTGTTTAAATTCTCCATGTCATTATAATCCACATATGAAAACCGTCAATCTAACAAATAATGGCTCTAGCATAAATATATGGGATATATTTAATATTGGATGGATTCCCACCCCATGGATCATGTGTGATATGTTTCTATATCTACTATACATGTCGGTAGATAACGTGATTAATTATACCATTTCACATCAACTACTCTATGATGAATAAATTTCTATTATGAAAGAACCCACACCACTTGACATTTAACTTTATTAATGGGTAAAATTGTTCATAGAATATCATAGTATTGTTCTAGAGTATATTAGAGTAATTAGATACCCAAACTATAAAAATTAGTCCCCTAAACTGGTATACTAAAATACATTTGAGAAAAGGGAATAAAAAACATATTAATGGGGATTTATGGTTATTTTAAACCTTAATAAATGATTAGGAAGCTTAATTTGAATGTGTTTTTGTGTATGTATAGTTATAGTTCCTAATTATGAATAATGTTTTCATACCTAAAACTTTATTATGGTCTCCTAACTTACTAATGGAAAGTCCAAAAATCATGTGATAATAGTTTTATGAAATAATTTCCACAAGTTATAGAGTTAATCCTTGGTTTAGTACCCCCTACGAAACTACATGTCAATTCCAAATATGGTGGGGGATAGATCATGATTCAATTTAACAATTATTATTATCAATTTCCACATATTAATCACCAATCTCAATACATTGAATTCTTTTAGAATATTATCAATGTATATCCATAATCAATGTATGAAAAATAGGTAATGGTGATTAATGGAAATTATTCACAAATCATCAGTATGAAAAAAAAGTATTAAAGTGGATCATCCTAAATAATGTAAGGGGTGCCTATTATTAGACTCCATTTTTTTCTTTTGATGATTCTTTATTGATGGACTAGATTTATAGTAACATTATTTGTAAGACCTATGAACCATACTATTTTATGTTCCAATTTTACTACACACAATGGTTTATATCAGCTATACCATAAAATTTTCAATCCAAGCAATATCCCATGATAATGTTGTATGTTTGAAATATCATTCTTCATAATGATATATGGATGTGGATAAATCCACCATCCTCAAATTACATGATTGGGTGACATATGGAGCATGCATATATAAGGGATTGACTCTTACTTGGATTCCCTTCTAAAGGATTTGGTTAATATATGGAAGAATTTACATTCTCATATTTATAGAAATAATGGGTGTATAAATAATTGATGTTCCCATAATGATTGTTGAAGTAAAAAGTATTCAAATAAAATATTCCTTCATGTATAGCATTGTAGGAGGCTTTATTTATAATCAGAGATATATATTCAGAAAATCAAGTGGCTCTTCTAGTGAATGGATAAACTTGAGGGTTAAGTTAAGATGATTGATCAGTGGTGTAAGAGCCTTGACCTCTAGAAAAATAATTCTTGTCAACAATAGGACCCGCTAGTGACAATAGGTCCCATCAAGGAACAGAACATACAAATCCAATTAAATGTATAAGGATTAATTAATTCAGATCATTTTCTTTACTAGCTAATAATTCTTTTGATTCTTTTTTTATTCTACATACCTGATAGTGTGGGGAGGTGGAACATCTGGAGGGTTACCCTTACCTTAGAGAGACAATGGGATTCCATGTAATATTGGATGGATCAAACATGGAATGGAACTATCATGGAACTATTGGGTTTTGACTTCCATTATAATAAAGGTGAGGTCATATCCAATTTTTAAAGTTGTATGATATGTATAATAAATAATTAGTGATTATCATAGATCCCATTGTTTAGATATTTCATAGAAAATCATACCAATTTAGACCATGAGGATTTTTTTTTCAAATCATTGCAGGAAGATGAGCCACAATAGGAAAATGATTCAAAATAGATGAGTTGATATAACACTTCTATTGGTTTTTTTATCATGTTAAAATCATTGATTTATTACAAAATCTCTTGATTATATTATAAATTTGGATCTTTGTCACTAAAATAATTTAAATATGATATTTAATTGAATATCACCAAAATTAAAATTATCTCTGTGGGAAAAAATGATCTCACTGTCACCACTACATTGATTAAGACCTAGAGAAGTAGTTAACTTACCAACTAGGGTGTTTCCCATTCCTAATCAAACAATTAAAAAGACAACTCTTCAAACAAAGGAAATCAATTTTCACGGATGGGTAGGAATGTTTTCTACTTATCTTTATATTTAATTACTGTGTGGGTTTTTGGAATTTTATTTTTTCCAACAATATATTAAATAATTTTCATCTAGATTCATTTGAAATAAATTGTAGAGTTTTGATATGAAATATTGGGGTGCTTCAATTCTCAAGAAACACCTTCATTAAATGTGATGGAGATTCGTAGACCATGTTATATATCATCAATGGGATCTATATCTAGTAATTGTTTGGATTTACTATCAATTATATCTATATTTATTTCATTTCATTATTATATGTTTCCTTATCACAACCCAAAACCTTATCGTACATATTATTAAAATGCATAGTAAAATTTAATAATTCTTGATGTATTCCAACAGACAACAAAATAATTCACTATAATTATCTATAGTAAAATATTTTGTGGACACTGTTTAAATTATTACTGGTAATTGATCATTTTTTGAAGAGGAATTCTTATAGAGGAATGTCTCATAACCTATATAGCTGAACATAGATAAATATTTAATTGGGAAAACAAATGAAGATACCTTATCCTTATATACTACACTACTATAATTTGGGATTGTTTAAAATTATTTTCTCGTTAAAACATTTTGTGTTGAACCAATAAGTTTTTCTACATCATCGATATTACAAATTGATATGACGGATATGATGTCAAAGAATTTATTATAAATAGTTTAATGGAAAATATAAAACAAAACTAATTTGTCCCAAGCTTATTTAAGAAGTATGGTCTTATAATTTTTGGTTTCACCTAACGGTGAGTCCAAATCAAACATGGATGTCATTTATATTTTTTAGGTGATCAGATGAATTGTATGGTGTAACATTGATTCTATGATTGCCATGACTCACATATGGGAATAGTGAAATAAGATGGGGTTACATCAAATTATTCTTTTTTAAGAAGGGAACTAGTGGTTTAAACTACCATTACTTTAATATATATTCCTAGAATATATATGATTTATGTGAATGGTTAGAGGCATGTATCGTGGAAATTTATAAGGTGGAAGTCATAGTCCAGTAAAATATAATTATAGAGTCAACTCTTCAAGAAATTGAGTATTGGAATGAGGGAGGGTTTCAAATATAAATCACTATTTATAAGAGGAAGTGGACAATACGTCATGTAGAAAATCAATTAATGACTGTTCAAGTGATCTTACTAAGGAATCCTTAATAAATAATTTTTTTTGGAAATTACAATTAAATTTAGTGACACAATCGCTTGAAATACAAACATTATAAATTGATTATTTTATAAATATTTTAGAATTATTTGAAGGGAAAATATCTTGAGTTATATTAGATATAAGATCTAGATAATTCAACAAACCTATAATTGTTATAGTTTCAAATAAAATAAAACATTCATTAATTTTATATAAAATCGATCATAGGAGTGGATCTGATATATATATACACACACAATTTTATCATAAGATAAATTTTAATGAATTTGTTTTTGGGTAATATTTCATATTTAAATAATCACAAACAATTGTTTCTTTAAGTATCTATATATTAATAGATGATAATATATGGGATCGGAAATACCATTAGACAATTGATTTGATATTTTTTTTATTTTTAGAAAATCAGGTAATTTAGATTAAACATTTTAATTCTTTTAGGTTGCACTTAAAAGATACAGATAGGAGATAATTGAATTCAATATAATCCCACTTGAATATTATAAGATATAGTTTTTTTAAATAATAAGTCAATATAATTTTATGAATGACGGAGTTTCGGTAGGCCAATTAACTTATAGTACTGTGTACATTATGGGATATAGATATTATATATATGGGTAATGTGTTCCATCAATATAGGATATGTAAGAAATTTATGATAATGGGATTAGGGTGAATTTACTCAAAGATATGTTCAATTGGACGGGTAAATGTCAACTATTTATTAAGAGAAAGTGACACAATTATAAGGAAGCATTGATCAGATTGGATATGAAAGGTGATTATTTAATATGGGACATGTTAAAACTAGATATTATTGGTGGTATATATATATAAAAAATTCAATTCAAAATGTTGAGATCAGTCCTTTGAATATATAATGGTTTATGTTCTAAACATAGTTAAAATAGTGAAGTGGGTTTTATGGAATTTTCATTTGATTATGAGGGGTTCTGGTACCCCAAGATAGAAATGATATTCCTTATACATTTTATCTGGATAAAAACATGTCCGAAAAGATAAATTTCCCTAATTTCATCCTAGATAAATTAACTGAAAATTCCAAAATTAAATCATTAATGGGTTACATTCTAATATAAAGATCACTGTGTGAATTTTTTCTGCATAAATTTGAAAAATAATTATAATGTTTTTAGATTATTTAGAAATAACATGAAATTATATCTGATCAAGCTTAAATATTTTTTATATTAGATAATATTCATGTCTATTAAGATATAATTTGCGAACATACATTTTTGACCATTTAATGTTCGGGTATTAGTTTTTAATAAAATTAACTATTTTTTGTCTCATAGTTTCAGAACCTAGACTTGGTACAATAATATTTCTTGATTTTTTAGATATAAAGCATTATAAATTATTATGACTCCTATTTTAGTGCATAGATCCCATTATGAAATATAACTACTGATTGAAGTCATAAAACATTGGCCATTTTGATAGCCCATATTTTATGGTCTATAAGAACCTAAAAATTCATTGATTAAATTTCCACAATGAACATAATAAATTCTATACATAGATAATGTAATCCAAAAGGATTACCCCGATATATAATTATGTTGCATATGGACTCCCGGTATAAGGATTGTTTTCTCACTCATTAGTGGGTGAAGATCTCTTAAAAATAAATCCTAGTCTAGTGATGTGGTATTGTTATTCTTTTAGTTTGAGTAGGACATAGATTCCACACATTATTAGTGAAATTGTTGTTGAAACCATAAAACCTAAATTTTGATCCATTATTAATACTTTTATAATTCCAAAAACATTATATATATGTAAACACTATGTAATGGATAATAAGTAGTTTTTATTCTATAATTGAAAACAAAAAATGCTATAATAGACAAAAATTTCAATTTTTATTGATATCATAAATTAGAGACATTTTGTGGAGATTATAAAAATAATGGTGGTGTGTGAATTTATCGAGGGTGACACTAATATCACTATGAGACAACATAATTTTAGGAACCATCAATGTCATTTGATCTGATTATTCTAGTGTGCATAGCTCAGTTGAGGAATTTCTAAAACCTTCTTATATGAATGTAAACTAGACACTATCACTCCATGTGAAAAATGTCTTGGGATATTGAATTTTCATCATTGAATCCACAATATGCCAATGATATTTTTCTCAAAATGTGGAATCTCTCTTCATTAACACTACCAATATATATTTAACTTGATTATAATATCCTAGAATGAATAATATATTTATTTTTTGTTTCATGGTCCAAGTGTTCCTAGATTGGATTCATATAACTACCTATCATGGACCCTATATCTATGTGGTACTTCGATTAGATCCTTCTATAAAGGGAAAAAGTTCTCAGTTCATGATAATATAGACTCATTACCCATCCTACATATTAGAAAAAATCTTTAGGGATGGAATACTGACCCATTTTTTATTCCTTTTTTTCACCTTTACTCAATTCATCGTAGAGATACGCCAACCAATAAAAATGTGTCTGATCCCATAATATTGATTATTCACATGAATTTTTTTAGTACACAATTCCACAAAATTAAACTATGAGTTATCACCCACACCCACAGTGTGTCCATCCCATGTAATGAAAATGTGATATAAAATTAAAAATCAATAGAAATCGTCAAGTGTAATACCAAAATATTTGATGGGGAAATAGAACGTTAACCCCAATACCCTTTTCTGAATGGATATATCCACTTCATATTCCTTTACCATTTATAGAATATAAATTATTCTGAGTAAATTCTATATTTGTTACAACCCATTCCCTAGACCAATGAGAAGTCCAAAAGTATTAATCCCTGATTGAATCTCATTATCATAAGTAGAATAAAAAGGTTCAATTCAACATTTCTTCTATAAAATCTCAATTTTCCAATATATAGTTCTTTTTTCTAGTTTAAAACCTAAAAATTTTCATATTCCCAAAGCATTCTCCTTATCTTCCCTAAAAAATCAACTCTCCATTTACTACATTCATATATTCCATTAAATTATGTATTCCATTTGTAATGGGTATAATATATTTTAGTTAGAATTACAAATGTTTTCCTGTCTAAAAGATTTGATTCTTATAGAAAAATGTCATATATTCCCTTGATAGTGAGGATCTCTATCTTTAGGTGGCCAATAAACTCTTCCTAGTGCAATATTCATATTAGTACCAGACAAAACTTATATCCAAATACTTCAAGAATGTGGTTCTCCCCTTATGTCTATGTAATGAGATAATTTTGAAGACAATAAATGATCTGATATAAGAGATAATATTTTATTGTTATGAATTCCAACAAATAGGTTCCCATTCATCCTCCTGCCACTTTAGCTAAACAATTATTGGATATGGACCCAAGAAGTCAATATATAAACAATATTTCCCAATATATCAATCATTTATTCACATCATACAGGTGTACAATCATCCTTCCATATAAAGTTACTAAGGAGTATAGTTGAAAGAAAATAGACTTATAAACTGGTGTAAACACTAATAAAAATGGGCTAATTATGTGTAATTATGACACAAACACATTAACATGAACTTTTTTAAAATTAGTGTTTTTTATAAATTACATTAAATGGGCTGTGATATGGTTTTAATTGTATGAACCTAAATCATAAGACATAATAGTCATGAATAAATGAAATTAAAAAGGACCATAATGATTATTTCAACATGATATTAAAGGTTATGATGTGACTCATTATATGAAACATAACCACAGGAGTTTTGATACAATTCACATGAATATATAGGAATCCCATATTATAGGCCAAATCTGAAATCCAAAATAACCTCAAACCCTTTTGGTGATGAGGTAATTGAGAAATCAGATAGTGGAATACTGATGATATCTATATTCTTCTACTGAAAGGCTAATAGTATCCATATTTATCTAGTATTAGGAAAAATAAATATATCTTCATCTAGTTATAGTAAAATTATTTCAATCATTTTCTACATATACGATAGAGTCATAAATCATTAGGAGGTTATAGGCTAGTGAAATAAATATATATGTAGTGATAGTTAAAAATAATATATCTTCTACTAGTGATAATCCAATTATATCTATCTCCAACTAATGAAATCCATTTTCCATTAGAAAAAAGATGAAAACTTCTATTTCATTAGTTAAAAATCCAATTATGTGAAGACCATTATTCCAGTATCCTAGAGTTAGTGGTTATTTTATTACATAGGCACTAGATACAAGGTACCACATCCCAACGTACCTAATTGTTAAATAGTCTTGTTAAAGTTGTTGAATACCTAAATTTCACATAAAAATTGAAATCATAAAATAAAAGATAATATACTATTGGAGTAAATCATTATTCCCTTTAGAATATCCCTATATATCAATAACACAACACTTCTAGGTATCCTGTGAATTTTTTAAAAAACCAAATGGGTGAGATCATATTCTTATAAAGGTTCAACATATAGTAAAATTTATCATGAACAAACAGGTATAAAAATATAAAAGGGAAACTAACTGAAACACATACCAATTTAAAAATAACTTGATCATAATATGAAAGGAATAAAGGATGATTTAAGAATACTTATAAACAATAATAGGGGATCATAACTTATCTTTGGATATTATAACTAATAGAATAATAACATGAAAATTAACAAATAAATTTATAATGATGGATTTCATAATGTTTTACATCTAAAAAAACCTTCAAGTCCTTAAAGAAGACATATAAAAATATCATCAAGTTCCAATTCCATGACATCTTAATAAATGTTTATTGTCTCAAATAAATCCCCATGTATTTTGTCTCATGAGACCTATTGATGCATAGAGGGGCTATAATTATCCCATACCATTACATAATAATTCCAATAAATTCATAATATGAATAAACATTACAATAGAATCATAATTCCTTAAAACTCATTAATTTTCCATATTGAAATAAATAATCATACAAAATATCAATAATTTACCCAATGATGATGATCATATACCATCCAAATAAATATGATTAATGTTATCGTTAGATTACATTCTCAGTATAATATTAAAAAATGGTTTTTTACATTGATAAAATTAATTTAAATTGAGTACAAGAATACATCATGAAGAAAATACAATATTAACATTGAAAATAATTTTTTAAAATATAAAAACCAGAAACATAATGAATAAATATTTCTCATGAAATGATAATTATAAACATGTAAAAATAATTCAAACCATTGAGACTTCATGATAAGGAAATTACATTCAATTATTTTATGTTAAAAATACATATGTTTCAAAATTTTATATGAAAATTTAAAAAGATAACTTCTTAAGAAAATGATTGGAAGATTCATTTAAAAAAAAATATCAGAATTAAAATAAGGTTAAAATGAAATTAAATGATAATTAATGAATATTAAAAACAATTTTTTATTCCTTTAATAGAACATGGAAATGGAAAAATAAATATTCATCTACTAATACTTTAAAATAAATAACCTCAAATAATGATGAGATTGTGAAATAAACACTTACCACTTGGTATTTATTTGAATCATAATCCCTATGATTGAAATTTCAACAAATGATACATCATTTACAGGATGGGAAAAGATTATTGATTTAATATATCAACGGGTAATTATATACTAAAAAACAAATATGTGGTTAATATGGAATATGTATCATAGAAGAAAATTTGAGATGAGAAACAATTACCTCGGGTTTGATTTACTTTGTATGTGTTTTAACCTCATATATATTAAATTTATATTTATAATAAATCTATTCTAGAACCACAGTCAAATATATCATACCATATATTGTTTAGTTATAATATTTTTTTCACCCATTTATTATCAATTAATTATTACAATCACTATTGAAGGTGGTAAATGCATCATTTTTATGTTTTATTTATTCTATAGTTTTGGTCCGTAGTATTTAATCATGGATCCATAAATCAAAAAATATTATTTAATGTATAAAAATAATAAATAATAAATATAAATATCTTTAGAGTCATCCATAATGATAGAGATTAAAAAATAAATTTCATTATTCCTGGAGATGGTAGGTCATACGTATGCAAGAATGCCTTTTCCAGTTTTCAATGGATATAAAAAATAATGTTGAATTATAATAAATCATAAAAAAATAATATATATCTGAAAAATATAATATATTTTATTATTAGTTTCATATTCATAAACTTACACATAAATTAGTGATGAAAAGTGAATTAGAGCACTATATTGAGAGTATACATAGTACCTATGCATGAGCAATGATTTCACTCTTTGTAGGATGGAAAATAATGGAATATTGTTTTAAAAATATCTAAAAAAATTAATATTATATTTATGGTTCCTAATATATTATTTTTGGATGCTTACAATATATTAATGGGAATACAGAGATGAGATAAACATGAATGAGTTAGTAAAGATGATTACCTCTTCCCTGGTGGACAACCTATAGATCTCATTTTAATGGACTTAGGGATTTAATTTTTTAAGTAAAATGACATCAAGAACTATTAAAAAGATGTTAATTAGATGAATGACATGTGGTTTTGTGAGAATTATTTCTCAATGTGGTGTAAAAAAGTAATGAATGGGTTCCCTTTTATAATTGTGGGGAGGGGAATTTTTGGAATTTATTAGACTATAAAATTAATATAAATTATTTGCCATATCCATGTGGATTAAAATTGATATAAATCAAATATAAGGTGAATATAAGTCTAAATATTTTAATAACATTAATCTTACCCATGTTTTGGATATGTTTTTACCCTTATCTTAATATTTTAATCCCCATTAACCATTTTGAATATTACTATACTATTAAAATTTTCAACTCTCAATGAGTCAACTCTCTAGGGATCAACTCTATAGCTGTCAATAATGTCACTAAAAATATTGAATGTTAAAACCCAACATGAAACTACCATTTTATTTTTTATATTTTTGATATATTTTCTTTTCCCTGATGTTCTCGACTGTTGCTGGAGAAATGGTTGTTTCACCCCATTTTTTGGGTGGTTCACTATTGGTGTATAGTTAGTAGAAACTATACACCATACCATTTTAATCATGATTA